>OY288266.1:55626093-56019943 GCA_958450335.1 Hibiscus tridactylites
CCTCTACAAAAAGGACTGCAAAACAAGTTTTAATCAAATATTAGGAGTTCATATAATTGATTAGGAGCTTTTCAACACAATTATATTGTAAAACCTCAATTTCTGTACTCTTTACATAGTTAAAATTTCAACGGGTCTATTGAAAGGTCCATTTCGACCCGCTCGTCAGAAACCTCTACAAAAAGGACTGCAAAACAAGTTTTGATCAAATATTAGGAGTTCAAATAATTGATTAGGAGCTTTTCAACACAATTATATTGCAAAACCTCAATTTCTGTACTTTTTACTCAGTTAAAATTTCAACGGGTCTATTGAAAAGTCCATTTCGACCCGCTCGTCAGAAACCTCTACAAAAAGGACTGCAAAACAAGTTTTAATCAAATATTAGGAGTTCAAATAATTGATTAGGAGCTTTTCAACACAATTATATTGCAAAACCTCAATTTTTGTACTTTTTTCTAAGTTAAAATTCCAACGGGTCCATTGAAAGGCACATTTAGACCTACTCCTCCGAAACCTTTACAAAAAGGACCGCAAAAATGTTTTAATCAAATATTAGGAGTTCAAATAATTGATTAGGAGCTTTTCAACACAATTATATTGCAAAACCTCATTTTCTGTACTTTTTACTCAGTTAAAATTCCAACGGGTCCATTGAAAGGCCCATTTCGACCCGCTCGTCTGAAACCTCTACAAAAAGGACTGCAAAACATGTTTTAATCAAATTTTAGGAGTTCATGTAATTGATTAGGAGCTTTTCAACACAATTATATTGCAAAACCTCAATTTATATACTTTTTACTCAGTTAAAATTCCAACGGGTCCATTGAAAGGCCCATTTCGACCCGCTCGTCCGAAACCTCTACAAAAAGGACTGCAAAACAAGTTTTAATCAAATATTAGGAGTTCAAATAATTGATTAGGAGCTTTTCAACACAATTATATTTCAAAACCTCAATTTCGGTACTTTTTACTCAATTAAAATTCCATCGGGTCCATTGAAATGCCGATTTCGACATGCTCGTCCGAAACCTCTACAAAAAGAACCGTAAAAATGTTTTATTCAAATATTAGGAGTTCAAATAATTGATTAGGAGCTTTTGAACACAATTATATTGCAAAACCTCAATTTCTGTACTTTTTACTCAGTTAAAATTCCAACGGGTCCATTGAAAGACCCATTTCGACCCGCTCGTCCGAAACCTCTACAAAAAGGACTGCAAAACAAGTTTTAATCAAATATTATGAGTTCAAATAATTGATTAGGAGCTTTTCAACACAATTATATTGCAAAACCTCAATTTCTGTACTTTTTACTCAGTTAAAATTCCAACGGGTCCATTGAAAGGACCATTTCGACCCGCTCGTCCGAAACCTCTGCAAAAAGGACTGCAAAACAAGTTTTAATCAAATATTAGGAGTTCAAATAATTGATTAGGAGCTTTTCAACACAATTATATTGCAAAACCTCATTTTCTGTACTTTTTCCCCAGTTAAAATTCCAACGGGTCCATTGAAAGGACCATTTCGACCCGCTCGTCCGAAACCTCTGCAAAAAGGACTGCAAAACAAGTTTTAATCAAATATTAGGAGTTCAAATAATTGATTAGGAGCTTTTCAACACAATTATATTGCAAAACCTCAATTTCTATACTCTTTACATAGTTAAAATTTCAACGGGTCTATTGAAAGGTCCATTTCGACCCGCTCGTCAGAAATCTCTACAAAAAAGACTGCAAAACAAGTTTTAATCAAATATTAGGAGTTCAAATAATTGATTAGGAGCTTTTTAACACAATTATATTGCAAAACCTCAATTTCTGTACTCTTTACTCAGTTAAAATTCCAACGGGTCCATTGAAAGGCCCATTTAGACCTGCTCGTCCGAAACCTCTACAAAAAGGACCGCAAAAATGTTTTATTCAAATATTAGGAGTTCAAATAATTGATTAGGAGCTTTTCAACACAATTATATTGCAAAACCTCAATTTCTGTACTTTTTACTCAGTTAAAATTCCAACGGGTCCATTGAAAGGACCATTTCGACCCGCTCGTCCGAAACCTCTGCAAAAAGGACTGCAAAACAAGTTTTAATCAAATATTAGGAGTTCAAATAATTGATTAGGAGCTTTTCAACACAATTATATTGCAAAACCTCATTTTCTGTACTTTTTCCTCAGTTAAAATTCCAACGGGTCCATTGAAAGGCCCATTTCGACCCGCTCGTCTGAAACCTCTACAAAAAGGACTGCAAAACAAGTTTTAATCAAATATTAGGAGTTCATATAATTGATTAGGAGCTTTTCAACACAATTATATTGCAAAACCTCAATTTCTATACTCTTTACATAGTTAAAATTTCAACGGGTCTATTGAAAGGTCCATTTCGACCCGCTCGTCAGAAATCTCTACAAAAAAGACTGCAAAACAAGTTTTAATCAAATATTAGGAGTTCAAATAATTGATTAGGAGCTTTTCAACACAATTATATTGCAAAACCTCAATTTCTGTACTCTTTACTCAGTTAAAATTCCAACGGGTCCATTGAAAGGCCCATTTAGACCTGCTCGTCCGAAAAATCTACAAAAAGGATCGCAAAAATGTTTTATTTAAATATTAGGAGTTCAAATAATTGATTAGGAGCTTTTCAACACAATTATATTGCAAAATCTCAATTTCTGTAATTTTTACTCAGTTAAAATTACAACGGGTCCATTGAAATGCCCATTTCGACCTGCTCGTCCGAAACCTCTTCAAAAAGGACCACAAAAATGTTTTATTCAAATATTCGGAGTTCAAATAATTGATTAGGAGCTTTTCAACACAATTATATTGCAAAACCTCAATTTCTGTACTTTTTACTCAGTTAAAATTCCAACGGGTCCATTGAAAGGCATATTTCGACCCGCTCGTCCGAAACCTCTACAAAAAGGACTGCAAAACAAGTTTTAATCAAATATTAGGAGTTCAAATAATTGATTAGGAGCTTTTCAACACAATTATATTTCAAAACCTCAATTTCTGTACTTTTTACTCAATTAAAATTCCATCGGGTCCATTGAAATGCCCATTTCGACATGCTCGTCCGAAACCTCTACAAAAAGAACCGCAAAAATGTTTTATTCAAATATTAGGAGTTCAAATAATTGATTAGGAGCTTTTGAACACAATTATATTGCAAAACTTCAATTTATGTACTTTTTACTCAGTTAAAATTCCAACGGGTCCATTGAAAGGCCCATTTCGACCCGCTCGTCCGAAACCTCTACAAAAAGGACTGCAAAACAAGTTTTAATCAAATATTAGGAGTTCAAATAATTTATTATGAGCTTTTCAACACAATTATATTGCAAAACCTCAATTTCTGTACTTTTTACTCAGTTAAAATTCCAACGGGTCCATTGAAAGGACCATTTCGACCCGCTCATCCGAAACCTCTGCAAAAAGGACTGCAAAACAAGTTTTAATAAAATATTAGGAGTTCAAATAATTGATTAGGAGCTTTTCAACACAATTATATTGCAAAACCTCATTTTCTGTACTTTTTACTCAGTTAAAATTCCAACGGGTCCATTGAAAGGACCATTTCGACCCGCTCGTCTGAAACCTCTACAAAAAGGACTGCAAAACATGTTTTAATCAAATTTTTGGAGTTCAAGTAATTGATTAGGAGCTTTTCAACACAATTATATTGCAAAACCTCAATTTCTATACTTTTTACTCAGTTAAAATTCCAACGGGTCTATTGAAAGGCCCATTTAGACCTGCTCATCCGAAACCTTTACAAAAAGGACCACAAAAATGTTTTATTCAAATAATAGGAGTTCAAAGAATTGATTAGGAGCTTTTGAACACAATTATATTGCAACACCTCAATTTCTGTACTTTTTACTCAGTTAAAATTCCAACGGGTCCATTGAAAGGCCCATTTCGACCCGCTCGTCCGAAACCTTTACAAAAAGGACTGCAAAACAAGTTTTAATTAAATATTAGGAGTTCAAATAATTGATTAGGAGCTTTTCAACACAATTATATTGCAAAACCTCAATTTATGTACTTTTTACTCAGTTAAAATTCCATCGGGTCCATTGAAATGCCCATTTAGACCTGCTCGTCCGAAACCTCTACAAAAAGGATCACAAAAATGTTTTATTCAAATATTAGGAGTTCAAATAATTGATTAGGAGCTTTTCAACACAATTATATTGCAAAACCTCAATTTCTGTACTTTTTACTTAGTTAAAATTACAACGGGTCCATTGAAATGCCCATTTTGACATGCTCGTCCGAAACCTCTACAAAAAGGACCGCAAAAATGTTTTATTCAAATATTAGGAGTTCAAATGATTGATTAGGAGCTTTTCAACACAATTATATTGCAAAACCTCAATTTCTGTACTTTTTACTCAGTTAAAATTCCAACGGGTCCATTGAAAGGCCCATTTAGACCTGCTCGTCCGAAATCTCTAAAAAAAGGACCGCAAAAATGTTTTATTCAAATATTAGGAGTTCAAATAATTGATTAGAAGCTTTTCAATATAATTATATTGCAAAACTTCAATTTCTGTACTTTTTACTCAGTTAAAATTCCAACGGGTCCATTGAAAGGCCCATTTAGACCTTCTCGTCCGAAATCTCTACAAAAAGTATCGCAAAAATGTTTTATTCGAATACTAGGAGTTCAAATAATTGATTAGGAGCTTTTTAACACAATTATATTGCAAAACCTCAATTTCTTTACTTTTTACTCAGTTAAAATTCCAACGGGTCCATTGAAAGGCCCATTTCGACCTGCTCGTCCGAAACCTCTACAAAAAGGATCGCAAAACTGTTTTATTCAAATATTAGGAGTTCAAATATTTCATTAGGAGCTTTTCAACACAATTATATTGCAAAACCTCAATTTCTGTACTTTTTACTCAGTTAAAATTCCAACGGGTCCATTGAAAGGCCCATTTAGACCTGCTCGTCCGAAACATCTACAAAAAGGATCGCAAAAATGTTTTATTTAAATATTAGAAGTTCAAATAATTGATTAGGAGCTTTTCAACACAATTATATTGCAAAAACTAAATTTCTGTAATTTTTACTCAGTTAAAATTACAACGGGTCCATTGAAATGCCCATTTCGACCTGCTCGCCTGAAACATCTGCAAAAAGGACTGCAAAAATGTTTTATTCAAATATTAGGAGTTCAAATAATTGATTAGGAGCTTTTCAACACAATTATATTGCAAAACCTCAATTTCTTTACTTTTTACTCAGTTAAAATTCCAACGGGTCCATTGAAAGGCCCATTTCGACCTGCTCGTCTGAAACCTCTACAAAAAGGACCGCAAAAATGTTTTTTTCAATTATTAGGAGTTCAAATAATTGATTAGGAGCTTTTCAACAAAATTATATTACAAAAACTCAATTTCTGTACTTTTTACTCAGTTAAAATTCCAACGGGTCCATTGAAATGCCCATTACGACATGCTCGTCCGAAACCTCTACAAAAAGAACCGCAAAAATGTTTTATTCAAATATTATGAGTTCAAATAATTGATTAGGAGCTTTTCACACAATTATATTGCAAAACCTCAATTTCTGTACTTTTTACTCAGTTAAAATTCCAACGGGTCCACTGAAAGGCCCATTTGTACCTGCTCGTAAGAAACCTCTACAAAAAGAACCGCAAAAATGTTTTATTCAAATATTAGGAGTTCAAATAATTGATTAGGAGCCTTTCAACACAAATATATTGCAAAACCTCAATATCTGTACTTTTTACTCAGTTAAAATTTTAACGGGTCCATTGAAAGGCCCATTTCGACCTGCTCGTCCGAAACCTCTACAAAAAGGACCGCAAAAATGTTTTATTCAAATATTAGGAGTTCAAATAATTGATTAGGAGCTTTTCAACAAAATTATATTACAAAACCTCAATTTCTGTACTTTTTACTCAGTTAAAATTTTAACGGGTCCATTGAAAGGCCCATTTAGACCTACTCGTCCGAAACCTCTACAAAAAGGACCGCAAAAAGGTTTTATTCAAATATTAGGAGTTCAAATAATTGATTAGGAGCTTTACAACACAATTATATTGTAAAATCTCAATTTCTGTACTTTTTACTCAATTAAAATTCCAACGGGTCCATTGAAAGGCCCATTTAGACCTGCTCGTCCGAAACATCTACAAAAAGGACTGCAAAAATGTTTTATTCAAATATTTGGAGTTCAAATAATTGATTAGGAGCTTGTCAACACAATTATATTGCAAAACCTCAATTTCTATACTTTTTACTTAGTTAAAATTCCAACGAGTCCATTGAAAGTCCCATTTCGACCCGCTCATCCGAAACCTCTACAAAAAGGACTGCAAAACAAGTTTTAATCAAATATTAGGAGTTCAAATAATTGATTAGGAGCTTTTCAACACAATTATATTTCAAAACCTCAATTTCTATACTTTTTACTCAGTTAAAATTCCAACGGGTCCATTGAAATGCCCATTACGACATGCTCGTCCGAAACCTCTACAAAAAGAACCGCAAAAATGTTTTATTCAAATATTATGAGTTCAAATAATTGATTAGGAGCTTTTCACACAATTATATTGCAAAACCTCAATTTCTGTACTTTTTACTCAGTTAAAATTCCAACGGGTCCACTGAAAGGCCCATTTGTACCTGCTCGTAAGAAACCTCTACAAAAAGAACCGCAAAAATGTTTTATTCAAATATTAGGAGTTCAAATAATTGATTAGGAGCCTTTCAACACAAATATATTGCAAAACCTCAATATCTGTACTTTTTACTCAGTTAAAATTTTAACGGGTCCATTGAAAGGCCCATTTCGACCTGCTCGTCCGAAACCTCTACAAAAAGGACCGCAAAAATGTTTTATTCAAATATTAGGAGTTCAAATAATTGATTAGGAGCTTTTCAACAAAATTATATTACAAAACCTCAATTTCTGTACTTTTTACTCAGTTAAAATTTTAACGGGTCCATTGAAAGGCCCATTTAGACCTACTCGTCCGAAACCTCTACAAAAAGGACCGCAAAAAGGTTTTATTCAAATATTAGGAGTTCAAATAATTGATTAGGAGCTTTACAACACAATTATATTGTAAAATCTCAATTTCTGTACTTTTTACTCAATTAAAATTCCAACGGGTCCATTGAAATGCCCATTACGACATGCTCGTCCGAAACATCTACAAAAAGGACTGCAAAAATGTTTTATTCAAATATTTGGAGTTCAAATAATTGATTAGGAGCTTGTCAACACAATTATATTGCAAAACCTCAATTTCTATACTTTTTACTTAGTTAAAATTCCAACGAGTCCATTGAAAGTCCCATTTCGACCCGCTCATCCGAAACCTCTACAAAAAGGACTGCAAAACAAGTTTTAATCAAATATTAGGAGTTCAAATAATTGATTAGGAGCTTTTCAACACAATTATATTTCAAAACCTCAATTTCTGTACTTTTTACTCAGTTAAAATTCCAACGGGTCCATTGAAATGCCCATATCGACCCGCTCGTCCGAAACCTCTACAAAAAGGACCGCAAAACAAGTTATAATCAAATTTTAGGAGTTCATGTAATTCATTAGGAGCTTTTCAACACAATTATATTGCAAAACCTCAATTTTTGTACTTTTTACTCAGTTAAAATTCCAACGGGTCCATTGAAAGGCTCATTTAGACCTGCTCGTCCGAAACCTCTACAAAAGGATCGCAAAAATGTTTTATTCAAATATTAGGAGTTCAAATAATCGATTAGGAGCTTTTGAACACAATTATATTGCAAAACCTCAATTTCTGTACTTTTTACTCAGTTAAAATTCCAACAGGTCCATTGAAAGGCCCATTTCGACCCGCTCGTCCGAAACCTCTACAAAAAGGACCGCAAAAATGTTTTATTTAAATATTGGGAGTTCAAATAATTGATTAGGAGCTTTTCAACACAATTATATTGCAAAACCTCAATTTATGTACTTTTTACTCAGTTAAATTCCAACGGGTCCATTGAAAGGCCCATTTAGACCTGCTCGTCTGAAACCTCTACAAAAAGGACCGCAAAAATGTTTTATTCAAGTATTAGGAGTTCAAATAATTGATTAGGAGCTTTTCAACACAATTATATTGCAAAACCTAAATTTCTGTACTTTTTACTCAGTTAAAATTCCAACGGGTCCATTGAAAGGCCCATTTAGACCTGCTTGTCCGAAACCTCTAATAAAAGGACCGCAAAACAAGTTTTAATCAAATTTTAGGAGTTCATGTAATTTATTAGGAGCTTTTCAACATAATTATATTGCGAAACCTCAATTTCTGTACTTTTTACTTAGTTAAAATTCCAACGGGTCCATTGAAAGGCCCATTTAGACCTGCTCGTCCGAAAACTCTACAAAAAGGACCGCAAAAATGTTTTATTCAAATATTAGGAGTTCAAATAATTGATTAGGAGATTTTCATCACAATTATATTGCAAAACCTCAATTTCTGTACTTTTTACTCAGTTAAAATTCCAACGGGTCCATTGAAAGGCCCATTTCGACTTGCTCGTCCGAAACCTCTACAAAAGGACCGCAAAACAAGTTGTAATCAAATTTTAGGAGTTCATGTAATTGATTAGGAGCTTTTCAACATAATTATATTGCAAAACCTCAATTTCTGTACTGTTTACTCAGTTTAAATTCCAACGGGTCCATTGAAAGGCCCATTTTGACATGCTCGTCTGAAACCTCTACAAAAAGGACCGCAAAAATGTTTTATTCAAATATTAGGAGTTCAAATAATTGATTAGGAGCTTTTCAACACAATTATATTGAAAAACCTCAATTTATGTACTTTTTACTCAATTAAAATTCCAACGGGTCCATTAAAATGCCCATTTAGACCTGCTCGTCCGAAACCTCTACCAAAAGAACCGAAAAAATGTTTTATTCAAATATTAGCATTTCAAATAATTGATTAGGAGCTTTTCAACACAATTATATTGCAAAACCTCAATTTCTGTACTTTTTACTCAGTTAAAATTACAACGGGTGCATTGAAATGCCCATTTCGACATGCTCGTCCGAAACCTCTACAAAAGGACCGCAAAACAAGTTTTAATGAAATTTTAGGAGTTCATGTAATTGATTAGGAGCTTTTCAACACAATTATATTGCAAAACCTCAATTTCTGTACTTTTTACTCAGTTAAAATTCCAACGGGTCCATTGAAAGGCCCATTTGTACCTGCTCGTAAGAAACCTCTACAAAAAGGACCGCAAAAATGTTTTATTAAAATATTAAGAGTTCAAATAATTGATTAGGAGCTTTTCAACACAATTATATTGTAAAACCTCAATTTCTGTACTTTTTACTCAATTAAAATTCCAATGGGTCCTTTGAAAGGCCCATTTAGACCTGCTCGTCCGAAACATCTACAAAGAGGACTGCAAAAATGTTTTATTCAAATATTTGGAGTTCAAATAATTGATTAGGAGCTTGTCAACAGAATTATATTGCAAAACCTCAATTTCTATACTTTTTACTCAGTTAAAATTCCAACGGGTCCATTGAAAGGCCCATTTCGACCCGCTCGTCCGAAACCTCTACAAAAAGGACTGCAAAAAAAGTTTTAATCAAATATTAGGAGTTCAAATAATTGATTAGGAGCTTTTCAACACAATTATATTTCAAAACCTCAATTTCTGTACTTTTTACCCAGTTAAAATTCCAACGGGTCTATTGAAAGGCCCATTTCGACCCGCTCGTCCGAAACCTCTACAAAAAGGACTGCAAAACAAGTTTTATTCAAACATTAGGAGTTCAAATAATTGATTAGGAGCTTTTTAACACAATTATATTGCAAAACCTCAATTTCTGTACTTTTTACTCAGTTAAAATTCCAACGGGTCCATTGAAAGGCCCATTTCGACCCGCTCATCCGAAACCTCTACAAAAAGGTCTGCAAAACAAGTTTTAATCAAATTTTAGGAGTTTAAATAATTGCTTAGGAGCTTTTCAACACAATTATATTGCAAAACCTCAATTTCTGTACTTTTTACTCAGTTAAAATTCCAACGGGTCCATTAAAAGGCCCATTTCGACCCGCTCGTCCGAAACCTCTACAAAAAGGACCGCAAAACAAGTTATAATCAAATTTGAGGAGTTCAAATAATTGATTCGGAGCTTTTCAACACAATTATATTGCAAAACCTCTACAACGGGTCCATTGAAAAGCCCATTTAGACCTGCTCATCCGAAACCTCTACAAAAAGAACCGCAAAACTGTTTTATTCAAATATTAGGAGTTCAAATAATTGATTCCGAGCTTTTCAACACAATTATATTTCAAAACCTTAATTTCTGTATTTTTTCTCAGTTAAAATTACAACGGGTCCATTGAAATTTCCATTTCGACCTGCTCGTCCAAAACCTCTACAAAAAGGACCGCAAAAATGTTTTACTCAAATATTGGGAGTTCAAATAATTGATTAGGAGCTTTTCAACACATTTATATTGCAAAACCTCAATTTCTGTACTTTTTACTCAGTTAAAATTCCAACGAGTCCATTGAAAGGCCCATTCAGATCTGCTCGTCCGAAACCTCTACAAAAATGTTTTATTCAAATATTAGGAGTTCAAATAATTGATTATGAGCTTTTCAACACAATTATATTGCAAAACCTCAATTTCCATACTTTTTACTCAGTTAAAATTTCAACGGGTCCATTGAAAGGCCCATTTTGACCCGCTCGTCAGAAACCTCTACAAAAAGGACTACAAAACAAGTTTTAATCAAATTTTAGGAGTTCATGTAATTGATTAGGAGCTTTTCAACAAAATTATACTGCAAAACCTCAATTTCTGTACTTTTTACTCAGTTAAAATTTCAACGGGTCCATTGAAAGGCCCATTTCGACCCGCTCGTCCGAAACCTCTACAAAAAGGTCTGCAAAACAAGTTTTAATCAAATTTTAGGAGTTTAAATAATTGCTTAGGAGCTTTTCAACACAATTATATTGCAAAACCTCAATTTCTGTACTTTTTACTCAGTTAAAATTCCAACGGGTCCATTGAAAGGCCCATTTCGACCCGCTCGTCCGAAACCTCTACAAAAAGGTCTGCAAAACAAGTTTTAATCAAATTTTAGGAGTTTAAATAATTGCTTAGGAGCTTTTCAACACAATTATATTGCAAAACCTCAATTTCTGTACTTTTTACTCAGTTAAAATTCCAACGGGTCCATTGAAAGGCCCATTTCGACCCGCTCGTCCGAAACCTCTACAAAAAGGTCTGCAAAACAAGTTTTAATCAAATTTTAGGAGTTTAAATAATTGATTAGGAGCTTTTCAACACAATTATATTGCAAAACCTCAATTTTTGTACTTTTTACTCAGTTAAAATTCCAACGGGTCCATTGAAAGGCTTATTTAGACCTGCTCGTCCGAAACCTCTACAAAAAGGATCGCAAAAATGTTTTATTCAAATATTAGGAGTTCAAATAATCGATTAGGAGCTTTTGAACACAATTATATTGCAAAACCTCAATTTCTGTAATTTTTACTCAGTTAAAATTCCAACAGGTCCATTGAAAGGCCTATTTCGACCCGCTCGTCCGAAACCTCTACAAAAAGGACCGCAAAAATGTTTTATTCAAATATTGGGAGTTCAAATAATTGATTAGGAGCTTTTCAACACAATTATATTGCAAAACCTCAATTTATGTACTTTTTACTCAGTTAAATTCCAACGGGTCCATTGAAAGGCCCATTTAGACCTGCTCGTCTGAAACCTCTACAAAAAGGACCGCAAAAATGTTTTATTCAAGTATTAGGAGTTCAAATAATTGATTAGGAGCTTTTCAACACAATTATATTGCAAAACCTCAATTTCTGTACTTTTTACTCAGTTTAAATTCCAACGGGTCCATTGAAAGGCCCATTTTGACATGCTCGTCCGAAACCTCTAAAAAAAGGACCGCAAAAATGTTTTATTCAAATATTAGGAGTTCAAATAATTGATTAGGAGCTTTTCAACACAATTATATTGCAAAACCTCAATTTCCATACTTTTTACTCAGTTAAAATTTCAACGGGTCCATTGAAAGGCCCATTTTGACCCGCTCGTCAGAAACCTCTACAAAAAGGACTA
The DNA here is from genome assembly GCA_958450335.1 of Hibiscus tridactylites. Lineage (NCBI taxonomy): Eukaryota > Viridiplantae > Streptophyta > Magnoliopsida > Malvales > Malvaceae > Hibiscus > Hibiscus tridactylites. Next base: position 55,638,235 of record OY288266.1, read on the forward strand.
CAAAACAAGTTTTAATCAAATTTTAGGAGTTCATTTAATTGATTAGGAGCTTTTCAACAAAATTATACTGCAAAACCTCAATTTCTGTACTTTTTACTCAGTTAAAATTTCAACGGGTCCATTGAAAGGCCCATTTCGACCCGCTCGTCCGAAACCTCTACAAAAAGGTCTGCAAAACAAGTTTTAATCAAATTTTAGGAGTTTAAATAATTGCTTAGGAGCTTTTCAACACAATTATATTGCAAAACCTCAATTTCTGTACTTTTTACTCAGTTAAAATTCCAACGGGTCCATTGAAAGGCCCATTTCGACCCGCTCGTCCGAAACCTCTACAAAAAGGTCTGCAAAACAAGTTTTAATCAAATTTTAGGAGTTTAAATAATTGCTTAGGAGCTTTTCAACACAATTATATTGCAAAACCTCAATTTCTGTACTTTTTACTCAGTTAAAATTCCAACGGGTCCATTGAAAGGCCAATTTCGACCCGCTCGTCCGAAACCTCTACAAAAAGGTCTGCAAAACAAGTTTTAATCAAATTTTAGGAGTTTAAATAATTGATTAGGAGCTTTTCAACACAATTATATTGCAAAACCTCAATTTTTGTACTTTTTACTCAGTTAAAATTCCAACGGGTCCATTGAAAGGCTTATTTAGACCTGCTCGTCCGAAACCTCTACAAAAAGGATCGCAAAAATGTTTTATTCAAATATTAGGAGTTCAAATAATCGATTAGGAGCTTTTGAACACAATTATATTGCAAAACCTCAATTTCTGTAATTTTTACTCAGTTAAAATTCCAACAGGTCCATTGAAAGGCCTATTTCGACCCGCTCGTCCGAAACCTCTACAAAAAGGACCGCAAAAATGTTTTATTCAAATATTGGGAGTTCAAATAATTGATTAGGAGCTTTTCAACACAATTATATTGCAAAACCTCAATTTATGTACTTTTTACTCAGTTAAATTCCAACGGGTCCATTGAAAGGCCCATTTAGACCTGCTCGTCTGAAACCTCTACAAAAAGGACCGCAAAAATGTTTTATTCAAGTATTAGGAGTTCAAATAATTGATTAGGAGCTTTTCAACACAATTATATTGCAAAACCTCAATTTCTGTACTTTTTACTCAGTTTAAATTCCAACGGGTCCATTGAAAGGCCCATTTTGACATGCTCGTCCGAAACCTCTAAAAAAAGGACCGCAAAAATGTTTTATTCAAATATTAGGAGTTCAAATAATTGATTAGGAGCTTTTCAACACAATTATATTGAAAAACCTCAATTTATGTACTTTTTACTCAATTAAAATTCCAACGGGTCCATTAAAATGCCCATTTAGACCTGCTCGTCCGAAACCTCTACAAAAAGAACCGAAAAAATGTTTTATTCAAATATTAGCATTTCAAATAATTGATTAGGAGCTTTTCAACACAATTATATTGCAAAACCTCAATTTCTGTACTTTTTACTCAGTTAAAATTACAACGGGTGCATTGAAATGCCCATTTCGACATGCTCGTCCGAAACCTCTACAAAAGGACCGCAAAACAAGTTTTAATGAAATTTTAGGAGTTCATGTAATTGATTAGGAGCTTTTCAACACAATTATATTGCAAAACCTCAATTTCTGTACTTTTTACTCAGTTAAAATTCCAACGGGTCCATTGAAAGGCCCATTTGTACCTGCTCGTAAGAAACCTCTACAAAAAGGACCGCAAAAATGTTTTATTAAAATATTAAGAGTTCAAATAATTGATTAGGAGCTTTTCAACACAATTATATTGTAAAACCTCAATTTCTGTACTTTTTACTCAATTAAAATTCCAATGGGTCCTTTGAAAGGCCCATTTAGACCTGCTCGTCCGAAACATCTACAAAAAGGACTGCAAAAATGTTTTATTCAAATATTTGGAGTTCAAATAATTGATTAGGAGCTTGTCAACAGAATTATATTGCAAAACCTCAATTTCTATACTTTTTACTCAGTTAAAATTCCAACGGGTCCATTGAAAGGCCCATTTCGACCCGCTCGTCCGAAACCTCTACAAAAAGGACTGCAAAAAAAGTTTTAATCAAATATTAGGAGTTCAAATAATTGATTAGGAGCTTTTCAACACAATTATATTTCAAAACCTCAATTTCTGTACTTTTTACCCAGTTAAAATTCCAACGGGTCTATTGAAAGGCCCATTTCGACCCGCTCGTCCGAAACCTCTACAAAAAGGACTGCAAAACAAGTTTTATTCAAACATTAGGAGTTCAAATAATTGATTAGGAGCTTTTTAACACAATTATATTGCAAAACCTCAATTTCTGTACTTTTTACTCAGTTAAAATTCCAACGTGTCCATTGAAAGGCCCATTTCGACCCGCTCGTCCGAAACCTCTACAAAAAGGTCTGCAAAACAAGTTTTAATCAAATTTTAGGAGTTTAAATAATTGCTTAGGAGCTTTTCAACACAATTATATTGCAAAACCTCAATTTCTGTAATTTTTACTCAGTTAAAATTCCAACGGGTCCATTAAAAGGCCCATTTCGACCCGCTCGTCCGAAACCTCTACAAAAAGGACCGCAAAACAAGTTATAATCAAATTTGAGGAGTTCAAATAATTGATTCGGAGCTTTTCAACACAATTATATTGCAAAACCTCTACAACGGGTCCATTGAAAGGCCCATTTAGACCTGCTCATCCGAAACCTCTACAAAAAGAACCGCAAAACTGTTTTATTCAAATATTAGGAGTTCAAATAATTGATTCCGAGCTTTTCAACACAATTATATTTCAAAACCTTAATTTCTGTATTTTTTCTCAGTTAAAATTACAACGGGTCCATTGAAATTTCCATTTCGACCTGCTCGTCCAAAACCTCTACAAAAAGGACCGCAAAAATGTTTTACTCAAATATTGGGAGTTCAAATAATTGATTAGGAGCTTTTCAACACATTTATATTGCAAAACCTCAATTTCTGTACTTTTTACTCAGTTAAAATTCCAACGAGTCCATTGAAAGGCCCATTCAGATCTGCTCGTCCGAAACCTCTACAAAAATGTTTTATTCAAATATTAGGAGTTCAAATAATTGATTATGAGCTTTTCAACACAATTATATTGCAAAACCTCAATTTCCATACTTTTTACTCAGTTAAAATTTCAACGGGTCCATTGAAAGGCCCATTTTGACCCGCTCGTCAGAAACCTCTACAAAAAGGACTGCAAAACAAGTTTTAATCAAATTTTAGGAGTTCATGTAATTGATTAGGAGCTTTTCAACAAAATTATACTGCAAAACCTCAATTTCTGTACTTTTTACTCAGTTAAAATTTCAACGGGTCCATTGAAAGGCCCATTTCGACCCGCTCGTCCGAAACCTCTACAAAAAGGTCTGCAAAACAAGTTTTAATCAAATTTTAGGAGTTTAAATAATTGCTTAGGAGCTTTTCAACACAATTATATTGCAAAACCTCAATTTCTGTACTTTTTACTCAGTTAAAATTCCAACGGGTCCATTGAAAGGCCCATTTCGACCCGCTCGTCCGAAACCTCTACAAAAAGGTCTGCAAAACAAGTTTTAATCAAATTTTAGGAGTTTAAATAATTGCTTAGGAGCTTTTCAACACAATTATATTGCAAAACCTCAATTTCTGTACTTTTTACTCAGTTAAAATTCCAACGGGTCCATTGAAAGGCCAATTTCGACCCGCTCGTCCGAAACCTCTACAAAAAGGTCTGCAAAACAAGTTTTAATCAAATTTTAGGAGTTTAAATAATTGATTAGGAGCTTTTCAACACAATTATATTGCAAAACCTCAATTTTTGTACTTTTTACTCAGTTAAAATTCCAACGGGTCCATTGAAAGGCTTATTTAGACCTGCTCGTCCGAAACCTCTACAAAAAGGATCGCAAAAATGTTTTATTCAAATATTAGGAGTTCAAATAATCGATTAGGAGCTTTTGAACACAATTATATTGCAAAACCTCAATTTCTGTAATTTTTACTCAGTTAAAATTCCAACAGGTCCATTGAAAGGCCTATTTCGACCCGCTCGTCCGAAACCTCTACAAAAAGGACCGCAAAAATGTTTTATTCAAATATTGGGAGTTCAAATAATTGATTAGGAGCTTTTCAACACAATTATATTGCAAAACCTCAATTTATGTACTTTTTACTCAGTTAAATTCCAACGGGTCCATTGAAAGGCCCATTTAGACCTGCTCGTCTGAAACCTCTACAAAAAGGACCGCAAAAATGTTTTATTCAAGTATTAGGAGTTCAAATAATTGATTAGGAGCTTTTCAACACAATTATATTGCAAAACCTCAATTTCTGTACTTTTTACTCAGTTTAAATTCCAACGGGTCCATTGAAAGGCCCATTTTGACATGCTCGTCTGAAACCTCTAAAAAAAGGACCGCAAAAATGTTTTATTCAAATATTAGGAGTTCAAATAATTGATTAGGAGCTTTTCAACACAATTATATTGAAAAACCTCAATTTATGTACTTTTTACTCAATTAAAATTCCAACGGGTCCATTAAAATGCCCATTTAGACCTGCTCGTCCGAAACCTCTACAAAAAGAACCGAAAAAATGTTTTATTCAAATATTAGCATTTCAAATAATTGATTAGGAGCTTTTCAACACAATTATATTGCAAAACCTCAATTTCTGTACTTTTTACTCAGTTAAAATTACAACGGGTGCATTGAAATGCCCATTTCGACATGCTCGTCCGAAACCTCTACAAAAGGACCGCAAAACAAGTTTTAATGAAATTTTAGGAGTTCATGTAATTGATTAGGAGCTTTTCAACACAATTATATTGCAAAACCTCAATTTCTGTACTTTTTACTCAGTTAAAATTCCAACGGGTCCATTGAAAGGCCCATTTGTACCTGCTCGTAAGAAACCTCTACAAAAAGGACCGCAAAAATGTTTTATTAAAATATTAAGAGTTCAAATAATTGATTAGGAGCTTTTCAACACAATTATATTGTAAAACCTCAATTTCTGTACTTTTTACTCAATTAAAATTCCAATGGGTCCTTTGAAAGGCCCATTTAGACCTGCTCGTCCGAAACATCTACAAAAAGGACTGCAAAAATGTTTTATTCAAATATTTGGAGTTCAAATAATTGATTAGGAGCTTGTCAACAGAATTATATTGCAAAACCTCAATTTCTATACTTTTTACTCAGTTAAAATTCCAACGGGTCCATTGAAAGGCCCATTTCGACCCGCTCGTCCGAAACCTCTACAAAAAGGACTGCAAAAAAAGTTTTAATCAAATATTAGGAGTTCAAATAATTGATTAGGAGCTTTTCAACACAATTATATTTCAAAACCTCAATTTCTGTACTTTTTACCCAGTTAAAATTCCAACGGGTCTATTGAAAGGCCCATTTCGACCCGCTCGTCCGAAACCTCTACAAAAAGGACTGCAAAACAAGTTTTATTCAAACATTAGGAGTTCAAATAATTGATTAGGAGCTTTTTAACACAATTATATTGCAAAACCTCAATTTCTGTACTTTTTACTCAGTTAAAATTCCAACGGGTCCATTGAAAGGCCCATTTCGACCCGCTCGTCCGAAACCTCTACAAAAAGGTCTGCAAAACAAGTTTTAATCAAATTTTAGGAGTTTAAATAATTGCTTAGGAGCTTTTCAACACAATTATATTGCAAAACCTCAATTTCTGTACTTTTTACTCAGTTAAAATTCCAACGGGTCCATTAAAAGGCCCATTTCGACCCGCTCGTCCGAAACCTCTACAAAAAGGACCGCAAAACAAGTTATAATCAAATTTGAGGAGTTCAAATAATTGATTCGGAGCTTTTCAACACAATTATATTGCAAAACCTCTACAACGGGTCCATTGAAAGGCCCATTTAGACCTGCTCATCCGAAACCTCTACAAAAAGAATCGCAAAACTGTTTTATTCAAATATTAGGAGTTCAAATAATTGATCCCGAGCTTTTCAACACAATTATATTTCAAAACCTTAATTTCTGTATTTTTTCTCAGTTAAAATTACAACGGGTCCATTGAAATTTCCATTTCGACCTGCTCGTCCAAAACCTCTACAAAAAGGACCGCAAAAATGTTTTATTCAAATATTGGGAGTTCAAATAATTGATTAGGAGCTTTTCAACACATTTATATTGCAAAACCTCAATTTTTGTACTTTTTACTCAGTTAAAATTCCAACGAGTCCATTGAAAGGCCCATTCAGATCTGCTCGTCCGAAACCTCTACAAAAATGTTTTATTCAAATATTAGGAGTTCAAATAATTGATTATGAGCTTTTCAACACAATTATATTGCAAAACCTCAATTTCCATACTTTTTACTCAGTTAAAATTTCAACGGGTCCATTGAAAGGCCCATTTTGACCCGCTCGTTAGAAACCTCTACAAAAAGGACTGCAAAACAAGTTTTAATCAAATTTTAGGAGTTCATGTAATTGATTAGGAGCTTTTCAACAAAATTATACTGCAAAACCTCAATTTCTGTACTTTTTACTCAGTTAAAATTTCAACGGGTCCATTGAAAGGCCCATTTCGACCCGCTCGTCCGAAACCTCTACAAAAAGGACCGCAAAACAAGTTTTAATCAAATTTTAGGAGTTCATGTAATTGATTAGGAAGTTTTTAACACAATTATATTGCAAAACCTCAATTTCTGTACTTTTTACTCAGTTAAAATTCCAACGGGTCCATTGAAAGGCCCATTTAGACCTGCTCGTCCGAAACCTTTACAAAAAGGACCGCAAAAATGTTTTATTCAAATTTTAGGAGTTCAAATAATTGGTTCGGAGCTTTTCAACACAATTATATTGCAAAACCTCAATTTTTGTACTTTTTACTCAGTTAAAATTCCAACGGGTCCATTGAAAGGCCCATTTCGACCCACTCGTCCGAAACCTCTACAAAAAGGACTGCAAAAGAAGTTTTAATCAAATATTAGGAGTTCAAATAATTGATTAGGAGCTTTTCAACACAATTATAATTCAAAACCTCAATTTATGTACTTTTTACTTAGTTAAAATTCCATCGGGTCCATTGAACTGCCCATTTTGACCCGCTCGTCCGAAACCTCTACAAAAAGGACCGCAAAACAAGTTATAATCAAATTTGAGGAGTTCATGTAATTGATTAGGAGCTTTTCAACACAATTAGATTGCAAAACCTCAATTTCTGTACTTTTTACTAAGTTAAAATTCCAACGGGTCCATTGAAAGGCCCATTTAGACCTGCTCATCCGAAACCTCTACAAAAACGACCGCAAAAATGTTTTATTCAAATATTAGGAGATCAAATATTTGATTAGGATCTTTTCAACAAAATTATATTGCAAAACCTCAATTTCTGTACTTTTTACTCAGTTAAAATTCCAACGGGGCCATGGAAAGGACCATTTCGACCCGCTCGTCCGAAACCTCTGCAAAAAGGTCTGCAAAACAAGTTTTAATCAAATATTAGGAGTTCTAATAATTGATTAGGAGCTTTTCAACACAATTATATTGCAAAACCTCAATTTCTATACTTTTTACGCAGCTAAAATTCCAACGGGTCCATTGAAAGGCCAATTTCGACCCGCTCGTCCGAAACCTCTACAAAAAGGACTGAAAAACAAGTTTTAATCAAATTTGAGGAGTTCATGTAATTGATTTGGAGCTTTTTAACACAATTATATTACAAAACCTCAATTTCTGTACTTTTTACTCAGTTAAAATTCCAACGGGTCCATTGAAAGGACCATTTCGACCCGCTCGTCCGAAAGCTCTGCAAAAAGGACTGCAAAACAAGTTTTAATCAAATATTAGGAGTTCAAATAATTTATTAGGAGCTTTTCAACACAATTATATTGCAAAACCTCAATTTCTGTACTTTTCACTTAGTTAAAATTACAACGGGTCCATTGAAAGGCCCATTTAGACCTGCTCGTCCGAAACCTCTACATAAAGGACCGCAAAAATGTTTTATTCAAATATTAGGAGTTCAAATAATTGATGAGGAGCTTTTCAACACAATTATATTGCAAAACCTCAATTTTTGTACTTTTTACTCAGTTAAAATTCCAACGGGTCCCTTAAAAGGCCCATTTCGACCCGCTCGTCCGAAACCTCTACAAAAAGGACCGCAAAACAAGTTATAATCAAATTTTAGGAGTTCATGTAAATGATTATGAGCTTTTGAACACAATTATATTGCAAAACCTCAATTTCTGTACTTTTTACTCAGTTAAAATTCCAACGGGTCCATTGAAAGGCCCATTTCCACCCGCTCGTCCGAAACCTCTACAAAAGGACTGCAAAAAAGGTTTTATTCAAACATTAGGAGTTCAAATAATTGCTTAGGATCTTTTTAACACAATTATATTGCAAAATCTCAATTTATGTACTTTTTACTCAGTTAAAATTCCAAAGGGTCCATTGAAAGGCCCATTTCGACCCACTCGTCCGAAACCTCTACAAAAAGGACTGCAAAACAAGTTTTAATCAAATATTAGGAGTTCAAATAATTGATTAGGAGCTTTTCAACACAATTCTATTGCAAAACCTCAATTTCTGTACTTTTTACTCAATTAAAATTCCATCAGGTCCATTGAAAGGCCCATTTTGACCCGCTCGTCCGAAACCTCTACAAAAAGGACCGCAAAACAAGTTATAATCAAATTTGAGGAGTTCATGTAATTGATTAGGAGCTTTTCAACACAATTATATTGCAAAACCTCAATTTATGTACTTTTTACTAAGTTAAAATTCCAACGGGTCCATTGAAAGGCCCATTTAGACCTGCTCGTCCGAAACCTCTACAAAAACGACCGCAAAAATGTTTTATTCAAATATTAGGAGATCAAATATTTGATTAGGAGCTTTTCAACACAATTATATTGCAAAACCTCAATTTCTGTACTTTTTACTCAGTTAAAATTCCAACGGGGCCATGGAAAGGACCATTTCGACCCGCTCGTCCGAAACCTCTACAAAAAGGACTGCAAAACAAGTTTTAATCAAATTTTAGGAGTTCAAATAATTGCTTAGGATATTTTCAACACAATTATATTGCAGAACCTCAATTTTTGTACTTTTTACTTAGTTAAAATTTCAACGGGTCCATTGAAAGGCCCATTTCGACCCGCTCGTCCGAAACCTCTACAAAAAGGACCGCAAAACAAGTTATAATCAAATTTGAGGAGTTCATGTAATTGATTAGGAGCTTTTCAACACAATTATATTGCAAAACCTCAATTTCTGTACTTTTTACTCAGTTAAAATTCCAACGGGTCCCTTGAAAGGCCCATTTAGACCTGCTCGTCCGAAACCTTTACAAAAAGGACCGCAAAAATGTTTTATTCAAATATTAGGAGTTCAAATAATTGATTAGGAGCTTTTCAACACAATTATATTGCAAAACCTCAATTTCTGTACTTTTTACTAAGTTAAAATTCCAACGGGTCCATTGAAAGGCCCATTTCGTCCCGCTCGTCCGAAACCTCTACAAAAGGACTGCAAAACAAGTTTTAATCAAATATTAGGAGTTAAAATAATTGATTAGGAGCTTTTCAACACAATTATATTGCAAAACCTCAATTTCTGTACTTTTTACTCAGTTAAAATTCCAACGGGTCCATTGAAAGGCACATTTAGACCTGCTCGTCCGAAACCTCTACAAAAGGACCGCAAAAATGTTTTATTCAAATATTAGGAGTTCAAATAATTGATTAGGAGCTTTTCAACACAATTATATTGCAAAACCTCAATTTCTATACTTTTTACTCAGTTAAAATTCCAACGGGTCCATTGAAAGGCCCATTTCGACCCGCTCGTCCGAAACCTCTACAAAAAGGACTGCAAAACAAGTTTTAATCAAATATTAGGAGTTCAAATAATTGATTAGGAGCTTTTCAACACAATTATATTGCAAAACCTCAATTTCTGTACTTTTTACTCAGTTAAAATTCCAACGGGTCCATTGAAAGGCCCATTTTGACCCGCTCGTCAGAAACCTCTACAAAAAGGACTGCAAAACAAGTTTTAATCAAATTTTTGGAGTTCATGTAATTGATTAGGAGCTTTTAAACAAAATTGTACTGCAAAACCTCAATTTCTTTACTTTTTACTCAGTTAAAATTCCAACGGGTCCATTGAAAGGCCCATTTAGACCTGCTCCTCCGAAACCTCTACAAAAAGTACCACAAAAATGTTTTATTCAAATATTAGGAGTTCAAATAATTGATTAGGAGCTTTTCAACACAATTATATTGCAAAACCTCAATTTCTGTACTTTTTACTCAGTTAAATTTCCAACGGGTCCATTGAAAGGCCCATTTCGACCCGCTCGTCCGAAACCTCTACAAAAAGGACTGCAAAACAAGTTTTAATCAAATTTTAGGAGTTCAAACAATTGCTTAGGAGCTTTTCAACACAATTATATTGCAAAACCTCAATTTCTGTACTTTTTACTCAGTTAAAATTCCAACGGGTCCATTGAAAAGCCCATTTAGACCCGCTCGTCCGAAACCTCTACAAAAAGGACCGTAAAACAAGTTTTAATCAAATTTTAGGAGTTCATGTAATTGATTAGGAGCTTTTCAACACAATTATATTGCAAAACCTCAATTTTTGTACTTTTTACTTAGTTAAAATTCCAACGGGTCCATTGAAAGGCCCATTTAGACTGACTCGTCCGAAACCTCTACAAAAATGTTTTATTCAAATATTAGGAGTTCAAATAATTGATTAGGTGCTTTTCAACACAATTATATTGCAAAACCTCAATTTTTGTACTTTTTATTCAGTTAAAATTCCAACGGGTCCATTGAAAGGACCATTTCGACCCGCTCGTCCGAAACCTCTAAGAAAAGGACTGCGAAACAAGTTTTAATCAAATATTAGGAGTTCAAATAATTGATTAGGAGCTTTTCAACACAATTATATTGCAAAACCTCAATTTCTATACTTTTTACTCAGCTAAAATTCCAACGGGTCCATTGAAAGGCCCATTTCGACCCGCTCGTCCGAAACCTCTACAAAAAGGACTGAAAACAAGTTATAATCAAATTTGAGGAGTTCATGTAATTGATTAGGAGCTTTTTAACACAATTATATTACAAAATCTCAATTTCTGTACTTTTTACTCAGTTAAAATTCAAACGGGTATGGCTCTCTCTCTCAATTCTCTCTCAAATTTCTCAGGGGTTCTTTTTTGGGTTTTGTTTGCTCCTTTCCTTTTGGTGGCTTTCCTCTCTCTTCCACCGGTTCCCCTTCCCCTCACGGCATTACCACCTCAGCCGCATTTGCAAGCAAATATTCATCTAACGTTCTCCTTGGATTTCGGGCAGAGTATGCGAAGAGTTGCCACATACCAACATAACTTCTCTTTAATTTTTTATCGATTTCCTATCACTCTTTATTATTGTTTTACTATACTAACTTTCTGGTTTCTTCTATGTTTTGTTTGCCCGTTGAGTTTGTTTTTGTTCCTCTTTCTTTCCGTCCCCCTCCTTTCGGGTGGGGTAGATCTAATTTTTTCATCAGGGAAATCGTCAGATCTGCTTGGTAAGTTCTATCACTTCCCTCATTTCTTTCTATGCTCAATTTTTTTTTTCAGATTTTTTCTAATCCGATTATCTCTTTTATTTTTGGGATTCATCCTTCGGATGCCTCCGGTTGTGAATCTCTGTCTTCTCCACGCCGACGGCAAGGATCGCTTTGCATGCAGACCCTTTATCCCGGCGTCTCAATATATCCCCAGATCCTTTCCTCTTTTCTTATTTTTGCTCATTTCTGTTGCTCATTTCTATTTTTTCATTTTCTCTTTTCTCTTAACGATCCTTCTTCATTTATGCAGATCTGAGCCTACAGTGGTTTTTTCCCACCCACTCGACTGGTCTAAATTCATCTTGCCGATTTTGGTTTATCTGAAAACAACCATGTGGTCTTTTATGGAGGCCACCTTCCACCGCCGCCATAAGGAACCCCTAAAATAATTTTGTGATTTAGGGTTTTTTCCCCTTTATTCAATTCTGCCTCTTTTTGTTTTTTCCATACCTAATCTTTTTTATTGGCAATCTGTTATAGGTATCTCAAGTTTTGCTCGCTTGCAACCCCCGATATCGCAATTCCATCTGTTCGGGTGGTGGCTCTCATCGGTGTTCCATCGTCGGCTAGGGTTTTCTCCCCCCCTCTTTTTTATTTTTGTTTTATTTACACTTTATAATACTCTGTTAATCCTTGTTCCATCTTTCCAGATATGCCTAATCTTCCATTTCAAAAGGAAGGACTTTATTGTTTTCATCTGGCAAATCTCTTTGTACGTCCTCTATCTGTTCCTTTTTTGTTTATTTTTCTGTCCTTTCATTATTGATGTATCATTTCATCTACGGTATCTTATCTCAAAATTATGCTGCATATATATTTTAAGGTTTTTTTCTCTTTTCCTAATCTGCTTGAAATCAAATGTTGATACACTTTTAAACATTATTTGTGCACATCCTATGTTGAATCCAAACATTGCTAGTACTGTATTAATGTCCTTTTTTCTGATAATTACTCTATTACATAAATTCTTTGTTACCTTATCTCTATTTCAAGCCCTTACAGGGAATCTACAACAAGCCCATCCTATGGGAACATATAGTTTCAACTATTATTGCAATTTATTATATTCTATGTTCTCTTCTTTGAGCTATCCTTACTATATTTATCAAGATATAGTACAGATATCTTCATATACTCTCTGGTTTTCTTGTTACAAGTATCACTATAAGTTAGTCTCTAATAAAATCTATTCACATTCTGCTATTTTCCCACATTGCTTACACGCTATGGTTTGTAACCTTGTGATTCTCACCATTCAACTCTGTCCATTTAAATCCACCACTCTAATGTACTTGATTTTACTTCTTTTTAAAAAGCATGCAGAATTTTCTCATTTTATAAACATAATTATAGAATTTATCATTTTGCTTATACACACTTTACAATTCATAATTATTTATGCTTTAACTAAACTTTTTACTGTGGTCAATCATATATTATTTAATTTTTGGAATGATTTGAGAAATGCTCAACTAATAACAGCTCCTCCCATTCTGATCATGTGCTATTTACATCTCCTGCTCAGCTTAACCATTCCAATTTTCATGCCTCATATTCATATACTGAGTTTGCATTCTATGTCCATCAGTATAATCTATGCCCAACATTCTGATATTAAAACTGATTTTTTGCAACAACTCATACTATTTCCCTCCTTTTCTTTATATATTTCTAATTTCATTATCACTTTCATTCTGGCTAATCATTTCAATAAATTTCATGACTATCCCTCTAATTCAGATTTACTCTTCTTTATGGTTTTGTACGATTTACATATGTTTACTCTTTCCTTTTGTATTACTTGTATTATCAAAGGCTTCCCTGTAACTCATTGTAGTTGTTTTCTTTTTGTTTTCTTCTTTGGTGTCTCTCTCTATGTTTCATCATCGGATGTCATGACACAAGCTACTTTACGGCTAATAAAGGAAGGCTGGATCCCCTTTACTCCTTCTGGGTTACGACTTCACTTCATTTTATTTAAATTTCATTTTATTTTCTTATCCCTCAATATCTTTTTGCTATTTTGGTCTGTATTTTTTTCTTATCCTCGCTTCTTCTTCCCCCTGGGTCTGTAATTATTTTTTCCTGTTTTCCTCCTTTTCTGCTCTCCTTTTATTTTTATTATGCTTCTATCTGCTTTATAGATTATATTACTACTGCCATGCATGGTTTATATTCCTCGCTAAATGAATGTTACTCTGTCAATGATATTTATTTTACGTTATGTTCGTTAAACACCCCTCCCCACTACACCTTATTAGGTGAAATTTCACAAGCCCAATTTTGGGATCCTGATCAAATCCTATCTAAAAGGAAATTCTCATTCATATATCATTTTTGTTCTTCAAAATTTTTATTATTCTTCAATTCGATTTTTCAAAAAATAATTCCAAAACTCATCCACAACCGATTCTTTCAGCTTTTTCCAAACTCTATGAATTACCCCTTAATTTATTTTACTATTCAAAGCTCCCTTAATTTTTATATCACTATTGTCTTCCACTTTTTTCGCAGATATATATTTAAAACAAAAAATCTAGCTTTATTTCCTTTGACAAAGTATTTTAAAATTCAAACTCTACCATACATATTAAAATCTTCCTCCTTCCGCTTTTATGTCTCTCTAATCCCTAATAAATCCCCCTTTATAACAGATTTAAATACGGTCAACGGTAACTTTAATATTCTACTATTTCTCTACTTACTACAATTAAATTTATTGCTAAAATTATTCTCATTAAATTATGCCTTTAATTTTGTAACATCAATACCATCTCTGAAAATTATTTTCAGCAGTTATATAATATATCTCCCTTTATTAGCACCACCTAATTTTACTCTCTGCTTTGAATACTCAATATTTAAAAGATTTGCTTTTAATAACAAAGTTTTTTGTTCTTTCTATTTTCAACTCTATTATACAGTCAATACTTCAATCAAATCCTCTTAATTTTACCATCAAATCCTAACCTAATCTTCTATAGAGTTTCCTTTAAATTCTCTTTTTCAACTAAGGAAAGTACTTTAGTTAACTTACCTCCTAATATTATTAAATCATACCCTTCACAATCGTTGATTTCTCCTATGTATCTCTCTCATCCCACTTTCCATATTTTCTAACCCTTAACTATGTACGTTTTCTTTATATACTCATATCACAATTATTCCAACCCACCACAAATTCTTTCTCACTCGTTCTCCTCATATCCTCTAAACCTATCAATGGCATCATCCTCTTCCATCCCCCAACTCAACTCGATCAATCTCACCCATGAAGAATCTGAACTGCTTTACACTCCTGATTTTGACTTCATCAAGGAAGATCCCAAGCTTTTTGTTATTGGTCGCTTCATATCGTCTAAGCCCTTAGACATTTATGCTGTTATCAATGCCTTCGAAGGTATCTGGAAACCAAATGAGGTTGTATCCATCTCGGTGATACAAGATAACTTCCTCAAAATCAAGTTCAAGGAAATCAAGAACTGTTATGAGATTATCAACCGCGGACCGTGGCTGTACAAGGATGAATGGCTTGCAGTCACCGAATATGCTCCAGCCAAACCTCTAAGCGAATACAGCTTCACCACCATGAGAATATGGATCCGAATTTTCTCCCTTCCTGATTCAATCTTTGCTGATGTTGATCGATCCCATCTGGTGGGACATGCATTAGGATCAATGGTCGGTAATGTACTCCGTACGGATACCCGCGAAGTCGATGGGAATATGACAGAATTCCTTCGAGTTGAAATCATGCTCAACATAACAAGACCTGTTACCCGATTTGTGTTTATTGGCTCTGGTGAACACAAAATTATGTGCCGCCTTCAATACGAAAGACTCCCGACACTTTGCCCGGGTTGTGGTATTATCAGCCATACCTTAGACAACTGTCCTATCCGATCTTCACTCGACCTTAACAAGTTACAATACGGAGATTGGCTCCGTTATCTTCCACCTCGACGTCGCCCAGTTGGAATTCGGGGACGTATCCGTAATGTGGAACAGAATCCGATTCCAAACATCCCTCCAGTAAATGGTATCTCTACACTTATATATATATTAATATCTATTTTCAATTACTCTCTCACTCCTTTCATATCAATATACTTACCCATTGTCTTTATCATAGCGGCTCCAATGAATATTCCAGCAGCTCCGGCCAACCCCACAACTCCTCCTAACGATCTGAACAACATTGGTAAATTATTAGATTTCCCCTTCATACCTTACACAATCTATTATAAATTTCTTATCACAACTTTTCTCCGATATGTAGGCTCTCTAAATGAAGGCGATGCAGCCTCATTTACGGAACAAGCAACTGAAGACGCACAAAACGTCGACATGACCATGGATGATGGACCCAATTCTGCTAAAGACCCCCATGCTGATTTAAAACAAAAAGCTCCTCTTGAACCCCAACCCCTGAACACCATCTACCCCATTCCGGAAGATGGTACTGATGATGATTGGGACACCACGGATGATTATGGTGTCCCTAGCCCGACTGCCGAGCAGATTAAAAAGTTTGACTCTGAATCGAGTAAGACTTCTAATCCCAATGATTCAAAATTCAATGACTTTAACTAGTGGTTACTTAAAAATTACCCGAATGATGCAGCCCCTGCACCAGTTCCGGTACCCGCACCTGCACCTGCTCCAACTCAAACAAACAGAGGCATGAAACGCCGCTCCCCTATACAAGTTTCGCTCCCGCTGAAAAAATCCAAACAGTCAGGATCTACTCCAAAAGCTGGGATGAGCAGCTCTAATAACTCTCCGGCGGCGGCTGATTCCCAGCCCTGCCGAGCAAAATGAGGATCCTTTGCTGGAACTGTCAGGGTCTTGGACAAGACCCGATGGTTCAACATTTCCGGTCCTATGTCCAACGCACCAACCCCGATATCATTTTCTTATGTGAGACTAAACTAAATAATGCGGAATGTTACCGCTTATGTCTTTCATTAGGTATGTTAGACATTATTTCTATTCCCCCTTCGGAAGGGTGTTCCGGAATTTCTTTATTCGCCGCAAATGATATTAATATAAGCTTAATTTCCTATTCGTTGCGTTATATTCACATTCAAATTACAAAGAATAACTTCACAATGTTTTTCACTGGAATGCATGGATTCTCGGAAACTAGCCAAAAATATAAAACATGGGAGTTAATTGATTCTTTATACTCTTCTACTAAAGATAAACCTTGGCTTCTCGGTGGAGATTTCAATGAGATTTTAACAGATTCGGAAAAACAAGGGCCCCCCCGTAGAGCTAGATCCCAAATTAAAAATTTTCGAAATTGTTTAACTCGAAATAATCTCTTCGATTGTAAGCCAACCTCGGGTTGGTTTACATGGACAAAAGTAGGACCCTTAACCCCGGTAATTCATGAAAGACTAGACCGTTTTATCGCTAACTCCGCTTGGCAAGATCTCTACCCTTCTCATCGTATAACCACGAAATATGTCGCAAAGTCCGACCATTGTTTCCTTCTTATCGAATTTGATAATTCAACTTCTACACACAAAACACAAACTCCAAAAAATTTCAGATCCGAAAGCTGTTGGGCCAATAATAAAGACAATATCCAAACAATCAAAAGGGCATGGGCCGATACCCCCGGAACAGCCATTAACAAAATTAAAGCGGTAGGAACATACCTAGAGGATTGGAAAAACCAACAACGCTTTAAAACAACTGGACGTATTAAATTCCTTACTAAAAAGATAAATAAACTATTCTACCGTCCCTTAACAGCCACAAATTTACTTAAACTATAGAACGGAATTAAATAAACTTTTAACAGAACAAGAAGTTTATTGGGCTCAAAGATCCCGAACTCTTTGGCTTTCCCAAGGAGACAAAAACACCAAATTCTTCCATGCCAGAGCTTCTAATCGGAATAAGAAAAACTCAATCATAGGCCTTCATGATGCCAATTCCAATTGGCGCACTTCTGAATCAGACATTATGAATATCACTTCAGATTATTTCCAAAATTTGTTTACAACATCTAATCCCCAATTATCGAACACCATTCTTGAAAAAATTCACCCTTCCATCAATTCTTCAATGAACGATAACCTACTCAAGCCGTTCACCAGAGAAGAAATTCTTCATGCCTTTAAAGATATTGACCCTAGGAAGGCACCTGGTTCCGACGGTCTACCTAGTAGTTTCTTTAGACAACACTGGGATACAGTTGGAGACGATGTTCTTAACCTTTGTATTGACCTATTAAACGACAACGCTGATATGGCCTCAGTTAACAAAACTATACTGGTGCTAATACCCAAAGTACAGGATCCAACATCCATGAAGCAACTCAGACCAATTAGCCTTTGCACTGTACTGTATAAAATAGTTGCCAAAACAATTGTAAACAGAATGAAACAGGCTATACCTCTATGTATTAGCCCCAATCAAGCAGCCTTTGTCCAGGGACGTAACATCTCTGATAACATCCTTGTTGCGCATGAAATTATTCACAATATTAACACCGAAGCTACTAAATCCTCTCAAGGAGCTGCTCTCAAGCTAGACATGGAAAAAGCTTTCGATACAGTAGAATGGTCTTTCCTTGCAAATGTAATGGAACGTATGGGCTTTGCATCCGAATGGATCGAGCTTATAATACGTTGTATAACTACAATCTCTTTTTCAGTAAAAATTAATAACTCTTTTTCACCCACCTTTCAACCTCAACGTGGTCTTCGCCAGGGGGATCCTCTATCCCCTTTCCTTTTTCTCTTCTGCACTCAAGGCCTCTCGGGTTACTTAGCTGCTGCTCAACAAACTAATATACTCCCAGGACTAGGCGCATGTAAACACGGGCCCAAAGTTAACCACCTTCTTTTTGCTGATGATTGTATGGTATTTATAAATACTAATCAAACTGAAGCATCCCTTCTGAAAAATGCTCTTCAAACGTATGCTAATGCATCAGGTCAAGCAGTCAATTTCGAGAAATCAACAATCTTATATAACCCACGTACACCATCTGCAACAAGAAATGCAATTAATAACCTTTTACAAGTACGCTAGGTTTCTAACCCCAGAGTATACCTAGGCATCCCGCTCCTAATAGGGAAAAATAAAACTGAATCACTGGGATTTGTACGCGATAAAGTACATGATCGCCTCTCTAGCTGGGACAAACACCTACTCTCCTTTAGTGGTCGTGAGATTTTCATCAAAGCTGTCTTACAATCTCTCCCACAATATGCTATGTCTTGCTATCTTCTGCCACAAAATATCATCGATGACATGACTACATCAATCCGTCAATATTGGTGGACTGGTAAATCCAACAAAAAAGGTTGGCATATGTTACCTTGGAATCGTATATGTTTACCTAAAGCTGCTGGCGGCATGGGTTTTAAGGACTTACACGACTTTAACATTGCTCTCTTGGGCAAACAAATTTGGAAACTCATCTGTGAACCAGATTCCTTATTAGGACAAATATATCGGTCCAAATACTTTCCTTCGGGTAACATTTTGGATGCACCAAAACCCAATAGGGGCTCCTTTGCTTGGCAAGGTATATATAACGCCCTTCAGCGTCTTTTCCCTGGCTTTCTTCACCGGCCTGGTATAAACAGTAATATTAGAATACATAGAGATATATGGGGTGGATCCTCCCAGGTTGTGCTTACTGGGGATTATGAAATCTCTGATGAATTTCACATTCGTTGTCGTGATTTTATGATACGTAACCAAACTGCCTGGGATACGGTCAAGATAAACAATTATTTCAGTCCATCTGATGCCGACACCATCCTCCGCATCCCCATCATAAATGATCAACGTGATACCATACTCTGGTCTCCCAACGATTCGGGTATTTATTCAGTCCGTTCTGGATATATTTTCTTACAACGTTCCATAACCCAACCTTCACCATCAACTCGCTTTTGGAAGTTTTTATCCAAAATAAAAGCTTTGCCCAAAGTCAAAACTTTTGGCTGGCGTATGGCTTCAGATGCTCTACCAGTTGGATCTAAAATGCAAGCTTTCTCCCCTAGCTCGGGGCCTTGCCCTATCTGTGGTAGCCATTCGGAATCGATCCTTCATGCGCTTCGTGATTGCCCTGGGGCATCTGAAGCTCTCCAACTTAGTGGTATTCCTATCTCTCTCTATAAGAGTTTAGCTACTACGCCTATGCAATGGTTAGAGGAAGCAGCCTCTACAATTTTCTCTGATAAATTTGGTCTCTTCCTTACTGTTTTATGGAATATTTGGAACAAACGTAATGACTGGGTTCATAACCACCATCTACAACCTTCATGGCTAATTGCTGTTAATTCAATTAGCTTACATGATGAATTTTGCAAATCTTTAATTTCGATTGACCCAGCTACTTCTACCTTTTCTAATCATTCCCGAACACTTCCTCCACATAACCATATCAAAATAAATGTGGATGGAGCCTTTAACCCATCAACTCGTGCTGCAGCCGTTGGCGTTGTTGCACGTGATTCTGCAGGGGCAGTCGTGGGTGGACTTGCTTTCCCTCTTGGTAGCTGTCAGGACGCCATCACCAGTGAAGGGGAAAGCATCCTAGCTGGTCTCACCTTTGCTCGCTCTCAAGGTTGGACTCATATCTTGATCGAAACTGACTGCGCTTCTCTCGCGAATAGGATCAACAATCCTACTCAAGACCTCTCTACTATGGGACCAACTATTCTTCAGATACAAGCTGCTCTTCACGACTTCGAATTTTTTTCTATTTCTTTTGTACGCCGTGAGGCAAATATTATAGCCCATACTTTGGCTACCTTTTCGCTGAATTCTATGACTTCTATGTCATTTAATTCGGATATCCCACATTGTATACAACAATTTGTAACAAACCATTATTGATTAATAAAATTTGGGCACTCTTTTCCCCTTTTTAGGGTCCTCTAGCTCTGCTTGAAGGACAGTAGTAGGGGTTTTTAATGAGGCCTTCTCTTCAAAAAAAAATTCTAACGGGTCCATTGAAAGGACCATTTCGACCCGCTCGTCCGAAACCTATGCAAAAAGGACTGCAAAACAAGTTTTAATCAAATATTAGGAGTTCAAATAATTGATTTGGAGCTTTTCAAAACAATTATATTGCAAAACCACAATTTCTGTACTTTTCACTCAGTTAAAATTCCAACGGGTCCATTGAAAGGCCCATTTAGACCTGCTCGTCCGAAATCTCTACAAAAAGGACCGCAAAAATGTTTTATTCAAATATTAGGAGTTCAAATAATTGATGAGGAGCTTTTCAACACAA
This sequence comes from Hibiscus tridactylites, assembly GCA_958450335.1. Taxonomy (NCBI): domain Eukaryota; kingdom Viridiplantae; phylum Streptophyta; class Magnoliopsida; order Malvales; family Malvaceae; genus Hibiscus; species Hibiscus tridactylites. The sequence goes on from OY288266.1 coordinate 55,659,114, forward strand.
TTATATTGCAAAACCTCAATTTCTGTACATTTTACTCAGTTAAAATTCCAACGGGTCCATTGAAAGGCCCATTTCGACCCGCTCGTCCGAAACCTCTACAAAAGGGACCGCAAAACAAATTATAATCAAATTTTAGGAGTTCATATTATTGATTAGGAGCTTTTCAACACAATTATATTGCAAAACCTTAATTTCTGTACTTTTTACTCAGTTAAAATTCCAACGGGTCCATTGAAAGGCCCATTTCGACCCGCTCGTCCGAAACCTCTACAAAAAGGAATGCAAAACAAGTTTTATTCAAACATTAGCAGTTCAAATAATTGATTAGGAGGTTTTTAACACAATTATATTGCAAAACCTCAATTTCTGTACTTTTTACTCAGTTAAAATTCCAACGGGTCCAGTGAAAGGCCCATTTCGACCCGCTCGTCCGAAACCTCTACAAAAAGGACTGCAAAACAAGTTTTAATCAAATTTTAGGAGTTCAAATAATTGCTTAGGAGCTTTTCAACACAATTATATTGCAAAACCTCAATTTCTGTACTTTTTACTCAGTTAAAATTCAAAAGGGTCCATTGAAAAGCCCATTTCGACCCGCTCGTCCAAAACCTCTACAAAAAGGACCGCAAAACAAGTTTTAATCAAATTTTAGGGGTTCATGTAATTGATTAGGAGCTTTTCAACACAATTATATTGCAAAACCTCAATTTTTGTACTTTTTCCTTAGTTAAAATTCCAACGGGTCCATTGAAAGGCCCTTTTAGACCTGCTCATCCGAAACCTCTACAAAAAGGACCGCAAAACTATTTTATTCAAATATTAGGAGTTCAAATAATTGATTCGGAGCTTTTCAACACAATTATATTGCAAAACCTCAATTTCTGTACTTTTTTCTCAGTTAAAATTACAACGGGTCCATTGAAATGTCCATTTCGACCTGTTCGTCCGAAACCTCTACAAAAAGGACCGCAAAAATGTTTTATTCAAATATTAGGAGTTCAAATAATTGATTAGAAGCTTTTCAAAACAATTATATTGCAAAACCTCAATTTATGTACTTTTTACTTAGTTAAAATTCCAACGGGTCCATTGAAAGGCCCATTTAGACCCGCTCGTCCGAAACCTCTACAAAAAGGACCACAAAAATGTTTTATTCATATATTAGGAGTTCAAATAATTGATTAGAAGCTTTTCAACACAATTATATTGCAAAACCTCAATTTCTGTACTTTTTACTCAGTTAAAATTCCAACGGGTCCATTGAAAGGCCCATTTCAACCCGCTCGTCCGAAATCTCTACAAAAAGGACCGCAAAACAAGTTATAATCAAATTTTAGGAGTTCATGTAATTGATTAGGAGCTTTTCAACACAATTATATTACAAAACCTCAATTTCTGTACTTTTTACTCAATTAAAATTCCAACGGGTCCATTGAAAGGCCTATTTCGACCCGCTCGTCCGAAACCTCAACAAAAAGGACCGCAAAACAAGTTTTAATCAAATTTTAGGAGTTCATGTAATTGATTAGGAGCTTTTCAACACAATTATTTTGCAAAACCTCAATTTCTGTACTTTTTACTCAGTTAAAATTCAACGGGTCCATTGAAAGGCCCATTTAGACCTACTCGTCCGAAACCTCTACAAAAAGTATTGCAAAAATGTTTTATTCGAATACTAGGAGTTCAAATAATTGATTAGGAGCTTTTGAACACAATTATAGGTCAAAACCTCAATTTCTGTACTTTTTACTCAGTTAAAATTCCAACGGGTCCATTGAAAGGCCCATTTCAACCCGCTCGTCCGAAACCTCTACAAAAATGACCGCAAAACAAGTTTTAATCAAATTTTAGGAGTTCATGTAATTGATTAGGAGCTTTGCGACACAATTATATTGCAAAACCTCAATTTCTGTACTTTTTACTCAGTTAAAATTCCAACGGGTCCATTGAAAGGCCCATTTCGACCCGCTCGTCCGAAACCTCTACAAAAAGGACCGCAAAACAAGTTTTAATCAAATTTTTGGAGTTCATGTAATTGATTAGGAGCTTTTCAACACAATTATATTGCAAAACCTAAATTTCTGTACTTTTTACTCAGTTAAAATTTCAACGGGTCTATTGAAAGGTCCATTTCGACCCACTCGTCAGAAACCTCTACAAAAAGGACTGCAAAACAAGTTTTAATCAAACATTAGGAGTTCAAATAATTGATTAGGAGCTTTTTAACACAATTATATTGCAAAACTTAAATTTCTGTACTTTTTACTCAGTTAAAATTCCAACGGGTCCATTGAAAGTCCGATTTCGACCCGCTCGTCCGAAACCTCTACAAAAAGGACCGCAAAACAAGTTTTAATCAAATTTTAGGAGTTCATGTAATTTATTAGGATCTTTTCAACATAATTTTATTGCGAAACCTTAATTTCTGTACTTTTTACTCAGTTAAAATTCCAACAGGTCCATTGAAAGGGCCATTTAGTCCTGCTCGTCCGAAACCTCTACAAAAAGGACCGCAAAAATGTTTTATTCAAATATTAGGAGTTCAAATAATTGATTAGGAGCTTTTCAACACAATTATATTGCAAAACCTCAATTTCTGGACTTTTTACTCAGTTAAAATTCCAACGGGTCCATTGAAAGGACCATTTCGACCCGCTTGTTCGAAACCTCTACAAAAAGGATTGCAAAACAAGTTTTAATAATATTAGGAGTTCAAATAATAGATTAGGAGCTTTTCAACGCAATTATTTTGCAAAACCTCAATTTCTATACTTTTTACTCAGCTAAAATTCCAACAGTTCCATTGAAAGGCCCATTTCGACCCGCTCGTCCGAATCCTCAACAAAAAGGACTGCAAAACAAGTTTTAATTAAATATGAGGAGTTCATGTAATTGATTAGGATCTTTTCAACACAATTATATTGCAAAACCTCAATTTCTGTACTTTTTACTCAGTTAAAATTCCAACGGGTCCATTGAAAGGCCCATTTAGACCTGCTTGTCCGAAACCTCTAATAAAAGGACCGCAAAACAAGTTTTAATCAAATTTTAGGAGTTCATGTAATTTATTAGGAGCTTTTCAACATAATTATATTGCGAAACCTCAATTTCTGTACTTTTTACTTAGTTAAAATTTCAACGGGTCCATTGAAAGGCCCATTTAGACCTGCTCGTCCGAAAACTCTACAAAAAGGACCGCAAAAATGTTTTATTCAAATATTAGGAGTTCAAATAATTGATTAGGAGATTTTCATCACAATTATATTGCAAAACCTCAATTTCTGTACTTTTTACTCAGTTAAAATTCCAACGGGTCCATTGAAAGGCCCATTTCGACCTGCTCGTCCGAAACCTCTACAAAAGGACCGCAAAACAAGTTGTAATCAAATTTTAGGAGTTCATGTAATTGATTAGGAGCTTTTCAACACAATTATATTGCAAAACCTCAATTTCTGTACTTTTTACTCAGTTAAAATTCCAACGGGTCCATTGAAAGGCCCATTTCGACCTGCTCGTCTGAAACCTCTACAAAAAGGATCGCAAAAATGTTTTATTCCAATATTAGGAGTTCAAATAATTGATTAGGAGCTTTTCAACACAATTATATTGCAAAACCTCAATTTCTACATTTTTTACACAGTTAAAATTCCAACGGGTCCATTGGAAGTCCCATTTCGACCGGCTCGTCCGAAACCTCTACAAAAAGGACCGCAAAACAGGTTTTAATCAAATTTTAGGAGTTCATTTAATTTATTAGGAGCTTTTCAACATAATTATATTGCAAAACCTCTATTTCTGTACTTTTTACTCAGTTAAAATTTCAACGGGTCTATTGAAAGGTCCATTTCGACCCGCTCGTCAGAAACCTCTACAAAAAGGACTGCAAAACAAGTTATAATCAAATTTTAGGAGTTCATGTAATTGATTAGGAGCTTTTCAACACAATTATATTGCAAAACCTCAATTTTTGTACTTTTTACTCAGTTAAAATTCCAACGGGTCCATTGAAAGGCCCATTTCGACCCGCTCGTCCGAAACCTCTACAAAAGGGACTGCAAAACAAGTTTAATCAAACATTAGGAGTTCAAGTAATTGATTAGGAGCTTTTTAACACAATTATATTGCAAAACCTCAATTTCTGTACTTTTTACTTAGTTAAAATTCCAACGGGTCCATTGAATGGCACATTTCGACCCGCTCGTCTGAAACCTCTACAAAAAGGATTGCAAATGAAGTTTTAATCAAATTTTAGGAGTTCAAATAATTTCTTAGGAGCTTTTCAACACAATTATATTGCAAAACCTCAATTTCTGTACTTTTTACTCTGTTAAAATTCCAACGGGTCCATTGAAAGGCCCATTTCGACCCGCTCGTCCGAAACCTCTACAAAAAGGACTGCAAAACAAGTTTTAATCAAATTTTAGGAGTTCATGTAATTGATTAGGAGCTTTTCAACACAATTATTTTGCAAAACCTCAATTTCTGTACTTTTTACTCAGTTAAAATTCAACGGGTCCATTGAAAGGCCCATTTAGACCTACTCGTCCGAAACCTCTACAAAAAGTATTGCAAAAATGTTTTATTCGAATACTAGGAGTTCAAATAATTGATTAGGAGCTTTTGAACACAATTATAGGTCAAAACCTAAATTTCTGTACTTTTTACTCAGTTAAAATTCCAACGGGTCCATTGAAAGGCCCATTTCAACCCGCTCGTCCGAAACCTCTACAAAAAGGACCACAAAACAAGTTTTAATCAAATTTTAGGAGTTCATGTAATTGATTAGGAGCTTTTCGACACAATTATATTGCAAAACCTCAATTTCTGTACTTTTTACTCAGTTAAAATTCCAACGGGTCCATTGAAAGGCCCATTTCGACCCGCTCGTCCGAAACCTCTACAAAAAGGACCGCAAAACAAGTTTTAATCAAAATTTTGGAGTTCATGTAATTGATTAGGAGCTTTTCAACACAATTATATTGCAAAACCTAAATTTCTATACTTTTTACTCAGTTAAAATTTCAACGGGTCTATTGAAAGGTCCATTTCGACCTGCTCGTCAGAAACCTCTACAAAAAGGACTGCAAAACAAGTTTTAATCAAACATTAGGAGTTCAAATAATTGATTAGGAGCTTTTTAACACAATTATATTGCAAAACTTCAATTTCTGTACTTTTTACTCAGTTAAAATTCCAACGGGTCCATTGAAAGTCCGATTTCGACCCGCTCGTCCGAAACCTCTACAAAAAGGACCGCAAAACAAGTTTTAATCAAATTTTAGGAGTTCATGTAATTTATTAGGATCTTTTCAACATAATTTTATTGCGAAACCTCAATTTCTGTACTTTTTACTCAGTTAAAATTCCAACGGGTCCATTGAAAGGGCCATTTAGACCTGCTCGTCCGAAACCTCTACAAAAAGGACCGCAAAAATGTTTTATTCAAATATTAGGAGTTCAAATAATTGATTAGGAGCTTTTCAACACAATTATATTGCAAAACCTCAATTTCTGTACTTTTTACTCAGTTAAAATTCCAACGGGTCCATTGAAAGGACCATTTCGACCCGCTTGTTCGAAACCTCTACAAAAAGGATTGCAAAACAAGTTTTAATCAAATATTAGGAGTTCAAATAATAGATTAGGAGCTTTTCAACGCAATTATATTGCAAAACCTCAATTTCTATACTTTTTACTCAGCTAAAATTCCAACAGTTCCATTGAAAGGCCCATTTCGACCCGCTCGTCCGAAACCTCAACAAAAAGGACTGCAAAACAAGTTTTAATCAAATATGAGGAGTTCATGTAATTGATTAGGATCTTTTCAACACAATTATATTGCAAAACCTCAATTTCTGTACTTTTTACTCAGTTAAAATTCCAACGGGTCCATTGAAAGGCCCATTTAGACCTGCTTGTCCGAAACCTCTAATAAAAGGACCGCAAAACAAGTTTTAATCAAATTTTAGGAGTTCATGTAATTTATTAGGAGCTTTTCAACATAATTATATTGCGAAACCTCAATTTCTGTACTTTTTACTTAGTTAAAATTCCAACGGGTCCATTGAAAGGCCCATTTAGACCTGCTCGTCCGAAAACTCTACAAAAAGGACCGCAAAAATGTTTTATTCAAATATTAGGAGTTCAAATAATTGATTAGGAGATTTTCATCACAATTATATTGCAAAACCTCAATTTCTGTACTTTTTACTCAGTTAAAATTCCAACGGGTCCATTGAAAGGCCCATTTCGACTTGCTCGTCCGAAACCTCTACAAAAGGACCGCAAAACAAGTTGTAATCAAATTTTAGGAGTTCATGTAATTGATTAGGAGCTTTTCAACATAATTATATTGCAAAACCTCAATTTCTGTACTTTTTACTCAGTTAAAATTCCAACGTGTCCATTGAAAGGCCCATTTCGACCTACTCGTCTGAAACCTCTACAAAAAGGATCGAAAAAATGTTTTATTCCAATATTAGGAGTTCAAATAATTGATTAGGAGCTTTTCAACACAATTATATTGCAAAACCTCAATTTCTACATTTTTTACACAGTTAAAATTCCAACGGGTCCATTGGAAGTCCCATTTCGACCGGCTCGTCCGAAACCTCTACAAAAAGGACCGCAAAACAGGTTTTAATCAAATTTTAGGAGTTCATTTAATTTATTAGGAGCTTTTCAACATAATTATATTGCAAAACCTCAATTTATGTACTTTTTACTCAGTTAAAATTTCAACGGGTCTATTGAAAGGTCCATTTCGACCCGCTCGTCAGAAACCTCTACAAAAAGGACTGCAAAACAAGTTTTAATCAAACATTAGGAGTTCAAATAATTGATTAGGAGCTTTTTAACACAATTAGATTGCAAAACCTCAATTTCTGTACTTTTTACTCAGTTAAAATTCCAACAGGTCCATTGAAAGACCGATTTAGACCCGCTCGTCCGAAACCTCTACAAAAAGGACCGCAAAACAAGTTTAAATCAAATTTTAGGAGTTCATGTAATTTATTAGGATCTTTTCAACATAATTTTATTGCGAAACCTCAATTTCTGTACTTTTTACTCAGCTAAAATTCCAACGGGTCCATTGAAAGGCCCATTTAGACCTGCTCGTCCGAAACCTCTACAAAAAGGACCGCAAAAATGTTTTATTCAAATATTAGGAGTTCAAATAATTGATTAGGAGCTTTTCAACACAATTATATTGCAAAACCTCAATTTCTGTACTTTTTACTCAGTTAAAATTCCAACGGGTCCATTGAAAGGACCATTTTGACCCGCTTGTTCGAAACCTCTACAAAAAGGACCGCAAAAATGTTTTATTCAAATATTAGGAGTTCAAATAATTGATTAGGAGCATTTCAACACAATTATATTGCAAAACCTCAATTTATGTACTTTTTACTCAGTTAAAATTCCAACGGGTCCATTGAAAGGCCCATTTAGACCTGCTCGTCCGAAACCTGTACAAAAAGGACCACAAAAATGTTTTATTCAAATATTAAGAGTTCAAATAATTGATTAGGAGCTTTTCAACACAATTATATTGGAAAACCTAAATTTTTGTACTTTTTACTCAGTTAAAATTCCAACGGGTCCATTGAAAGGCCCATTTCGACCCGCTCGTCCGAAACCTCTACAAAAAGGACTGCAAAACAAGGTTTATTCAAATATTAGGAGTTTAAATAATTGATTAGGAGCTTTTTAACATAATTATATTGCAAAACCTAAATTTTTGTACTTTTTACTCAGTTAAAATTCCAACGGGTCCATTGAAAGGCCCATTTAGACCTGCTCTTCTGAAACCTCTACAAAAAGGACCGCAAAAATATTTTATTCAAATATTAGGAGTTTAAATAATTGATTAGGAGCTTTTTAACATAATTATATTGCAAAACCTCAATTTCTGTACTTTTTACTCAGTTAATATTCCAACGGGTCCATTGAAAGGCCCATTTCGACCCGCTCGTCCGAAACCTCTACAAAAAGGACCGCAAAAATGTTTTATTCAAATATTAAGAATTCAAATAATTGATTAGGAGCTTTTCAACACAATTATATTGCAAAACCTAAATTTCTGTACTTTTTACTCAGTTAAAATTCCAACGGGTCCATTGAAAGGCCCATTTAGACCTGCTCCTCCGAAACCTCTACAAAAAGGACTGCAAAAATGTTTTATTCAAATATTAGGAGTTCAAATAATTGATTAGGAGCTTTTCAACACAATTATATTGCAAAACCTCAATTCATGTACTTTTTACTATGTTAATATTCCAACGGGTCCATTGAAAGGCCCATTTCGACCCGCTCGTCCGAAACCTCTACAAAAAGGACCGCAAAAATGTTTTATTCAAATATTAAGAATTCAAATAATTGATTAGGAGCTTTTCAACACAATTATATTGCAAAACCTAAATTTCTGTTCTTTTTACTCAGTTAAAATTCCAACGGGTCCATTGAAAGGCCCATTTAGACCTGCTCCTCCGAAACCTCTACAAAAAGGACCGCAAAAATGTTTTATTCAAATATTAGGAGTTCAAATAATTGATTAGGAGCTTCTCAACACAATTATATTGCAAAACCTCAATTTCTGTACTTTTTACTCAGTTAAAATTCCAACGGGTCCATTGAGAGGCCCATTTCTACCCGCTTGTCCGAAACCTCAACAAATAGGACCGCAAAAATGTTTTATTCAAATATTAGGAGTTCAAATAATTGATTAGGAGCTTTTCAACACAATTATATTGCAAAACCTCAATTTCTGTACTTTTTACTCAGTTAAAATTCCAACGGGTCCATTGAACGGCCCATTTCGACCCGCTCGTCCAAAACCTCTACAAAAAGGACCGCAAAACAAGTTTTAATCAAATTTTAGAAGTTCATGTAATTGATTAGGAGCTTTTCAACACAATTATATTGCAAAACCTCAATTTCTATACTTTTTACTCAGTTAAAATTCTAACGGGTCCATCGAAAGGCCCATTTAGACCTGCTCGTCCGAAACCTCTACAAAAAGGATCGCAAAAATGTTTTATTCAAATATTAGGAGTTCAAATAATTGATTAGGAGATTTGCAACACAATTATATTGCAAAACCTCAATTTCTGTACTTTTTACTCAGTTAAAATTTCAACGGGTCTATTGAAAGGTCCATTTCGACCCGCTCGTCAGAAACCTCTACAAAAAGGACTGCAAAACAAGTTTTAATCAAACATTAGGAGTTCAAATAATTCATTAGGAGCTTTTCAACACAATTTTATTGCGAAACCTCAATTTCTGTACTTTTTACTCAGTTAAAATTCCAACGGGTCCATTGAAAGGCCCATTTAGACCTGCTCGTCCGAAACCTCTACAAAAAGGACCGCAAAAATGTTTTATTCAAATATTAGGAGTTCAAATAATTGATTAGGAGCTTTTCAACACAATTATATTGCAAAACCTCAATTTCTGTACTTTTTACTCAGTTAAAATTCCAACGGGTTAGAGGAAGCAGCCTCTACTATTTCCTCTGATAAATTTGGTCTCTTTATTACAGTTTTATGGAATATTTGGAACAGACGTAATGATTGGATCCACAACCACCATCTACAACCCTCATGGCTAATTGCAGTCAACTCAATTAGCTTACATGATGAATTTTGTAAATCCTCTATTTCATCTGATCCACCTCCATCTACAATTTCTAATCCCTCCTGTTCTCCTCCACCTAATTATATAAAAATTAATGTGGACGGAGCTTTTAACCCTTCAACTCGTGCAGCAGCAGTCGGCGTTGTTGCTCGTGACCCTGGCGGAGCAGTCGTGGGTGGTCTTGGTTTCCCTCTTGGTAGCTGTCTGGACGCTATCACCAGTGAGGGGGAAAGCATCCTTGCCGGTCTTACCTTTGCCCGAGCTCAAGGATGGAATCGTATTATGATCGAAACGGACTGCGCCTCTCTCGCGAATAGGATCAACAATCCTTCTCAGGACCTATCTACTATGGGACCAACTATTCTCCAGATACAAGCTGCTCTTCTCGACTTCGACTTTACTTCCATTTCCTTTGTACGCCGTGAGGCAAATATTATAGCCCATACGTTGGCTTCTTTTTCTCTGAATTCTATGACTTCTATGTCATTTGAATCGGATATTCCCCATTGTATTCAACATCTTGTAACAAATATTCATTGATTAATAAATAAATGGGCACTCTTTTCCCCTTTTAGGGTCCTCTAGCTTTGCTTGAAGGACAGTAGTAGGGGTTTTTAATGAGGCCTTTTCTTCAAAAAAAAAAAAATTCCAACGGGTCCATTGAAAGGCCCATTTAGACCTGCTCGTCCGAAACCTGTACAAAAAGGACCACAAAAATGTTTTATTCAAATATTAAGAGTTCAAATAATTGATTAGGAGCTTTTCAACACAATTATATTGGAAAACCTCAATTTTTGTACTTTTTACTCAGTTAAAATTCCAACGGGTCCATTGAAAGGCCCATTTCGACCCGCTCGTCCGAAACCTCTACAAAAAGGACTGCAAAACAAGGTTTATTCAAATATTAGGAGTTTAAATAATTGATTAGGAGCTTTTTAACATAATTATATTGCAAAACCTCAATTTTTGTACTTTTTACTCAGTTAAAATTCCAACGGGTCCATTGAAGGTCCGATTTCGACCCGCTCGTCCGAAACCTCTACAAAAAGGACCGCAAAACAAGTTTAAATCAAATTTTAGGAGTTCATGTAATTTATTCGGATCTTTTCAACATAATTTTATTGCGAAACCTCAATTTCTGTACTTTTTACTCAGTTAAAATTCCAACGGGTCCATTGAAAGGCCAATTTAGACATGCTCTTCTGAAACCTCTACAAAAAGGATCGCAAAAATGTTTTATTCAAATATTAGGAGTTCAAATAATTGATTATGAGCTTTTAAACACAATTATATTTCAAAACCTCAATTCATGTACTTTTTACTCAGTTAATATTCCAACGGGTCCATTGAAAGGCCCATTTCGACCCGCTCGTCGGAAACCTCTACAAAAAGGACCGCAAAAATGTTTTATTCAAATATTAGGAGTTCAAATAATTGATTAGGAGCTTTTCAACACAATTATATTGCAAAACCTAAATTTCTGTACTTTTTACTCAGTTAAAATTCCAACGGGTCCATTGAAAGGCCCATTTAGACCTGCTCCTCCGAAACCTCTACAAAAAGGACCGCAAAAATGTTTTATTCAAATATTAGGAGTTCAAATAATTGATTAGGAGCTTCTCAACACAATTATATTGCAAAACCTCAATTTCTGTACTTTTTACTCAGTTAAAATTCCAATGGGTCCATTGAGAGGCCCATTTCTAGCCGCTTGTCCGAAACCTCTACAAAAAGGACCGCAAAAATGTTTTATTCAAATATTAGGAGTTCAAATAATTGATTAGGAGCTTTTCAACACAATTATATTGCGAAACCTCAATTTCTGTACTTTTTACTCAGTTAAAATTCCAACGGGTCCATTGAAAGGACCATTTCTACCCGCTCGTCCGAAACCTCTACAAAAAGGACTGCAAAACAAGTTTTAATCAAATATTAGGAGTTCAAATTATTGATTAGGAGCTTTTCAACACAATTATATTGCAAAACCTCAATTTCTATACTTTTTACTCTGCTAAAATTCTAACAGGTCCATTGAAAGGCCCATTTAGACCTGCTCGTCCGAAACCTCTACAAAAAGGATCGCAAAAATGTTTTATTCAAATATTAGGAGTTCAAATAATTGATTAGGAGATTTGCAAAACAATTATATTGCAAAACCTCAATTTCTGTACTTTTTACTCAGTTAAAATTCCAACGGGTCCATTGAAAGGACCATTTCGACCCGCTCGTCCGAAACCTCTACAAAAAGGACTGCAAAACAAGTTTTAATCAAATATTAGGAGTTCAAATAATTGATTAGGAGCTTTTCAACACAATTATATTGCAAAACCTCAATTTCTATAATTTTTACTCTGCTAAAATTCCAACGGGTCCATTGAAAGGCCCATTTAGACCTGCTCGTCCGAAACCTCTACAAAAAGGATCGCAAAAATGTTTTATCCGTATATTAGGAGTTCAAATAATTGATTATGGGCTTTTGAACACAATTATATTGCAAAACCTCAATTTCTGTACTTTTTACTAAGTTAAAATTCCAACGGGTCCATTGAAAGGCCCATTTCGACCCGCTCGTCCGAAACCTCTACAAAAAGGACTGCAAAACAAGTTTTAATCAAATTTTAGGAGTTCATTTAATTTATTAGGAGCTTTTCAACATAATTATATTGCGAAACCTCAATTTCTGTACTTTTTACTCAGTTAAAATTCCAACGGGTCCATTGAAAGGCCCATTTAGACCTGCTCGTCCGAAACCTCTACAAAAAGGATCGCAAAAATGTTTTATTCAAATATTAGGAGTTCAAATAATTGATTAGGAGCTTTTGAACACAATTATATTGCAAAACCTCAATTTCTGTACTTTTTACTCAGTTAAAATTCCAACGGGTCCATTGAAAGGCCCATTTAGACCTGCTCGTCCGAAACCTCTACAAAAAGGACCGCAAAATGTTTTATTCAAATATTAGGAGTTCAAATAATTTATTAGGAGCTTTTCAACATAATTATATTGCAAAATCTCAATTTCTGTACTTTTTACTTAGTTAAAATTCCAACGGGTCCATTGAAAGGCCCATTTAGACCTGCTCGTCCGAAACCTCTACAAAAAGGATCGCAAAAATGTTTTATTCGAATATTAGGAGTTCAAATAATTGATTAGGAGCTTTTCAACACAATTATATTGCAAAACCTCAATTTCTTTACTTTTTACTCAGTTAAAATTCCAACAGGTCCATTGAAAGGCCCATTTAGACCTGCTCATCTGAAACCTCTATAAAAAGGACCGCAAAAATGTTTTATTCAAATATTAGGAGTTCAAATAATTGATTAGGAGCTTTTCAACACAATTATATTGCAAAACCTAAATTTCTGTACTTTTTACTCAGTTAAAATTCCAACGGGTCCATTGAAAGGCCCATTTAGACCTGCTCCTCCGAAACCTCTATAAAAAGGACCGCAAAAATGTTTTATTCAAATATTAGGAGTTCAAATAATTGATTAGGAGCTTCTCAACACAATTATATTGCAAAACCTCAATTTCTGTACTTTTTACTCAGTTAAAATTCCAACGGGTCCATTGAAAGTCCCATTCAGACCTGCTCGTCCGAAACCTTTACAAAAAGGTCCGCAAAACAAGTTTTAATCAAATATTAGGAGTTCAAATAATTGATTAGGAGCTTTTCAACACAATTATATTGCAAAACCGCAATTTATGTACTTGTTACTCAGTTAAAATTCCAACGGGTCCATTGAAAGGCCCATTTAGACCTGCTCGTCCGAAACCTCTACAAAAAGGATCGCAAAAATGTTTTATTCAAATATTAGGAGTTCAAATAATTGATTAGGAGCTTTTGAACACAATTATATTGCAAAACCTCAATTTCTATACTTTTTACTCAGTTAAAATTCCAACGGGTCCATTGAAAGGCCCATTTAGACCTGCTCGTCCGAAACCTCTAGAAAAAGGACCGCAAAATGTTTTATTCAAATATTAGGAGTTCAAATAATTGATTAGGTGATTTGCAACACAATTATATTGCAAAACCTCAATTTCTGTACTTTTTACTCAGTTAAAATTCCAACGGGTCCATTGAAAGGACCATTTCGACCCGCTCGTCCGAAACCTCTACAAAAAGGACTGCAAAACAAGTTTTAATCAAATATTAGGAGTTCAAATAATTGATTAGGAGCTTTTCAACACAATTATATTGCAAAACCTCAATTTCTATACTTTTTACTCTGCTAAAATTCCAACGGGTCCATTGAAAGGACCATTTAGACCTGCACGTCCGAAACCTCTACAAAAAGGATCGCAAAAATGTTTTATTCGTATATTAGGAGTTCAAATAATTGATTAGGGGCTTTTGAACACAATTATATTGCAAAACCTCAATTTCTGTACTTTTTACTCAGTTAAAATTCCAACGGGTCCATTGAAAGGCCCATTTCGACCCGCTTGTCCGATTCCTTTACAAAAAGGACCGCAAAACAGGTTTTAATCAAATTTTAGGAGTTCATTTAATTTATTAGGAGCTTTTCAACATAATTATATTGCGAAACCTCAATTTCTGTACTTTTTACTCAGTTAAAATTCCAACGGGTCCATTGAAAGGCCCATTTAGACCTGCTCGTCCGAAACCTCTACAAAAAGGATCGCAAAAATGTTTTATTCAAATATTAGGAGTTCAAATAATTGATTAGGAGCTTTTGAACACAATTATATTGCAAAACCTCAATTTCTGTACTTTTTACTCAGTTAAAATTCCAACGGGTCCATTGAAAGGCCCATTTAGACCTGCTCGTCCGAAACCTCTACAAAAAGGACCGCAAAATGTTTTATTCAAATATTAGGAGTTCAAATAATTTATTAGGAGCTTTTCAACATAATTATATTGCAAAATCTCAATTTCTGTACTTTTTACTTAGTTAAAATTCCAACGGGTCCATTGAAAGGCCCATTTAGACCTGCTCGTCCGAAACCTCTACAAAAAGGATCGCAAAAATGTTTTATTCGAATATTAGGAGTTCAAATAATTGATTAGGAGCTTTTCAACACAATTATATTGCAAAACCTCAATTTCTTTACTTTTTACTCAGTTAAAATTCCAACAGGTCCATTGAAAGGCCCATTTAGACCTGCTCATCTGAAACCTCTATAAAAAGGACCGCAAAAATGTTTTATTCAAATATTAGGAGTTCAAATAATTGATTAGGAGCTTTTCAACACAATTATATTGCAAAACCTAAATTTCTGTACTTTTTACTCAGTTAAAATTCCAACGGGTCCATTGAAAGGCCCATTTAGACCTGCTCCTCCGAAACCTCTATAAAAAGGACCGCAAAAATGTTTTATTCAAATATTAGGAGTTCAAATAATTGATTAGGAGCTTCTCAACACAATTATATTGCAAAACCTCAATTTCTGTACTTTTTACTCAGTTAAAATTCCAACGGGTCCATTGAAAGGCCCATTTAGACCTGCTCCTCCGAAACCTCTACAAAAAGGACCGCAAAAATGTTTTATTCAAATATTAGGAGTTCAAATAATTGATTAGGAGATTCTCAACACAATTATATTGCAAAACCTCAATTTCTGTACTTTTTACTCAGTTAAAATTCCAATGGGTCCATTGAGAGGCCCATTTCTACCCGCTTGTCCGAAACCTCTACAAAAAGGACCGCAAAAATGTTTTATTCAAATATTAGGAGTTCAAATAATTGATTAGGAGCTTTTCAACACAATTATATTGCGAAACCTCAATTTCTGTACTTTTTACTCAGTTAAAATTCCAACGGGTCCATTGAAAGGCCCATTTAGACCTGCTCGTCCGAAACCTCAACAAAAAGGATCGCAAAAATGTTTTATTCAAATATTAGGAGTTCAAATAATTGATTAGGTGATTTGCAACACAATTATATTGCAAAACCTCAATTTCTGTACTTTTTACTCAGTTAAAATTCCAACGGGTCCATTGAAAGGACCATTTCGACCCGCTCGTCCGAAACCTCTACAAAAAGGACTGCAAAACAAGTTTTAATCAAATATTAGGATTTCAAATAATTTATTAGGAGCTTTTCAACACAATTATATTGCAAAACCTCAATTTCTATACTTTTTACTCTGCTAAAATTCCAACGGGTCCATTGAAAGGACCATTTAGACCTGCACGTCCGAAACCTCTACAAAAAGGATCGCAAAAATGTTTTATTCGTATATTAGGAGTTCAAATAATTGATTAGGGGCTTTTGAACACAATTATATTGCAAAACCTCAATTTCTGTACTTTTTACTCAGTTAAAATTCCAACGGGTCCATTGAAAGGCCCATTTCGACCCGCTTGTCCGATTCCTTTACAAAAAGGACCGCAAAACAGGTTTTAATCAAATTTTAGGAGTTCATTTAATTTATTAGGAGCTTTTCAACATAATTATATTGCGAAACCTCAATTTCTGTACTTTTTACTCAGTTAAAATTCCAACGGGTCCATTGAAAGGCCCATTTAGACCTGCTCGTCCGAAACCTCTACAAAAAGGATCGCAAAAATGTTTTATTCAAATATTAGGAGTTCAAATAATTGATTAGGAGCTTTTGAACACAATTATATTGCAAAACCTCAATTTCTATACTTTTTACTCAGTTAAAATTCCAACGGGTCCATTGAAAGGCCCATTTAGACCTGCTCGTCCGAAACCTCTAGGAAAAGGACCGCAAAATGTTTTATTCAAATATTAGGAGTTCAAATAATTTATTAGGAGCTTTTCAACATAATTATATTGCAAAACCTCAATTTCTGTACTTTTTACTTAGTTTAAATTCCAACGGGTCCATTGAAAGGCCCATTTAGACCTGCTCGTCCGAAACCTCTACAAAAAGGATCACAAAAATGTTTTATTCAAATATTAGGAGTTCAAATAATTGATTAGGAGCTTTTCAACACAATTATATTGCAAAACCTCAATTTCTGTACTTTTTACTCAGTTAAAATTCCAACGGGTCCATTGAAAGGACCATTTCGACCCGCTCGTCCGAAACCTCTACAAAAAGGACTGCAAAACAAGTTTTAATCAAATATTAGGAGTTCAAATAATTGATTAGGAGCTTTTCAACACAATTATATTGCAAAACCTCAATTTCTATACTTTTTACTCTGCTAAAATTCTAACAGGTCCATTGAAAGGCCCATTTAGACCTGCTCGTCCGAAACCTCTACAAAAAGGATCGCAAAAATGTTTTATTCAAATATTAGGAGTTCAAATAATTGATTAGGAGATTTGCAACACAATTATATTGCAAAACCTCAATTTCTGTACTTTTTACTCAGTTAAAATTCCAACGGGTCCATTGAAAGGACCATTTCGACCCGCTCGTCCGAAACCTCTACAAAAAGGACTGCAAAACAAGTTTTAATAAAATATTAGGAGTTCAAATAATTGATTAGGAGCTTTTCAACACAATCATATTGCAAAACCTCAATTTCTATAATTTTTACTCTGCTAAAATTCCAACGGGTCCATTGAAAGGCCCATTTAGACCTGCTCGTCCGATACCTCTACAAAAAGGTTCGCAAAAATGTTTTATTCGTATATTAGGAGTTCAAATAATTGATTATGGGCTTTTGAACACAATTATATTGCAAAACCTCAATTTCTGTACTTTTTACTCAGTTAAAATTCCAACGGGTCCATTGAAAGGCCCATTTCGACCCGCTCGTCCGAAACCTCTACAAAAAGGACCGCAAAACAAGTTTTAATCAAATTTTAGGAGTTCATTTAATTTATTAGGAGCTTTTCAACATAATTATATTGCGAAACCTCAATTTCTGTACTTTTTACTCAGTTAAAATTCCAACGGGTCCATTGAAAGGCCCATTTAGACCTGCTCGTGCGAAACCTCTACAAAAAGGATCGCAAAAATGTTTTATTCAAATATTAGGAGTTCAAATAATTGATTAGGAGCTTTTGAACACAATTATATTGCAAAACCTCAATTTCTGTACTTTTTACTCAGTTAAAATTCCAACGGGTCCATTGAAAGGCCCATTTAGACCTGCTCGTCCGAAACCTCTACAAAAAGGACCGCAAAATGTTTTATTCAAATATTAGGAGTTCAAATAATTTATTAGGAGCTTTTCAACATAATTATATTTCAAAACCTCAATTTCTGTACTTTTTACTTAGTTAAAATTCCAACGGGTCCATTGAAAGGCCCATTTAGACCTGCTCGTCCGAAACCTCTACAAAAAGGATCGCAAAAATGTTTTATTCGAATATTAGGAGTTCAAATAATTGATTAGGAGCTTTTCAACACAATTATATTGCAAAACCTCAATTTCTTTACTTTTTACTCAGTTAAAATTCCAACAGGTCCATTGAAAGGCCCATTTAGACCTGCTCATCTGAAACCTCTATAAAAAGGACCGCAAAAATGTTTTATTCAAATATTAGGAGTTCAAATAATTGATTAGGAGCTTTTCAACACAATTATATTGCAAAACCTAAATTTCTGTACTTTTTACTCAGTTAAAATTCCAACGGGTCCATTGAAAGGCCCATTTAGACCTGCTCCTCCGAAACCTCTATAAAAAGGACCGCAAAAATGTTTTATTCAAATATTAGGAGTTCAAATAATTGATTAGGAGCTTCTCAACACAATTATATTGCAAAACCTCAATTTCTGTACTTTTTACTCAGTTAAAATTCCAACAGGTCCATTGAGAGGCCCATTTCGACCCGCTCGTACGAAACCTCTAAAAAAGAACCGCAAAACAAGTTTTAATCAAATATTAGGAGTTCGTGTAATTGATTAGGAGATTTTCAACACAATTATATTGCAAAACCTAAATTTCTGTACTTTTTACTCAGTTAAAATTCCAACGGGTCCATTGAAAGGCCCATTTAGACCTGCTCCTCCGAAACCTCTATAAAAAGGACCGCAAAAATGTTTTATTCAAATATTAGGAGTTCAAATAATTGATTAGGAGCTTCTCAACACAATTATATTGCAAAACCTCAATTTCTGTACTTTTTACTCAGTTAAAATTCCAACGGGTCCATTGAAAGGCCCATTTAGACCTGCTCCTCCGAAACCTCTACAAAAAGGACCGCAAAAATGTTTTATTCAAATATTAGGAGTTCAAATAATTGATTAGGAGATTCTCAACACAATTATATTGCAAAACCTCAATTTCTGTACTTTTTACTCAGTTAAAATTCCAATGGGTCCATTGAGAGGCCCATTTCTACCCGCTTGTCCGAAACCTCTACAAAAAGGACCGCAAAAATGTTTTATTCAAATATTAGGAGTTCAAATAATTGATTAGGAGCTTTTCAACACAATTATATTGCGAAACCTCAATTTCTGTACTTTTTACTCAGTTAAAATTCCAACGGGTCCATTGAAAGGCCCATTTAGACCTGCTCGTCCGAAACCTCAACAAAAAGGATCGCAAAAATGTTTTATTCAAATATTAGGAGTTCAAATAATTGATTAGGTGATTTGCAACACAATTATATTGCAAAACCTCAATTTCTGTACTTTTTACTCAGTTAAAATTCCAACGGGTCCATTGAAAGGACCATTTCGACCCGCTCGTCCGAAACCTCTACAAAAAGGACTGCAAAACAAGTTTTAATCAAATATTAGGATTTCAAATAATTTATTAGGAGCTTTTCAACACAATTATATTGCAAAACCTCAATTTCTATACTTTTTACTCTGCTAAAATTCCAACGGGTCCATTGAAAGGACCATTTAGACCTGCACGTCCGAAACCTCTACAAAAAGGATCGCAAAAATGTTTTATTCGTATATTAGGAGTTCAAATAATTGATTAGGGGCTTTTGAACACAATTATATTGCAAAACCTCAATTTCTGTACTTTTTACTCAGTTAAAATTCCAACGGGTCCATTGAAAGGCCCATTTCGACCCGCTTGTCCGATTCCTTTACAAAAAGGACCGCAAAACAGGTTTTAATCAAATTTTAGGAGTTCATTTAATTTATTAGGAGCTTTTCAACATAATTATATTGCGAAACCTCAATTTCTGTACTTTTTACTCAGTTAAAATTCCAACGGGTCCATTGAAAGGCCCATTTAGACCTGCTCGTCCGAAACCTCTACAAAAAGGATCGCAAAAATGTTTTATTCAAATATTAGGAGTTCAAATAATTGATTAGGAGCTTTTGAACACAATTATATTGCAAAACCTCAATTTCTATACTTTTTACTCAGTTAAAATTCCAACGGGTCCATTGAAAGGCCCATTTAGACCTGCTCGTCCGAAACCTCTAGGAAAAGGACCGCAAAATGTTTTATTCAAATATTAGGAGTTCAAATAATTTATTAGGAGCTTTTCAACATAATTATATTGCAAAACCTCAATTTCTGTACTTTTTACTTAGTTTAAATTCCAACGGGTCCATTGAAAGGCCCATTTAGACCTGCTCGTCCGAAACCTCTACAAAAAGGATCACAAAAATGTTTTATTCAAATATTAGGAGTTCAAATAATTGATTAGGAGCTTTTCAACACAATTATATTGCAAAACCTCAATTTCTGTACTTTTTACTCAGTTAAAATTCCAACGGGTCCATTGAAAGGACCATTTCGACCCGCTCGTCCGAAACCTCTACAAAAAGGACTGCAAAACAAGTTTTAATCAAATATTAGGAGTTCAAATAATTGATTAGGAGCTTTTCAACACAATTATATTGCAAAACCTCAATTTCTATACTTTTTACTCTGCTAAAATTCTAACAGGTCCATTGAAAGGCCCATTTAGACCTGCTCGTCCGAAACCTCTACAAAAAGGATCGCAAAAATGTTTTATTCAAATATTAGGAGTTCAAATAATTGATTAGGAGATTTGCAACACAATTATATTGCAAAACCTCAATTTCTGTACTTTTTACTCAGTTAAAATTCCAACGGGTCCATTGAAAGGACCATTTCGACCCGCTCGTCCGAAACCTCTACAAAAAGGACTGCAAAACAAGTTTTAATAAAATATTAGGAGTTCAAATAATTGATTAGGAGCTTTTCAACACAATTATATTGCAAAACCTCAATTTCTATAATTTTTACTCTGCTAAAATTCCAACGGGTCCATTGAAAGGCCCATTTAGACCTGCTCGTCCGATACCTCTACAAAAAGGTTCGCAAAAATGTTTTATTCGTATATTAGGAGTTCAAATAATTGATTATGGGCTTTTGAACACAATTATATTGCAAAACCTCAATTTCTGTACTTTTTACTCAGTTAAAATTCCAACGTGTCCATTGAAAGGCCCATTTCGACCCGCTCGTCCGAAACCTCTACAAAAAGGACCGCAAAACAAGTTTTAATCAAATTTTAGGAGTTCATTTAATTTATTAGGAGCTTTTCAACATAATTATATTGCGAAACCTCAATTTCTGTACTTTTTACTCAGTTAAAATTCCAACGGGTCCATTGAAAGGCCCATTTAGACCTGCTCGTGCGAAACCTCTACAAAAAGGATCGCAAAAATGTTTTATTCAAATATTAGGAGTTCAAATAATTGATTAGGAGCTTTTGAACACAATTATATTGCAAAACCTCAATTTCTGTACTTTTTACTCAGTTAAAATTCCAACGGGTCCATTGAAAGGCCCATTTAGACCTGCTCGTCCGAAACCTCTACAAAAAGGACCGCAAAATGTTTTATTCAAATATTAGGAGTTCAAATAATTTATTAGGAGCTTTTCAACATAATTATATTTCAAAACCTCAATTTCTGTACTTTTTACTTAGTTAAAATTCCAACGGGTCCATTGAAAGGCCCATTTAGACCTGCTCGTCCGAAACCTCTACAAAAAGGATCGCAAAAATGTTTTATTCGAATATTAGGAGTTCAAATAATTGATTAGGAGCTTTTCAACACAATTATATTGCAAAACCTCAATTTCTTTACTTTTTACTCAGTTAAAATTCCAACAGGTCCATTGAAAGGCCCATTTAGACCTGCTCATCTGAAACCTCTATAAAAAGGACCGCAAAAATGTTTTATTCAAATATTAGGAGTTCAAATAATTGATTAGGAGCTTTTCAACACAATTATATTGCAAAACCTAAATTTCTGTACTTTTTACTCAGTTAAAATTCCAACGGGTCCATTGAAAGGCCCATTTAGACCTGCTCCTCCGAAACCTCTATAAAAAGGACCGCAAAAATGTTTTATTCAAATATTAGGAGTTCAAATAATTGATTAGGAGCTTCTCAACACAATTATATTGCAAAACCTCAATTTCTGTACTTTTTACTCAGTTAAAATTCCAACAGGTCCATTGAGAGGCCCATTTCGACCCGCTCGTACGAAACCTCTAAAAAAGAACCGCAAAACAAGTTTTAATCAAATATTAGGAGTTCGTGTAATTGATTAGGAGATTTTCAACACAATTATATTGCAAAACCTCAATTTCTGTACTATTTACTCTTTTTAAAATTCCAACGGGTCCATTGAAAGGCCTATTTCGACCTGCTCGTCCGAAACCTCTACAAAAAGGACCGCAAAAATGTTTTATTCAAATATTAGGAGTTCAAATAATTGATTCGGAGCTTTTCAACACAATTATATTGCAAAACTTCAATTTCTGTACTTTTTACTCAGTTAAAATTCCAACGGGTCCATTGAAAGGCCCATTTAGACCTGCTCGTCCGAAACCTCTACAAAAAGGACTGCAAAACAAGGTTTATTCAAATATTAGGAGTTTAAATAATTGATTAGGAGCTTTTTAACATAATTATATTGCAAGACCTCAATTTTTTGTACTTTTTACTTGGTTAAAATTCCAACGGGTCTATTGAAAGGCCCATTTAGACCTGCTCTTCTGAAACATCTACAAAAAGGACCGCAAAAATGTTTTATTCAAATATTAGGAGTTCAAATAATTGATTAGGAGCTTTTCAACACAATTATATTGCAAAACCTCAATTCATGTACTTTTTACTCAGTTAATATTCCAACGGGTCCATTGAAAGGCCCATTTCGACCCGCTCGTCCGAAACCTCTACAAAAAGGACCGCAGAAATGTTTTATTCAAATATTAGGAGTTCAAATAATTGATTAGGAGCTTTTCAACACAATTATATTGCAAAACCTAAATTTCTGTACTTTTTACTCAGTTAAAATTCCAACGGGTCTATTGAAAGGCTCATTTAGACCTGCTCGTCCCAAACCTATACAAAAAGGACCGCAAAAATGTTTTATTCAAATATTAGGAGTTCAAATAATTGATTAGTAGCTGTTCAAATCAATTATATTGCAAAATCTCAATTTCTGTACTTTTTTCTCAGTTAAAATTCCAATGGGTCCATTGAAAGGCCCATTTAGACCTC
Source organism: Hibiscus tridactylites (assembly GCA_958450335.1). Lineage (NCBI taxonomy): Eukaryota > Viridiplantae > Streptophyta > Magnoliopsida > Malvales > Malvaceae > Hibiscus > Hibiscus tridactylites. The sequence continues at coordinate 55,682,100 of OY288266.1, forward strand.
CTCGTTTGAAACCTCTACAAAAAGGACCGCAAAAATGTTTTATTCAAATATTAGGAGTTCAAATAATTGATTAGGAGCTTTTCAACACAATTATATTGCAAAACCTCAATTTCTATACTTTTTACTCAGTTAAAATTCCAACAGGTCCATTGAAAGGCCCATTTCGACCCGCTCGTCCGAAACCTCTACAAAAAGGACTGGAAAATAAATTTTAATCAAATTTTAGGAAGTCATGTAATTGATTAGGAGCTTTTCAACACAATTATATTGCAAAACCGCAATTTCTGTACTTTTTACTCAGTTAAAATTCCAACGGGTCCATTGAAAGTCCCATTCAGACCTGCTCGTCCGAAACCTTTACAAAAAGGTCCGCAAAACAAGTTTTAATCAAATATTAGGAGTTCAAATAATTGATTAGGAGCTTTTCAACACAATTATATTGCAAAACCGCAATTTATGTACTTGTTACTCAGTTAAAATTCCAACGGGTCCATTGAAAGGCCCATTTCGACCCGCTCGTCCGAAACCTCTACGAAAAGGACTACAAAACAAGTTTTAATCAAATTTTAGGAGTTCATGTAATTGATTAGGTGCTTTTCAACACAATTATATTGCAAAACCTCAATTTCTGTACTTTTTACTCAGTTAAAATTCCAACAGGTCCATTGAAAGGACCATTTAGACCTACTCGTCTGAAACCTCTTCAAAAAGGACCGCAAAAATGTTTTATGCAAATATTAGGAGTTCAAATAATTGATTAGGAGCTTTTGAACACAATTATATTGAAAAACCTCAATTTCTGTACTTTTTACTTAGTTAAAATTCTAACAGGTCCAATGAAATGCCTATTTCGAACTGCTCGTCCGAAACCACTACAAAAAGGACCGCAAAACAAGTTTTAATCAAATTTTAGGAGTTCATTTAATTGATTAGGAGCTTTTCAACACAATTATATTGCAAAACCTCAATTTCTTGACTTTTTACTCAGTTAAAATTCCAACGGGTCCATTAAAAGGCCCATTTAGACCTGCTCGTTCAAAACCTCTACAAATAGGACCGCAAAAATGTTTTATTCAAATATTAGGAGTTCAAATAATTTATTAGGAGCTATTCAACACATATATATTGCAAAACCTTAATTTCTGTACTTTTTACTCAGTTAAAATTCCAACGGGTCCATTGAAAGGCCCATTTCGACCCGCTCGTCTGAAACCTCTACAAAAAGGACTGCAAAACAAGTTTTAATAAAATTTTAGGAGTTCAAATAATTGCTTAGGAGCTTTTCAACACAATTATGTTGCAAAACCTCAATTTCTGTACTTTTTACTCAGTTAAAATTCCAACGGGTCCATTGAAAGGCCCATTTCGACCCGCTTGTCCGAAACCTCTACAAAAAGGACAACAAAACAAGTTTTAATCAAATTTTAGGAGTTCATGTAATTGATTAAGAGCTTTTCAACACAATTATATTGCAAAACCTCAATTTCTGTACTTTTTACTCAGTTCAAATTCCAACGGGTCCATTGAAAGGACCATTTAGACCTACTCATCCGAAACCTCTACAAAAAGGACCGCAAAAATGTTTTATTCAAATATAGGAGTTCAAATAATTGATTCGGAGCTTTTCAACACAATTATATTGCAAAACCTCAATTTCTGCACTTTTCAACTCAGTTAAAATTCCAACGGGTCCATTGAAAGGCCCATTTAGACCCGCTCATCCGAAACCTCTACAAAAAGGACTGCAAAACAAGTTTTAATACAATTTTAGGAGTTCATGTAATTGATTAGGAGCTTTTCAACACAATTATATTGCAAAACCACAATTTCTGTACTTTTTACTCAGTTAAAATTCCAACGGGTCCATTGAAAGGCCCATTTCCACCCGCTCGTCCGAAACCTCTACAAAAAGGACCGCAAAAATGTTTTATTCAAATATTAGGAGTTCAAATAATTTATTAGGAGCTTTTCAACACAATTATATTTCAAAACCTCAATTTCTGTACTTTTTACTCAGTTAAAATTCCAACGGGTCCATTGAAAGGACCATTTAGACCTGCTCGTCCGAAACCTCTACAAAAAGGATCGCAAAAATGTTTTATTCAAATATTAGGAGTTCAAATAATTGATTAGGAGATTTTCAACACAATTATATTGCAAAACCTCAATTTTTGTACTTTTTACTCAGTTAAAATCCAACGGGTCCATTGAAAGGACCATTTCGACCCGCTTGTCCGAAACCTCTACAAAAAGGACTGCAAAACAAGTTTTAATCAAATATTAGGAGTTCAAATAATAGATTAGGAGCTTTTCAACACAATTATATTGCAAAACCGCAATTTCTGTACTTTTTACTCAGTTAAAATTCCAACGGGTCCATTGAACGGCCCATTTCGACCCGCGCGTCCGAAACCTCTAAAAGAAGGACCGCAAACCAAGTTTTAATCAAATTTTAGAAGTTCATGTAATTGATTAGGAGCTTTTCAACACAATTATATTGCAAAACCGCAATTTATGTACTTGTTACTCAGTTAAAATTCCAACGGGTCCATTGAAAGGCCCATTTCGACCCGCTCGTTCGAAACCTCTACAAAAAGGACTACAAAATAAGTTTTAATCAAATTTTAGGAGTTCATGTAATTGATTAGGAGCTTTTCAACACAATTATATTGCAAAACCTCAATTTCTGTACTTTTTACTCAATTAAAATTCCAACGGGTCCATTGAAAGTTCCATTTCGACCCGCTCATCCGAAACCTATACAAAAAGGACCGCAAAACAAGTTTTAATCAAATTTTAGGAGTTCATGTAATTGATTAGGAACTTTTCAACACCATTATATTGCAAAACCTCAATTTCTGTACTTTTTACTTAGTTAAAATTCCAACGGGTCCATTGAAAGGCCCATTTAGACCTGCTCGTTCAAAACCTCTACAAAAAGGACTAGAAAATAAATTTTATTCAAATTTCAGGAAGTCATGTAATTGATTAGGAGCTTTTCAACACAATTATATTGCAAAACCGCAATTTCTGTACTTTTTACTCAGTTAAAATTCCAACGGGTCCATTGAAGTCCCATTTAGACCTGCTCGTCCGAAACCTTTACAAAAAGGTCCGCAAAACAAGTTTTAATCAAATATTAGGAGTTCAAATAATTGATAAGGAGCTTTTCAACACAATTATATTGCAAAACCGCAATTTATGTACTTGTTACTCAGTTAAAATTCCAACGGGTCCATTGAAAGGCCCATTTCGACCCGCTCGTCCGAAACCTCTACAAAAAGGACTACAAAACAAGTTTTAATCAAATTTAAGGAGTTCATGTAATTGATTAGGAGCTTTTCAACACAATTATATTGCAAAACCTCAATTTCTGTACTTTTTACTCAGTTAAAATTCCACAGGTCCATTGAGAGGCCCATTTCGACCCGCTCGTACGAAACCTCTAAAAAAGGACTGCAAAACAAGTTTTAATCAAATATTAGGAGTTCGTGTAATTGATTAGGAGCTTTTCAACACAATTATATTGCAAAACCTCAATTTCTGTACTATTTACTCTTTTTAAAATTCCAACGGGTCCTTTAAAAGGCCTATTTCGACCTGCTCGTCCGAAACCTCTACAAAAAGGACCGCAAAAATGTTTTATTCAAATATTAGGAGTTCAAATAATTGATTCGGAGCTTTTCAACACAATTATATTGCAAAACCTCAATTTCTGTACTTTTTACTCAGTTAAAATTCCAACGGGTCCATTGAAAGGCCCATTTAGACCTGCTCGTCCGAAACCTCTACAAAAAGGACTGCAAAACAAGGTTTATTCAAATATTAGGAGTTTAAATAATTGATTAGGAGCTTTTTAACATAATTATATTGCAAGACCTCAATTTTTGTACTTTTTACTTGGTTAAAATTCCAACGGGTCCATTGAAAGGCCCATTTAGACCTGCTCTTCTGAAACATCTACAAAAAGGACCGCAAAAATGTTTTATTCAAATATTAGGAGTTCAAATAATTGATTAGGAGCTTTTCAACACAATTATATTGCAAAACCTCAATTCATGTACTTTTTACTCAGTTAATATTCCAACGGGTCCATTGAAAGGCCCATTTCGACCCGCTCGTCCGAAACCTCTACAAAAAGGACCGCAAAAATGTTTTATTCAAATATAGGAGTTCAAATAATTGATTCGGAGCTTTTCAACACAATTATATTGCAAAACCTCAATTTCTGTACTTTTCAACTCAGTTAAAATTTCAACGGGTCCATTGAAAGGCCCATTTAGACCCGCTCATCCGAAACCTCTACAAAAAGGACTGCAAAACAAGTTTTAATACAATTTTAGGAGTTCATGTAATTGATTAGGAGCTTTTCAACACAATTATATTGCAAAACCACAATTTATGTACTTTTTACTCAGTTAAAATTCCAACGGGTCCATTGAAAGGCCCATTTCGACCCGCTCGTCCGAAACCTCTACAAAAAGGACCGCCAAAATGTTTTATTCAAATATTAGGAGTTCAAATAATTGATTAGGAGCTTTTCAACACAATTATATTTCAAAACCTCAATTTCTGTACTTTTTACTCAGTTAAAATTCCAACGGGTCCATTGAAAGGACCATTTAGACCTGCTCGTCCGAAACCTCTACAAAAAGGATCGCAAAAATGTTTTATTCAAATATTAGGAGTTCAAATAATTGATTAGGAGATTTTCAACACAATTATATTGCAAAACCTCAATTTTTGTACTTTTTACTCAGTTAAAATTCCAACGGGTCCATTGAAAGGACCATTTCGACCCGCTTGTCTGAAACCTCTACAAAAAGGACTGCAAAACAAGTTTTAATCAAATATTAGGAGTTCAAATAATAGATTAGGAGCTTTTCAACACAATTATATTGCAAAACCGCAATTTCTGTACTTTTTACTCAGTTAAAATTCCAACGGGTCCATTGAAGTCCCATTTAGACCTGCTCGTCCGAAACCTTTACAAAAAGGTCCGCAAAACAAGTTTTAATCAAAAATTAGGAGTTCAAATAATTGATAAGGAGCTTTTCAACACAATTATATTGCAAAACCGCAATTTATGTACTTGTTACTCAGTTAAAATTCCAACGGGTCCATTGAAAGGCCCATTTCGACCCGCTCGTCCGAAACCTCTACAAAAAGGACTACAAAACAAGTTTTAATCAAATTTTAGGAGTTCATGTAATTGATTAGGAGCTTTTCAACACAATTATATTGCAAAACCTCAATTTCTGTACTTTTTACTCAGTTAAAATTCCACAGGTCCATTGAAAGGACCATTTAGACCTGCTCGTCTGAAACCTCTACAAAAAGGACCGCAAAAATGTTTTATTCAAATTTTAGGAGTTCAAATAATTGATTAGGAGCTTTTCAACACATATATATTGCAAAACCTCAATTTCTGTACTTTTTACTCAGTTAAAATTCCAACGGGTCCATTGAAAGGCCCATTTCGACCCGCTCGTCTGAAACCTCTACAAAAAGGACTGCAAAACAAGTTTTAATCAAATTTTAGGAGTTCAAATAATTGCTTAGGAGCTTTTTAACACAATTATATTGCAAAACGTCAATTTCTGTACTTTTTACTCAGTTAAAATTCCAACGGGTCCATTGAAAGGCCCATTTCGACCCGCTCGTCCGAAACCTCTACAAAAAGGACAACAAAACAAGTTTTAATCAAATTTTAAGAGTTCATGTAATTGATTAGGAGCTTTTCAACACAATTATATTGCAAAACCTCAATTTCTGTACTTTTTACTCAGTTAAAATTCCAACGGGTCCATTGAAAGGACCATTTAGACCTACTCATCCGAAACCTCTACAAAAAGGACCGCAAAAATGTTTTATTCAAATATTAGGAGTTCAAATAATTGATTCGGAGCTTTTCAACACAATTATATTGCAAAACCTCAATTTCTGTACTTTTCAACTCAGTTAAAATTCCAACGGGTCCATTGAAAGGCCCATTTAGACCCGCTCATCCGAAACCTCTACAAAAAAGACTGCAAAACAAGTTTTAATACAATTTTAGGAGTTCATGTAATTGATTAGGAGCTTTTCAACACAATTATATTGCAAAACCACAATTTCTGTACTTTTTACTCAGTTAAAATTCCAACGGGTCCATTGAAAGGCCCATTTCGACCCGCTCGTCCGATACATCTACAAAAAGGACCGCAAAAATGTTTTATTCAAATATTAGTAGTTCAAATAATTGATTAGGAGCTTTTAAACACAATTATCTTGCAAAACCTCAATTTCTGTACTTTTTACTCAGTTAAAATTCCAACGGGTCCATTGAAAGGCCCATTTAGACCTGCTCGTCCGAAACCTCTACCAAAAGGATCGCAAAAATGTTTTATTCAAATATTAGGAGTTCAAATAATTGATTAGGAGATTTTCAACACAATTATATTGCAAAACCTCAATTTTTGTACTTTTTACTCAGTTAAAATTCCAACGGGTCCATTGAAAGGACCATTTCGACCCGCTTGTCCGAAACCTCTACAAAAAGGACTGTAAACAAGTTTTAATCAATTATTAGGAGTTCAAATAATAGATTAGGAGCTTTTCAACACAATTATATTGCAAAACCTCAATTTCTGTACTTTTTACTCAGTTAAAATTCCAACGGGTCCATTGAACGGCCCATTTCGACCCGCGTGTCCGAAACGTCTACAAAAAGGACCGCAAACCAAGTTTTAATCAAATTTTAGAAGTTCAAATAATTGATTAGGTGCTTTTCAACACAATTATATTGCAAAACCTCAATTTCTGTACTTTTTACTCAGTTAAAATTCCAACGGGTCCATCGAAAGGCCCATTTAGACCTGCTCGTCTGAAACCTCTACAAAAAGGACCGCAAAAATGTTTTCTTCAAATATTAGGAGTTCAAATAATTGATTAGGAGATTTTCAACACAATTATATTACAAAACCTCAATTTCTGTACTTTTTACTCAGTTAAAATTCCAACGGGTCCATTGAAAGGCCCATTTCGACCCGCTCGTCTGAAACCTCTACAAAAAGGACCGCAAAACAAGTTTTAATCAAATTTTAGGAGTTCATGTAATTGATTAGAAGCTTTTCAATACAATTATATTGCAAAACCTCAATTTCTGTACTTTTCACTCAGTTAAAATTCCAACGGGTCCATTGAAAGGCCCATTTAGACCTGCTCATCCGAAACCTCTACAAAAAGGACCGCAAAACAAGTTTTAATCAAATTTTAGGAGTTCATGTACTTGATTAGGAGCTTTTCAACACCATTATATTGCAAAAACTCAATTTCTGTACTTTTTACTCAGTTAAAATTCCAACGGGTCCATTGAAAGGCCCAATTCGACCCGCTCGTCCGAAACCTCTACAAAAAGGACCGCAAAACAAGTTTTAATCAAATTTTAGGAGTTCTTGTAATTGATTATGAGCTTTTCAACACAATTATATTGCAAAACCTCAATTTCTGTACTTTTTACTCAGTTAAAATTCCAACAGGTCCATTTAAATGCCCATTTACACCTTCTCGTCCGAAACCTCTACAAAAAGGTCCGCAAAAATGTTTTATTCAAATATTAGGAGTTCAAATAATTGATTAGGAGCTTTTCAACACAATTATATTGCAAAATCTCAATTTCTGTACTTTTTACTCAGTTAAAATTCCAACGGGTCCATTAAAAGGCCCATTTAGACATGCTCGTCCGAAACCTCTGCAAAAAGGACCGCAAAAATGTTTTATTCAAATATTAGGGGTTCAAAAAATTGATTAAGAGCTTTTGAACACAATTATATTAGAAAACCTCAATTTCTATACTTGTTACTCAGTTAAAATTCCAACGGGTCCATTGAAAGGGCCATTTCGACCCGCTCGTCCGAAACCTCTACAAAAAGGACAGCAAAACAAGTTTTATTCAGATTTTAGAAGTTCATGTAATTGATTAGGAGCTTTTCAACACAATTACACTGCAAACCTCAATTTCTGTACTTTTTACTCAGTTAAAATTCCAACGGGTCCATTGAAAGGCCTATTTCGACCCGCACGTCCGAAACCTCTACAAAAAGGACTGCAAACAAGTTTTAATCAAATATCAGGAGTTGAAATAATTGATTAGGAGCTTTTCAACACAATTATATTGCAAAACCACAATTTCTGTACATTTTACTCAGTTAAAATTCCAACGGGTCTATTGAAAGGCCCATTTCGACCCGCTCGTCCGAAACCTCTAAAAAAGGACCGCAAAACAAGTTTTAATCAAATTTTAGGAGTTCATGTAATTGATTATGAGCTTTTCAACACAATTATATTGCAAAAACTCAATTTCTGTACTTTTTACTCAGTTAAAATTCCAACTGGTCCATTGAAAGGCCCATTTCGACCTGCTCGTCCGAAACCTCTACAAAAAGGACCCGAAAACAAGTTTTAATCAAATTTTAGGAGTTCATGTAATTTATTAGGAGCTTTTCAACACAATTATATTGCAAAACCTCAATTTCTGTACATTTTACTCAGTTAAAATTGCAACGGGTCCAGTGAAAGGCCCATTTCGACCCGCTCGTCCGAAACATCTACAAAAGGACTGCAAAACAAGTTTTAATCAAATATTAGGAGTTCATGTAATTTATTAGGAGCTTTTCAACACAATTATATTGCAAAACCTCAATTTTTGTACTTTTTACTCAGTTAAAATTCCAACGGGTCCATTGAAAGGCCCATTTACACCTGCTTGTCCGAAACCTCTACAAAAAGGATCGCAAAAATGTTTTATTCAAATATTAGGAGTTCAAATAAATATTAGGAGCTTTTGAACACAATTATAATACAAAACCTCAATTTATGTACTTTTTACTCAGTTAAAATTCCAACGGTTCCATTGAAAGGCCCATTTACACCTGCTTGTCCGAAACCTCTACAAAAAGGATCGCAAAAATGTTTTATTCAAATATTAGGAGTTCAAATAAATATTAGGAGCTTTTCAACACAATTATAATACAAAACCTCAATTTCTGTACTTTTTAAACAGTTAAAATTCCAACGGGTCCATTGAAAGTCCCATTTCGACCCGCTCGTCCGAAACCTCTACAAAAAGGACTGCAAGACAAGATTTATTCAAACATTAGGAGTTCAAATAATTGATTAGGAGCTTTTTAACACAATTATATTGCAAAACCTCAATTTTCGTACTTTTTACTCAGTTAAAATTCCAACGGGTCCATTGAAAGGCCCATTTCGACCCGCTCGTCTGAAACCTCTACAAAAGGACTGAAAAACAAGTTTTAATCAAATTTTAGGAGTTCAAATAATTGCTTAGGAGCTTTCCAACACAATTATATTGCAAAACCTCAATTTCTGTACTTTTTACTCAGTTAAAATTCCAAAGGGTCCATTGAAAGGCCCATTTCCAGCCGCTCGTCCGAAACCTCTACAAAAAGGACCGCAAAACTGGTTTTAATCAAATTTTAGGAGTTTATGTAATTGATTAGGAGCTTTTCAACACAATTAAATTGCAAAACCTCAGTTTCTGTACTTTTTACTCAGTTAAAATTCCAACGGGTCCATTGAAAGGCCCATTTAGACCTGCTCATCCGAAACCTCTACAAAAAGGACCGCAAAACTATTTTATTCAAATATTAGGAGTTCAAATAATTGATTCAGAGATTTTCAACACAATTATATTGCAAAACCTCAATTTCTGTACTTTTTGCTCAGTTAAAATTACAACGGGTCCATTGAAATGTCCATTTCGACCTGCTCGTCCGAAACCTCTACAAAAAGGACCGCAAAAATGTTTTATTCAAATATTAGGAGTTCAAATAATTGATTAGAAGCTTTTCAACACAGTTATATTGCAAAACCTCAATTTCTGTACTTTTTACTTAGTTAAAATTCCAACGGGTCCATTGAAAGGCCCATTTAGACCCGCTCGTCCGAAACCTCTACAAAAAGGACCACAAAAATGTTTTATTCAAATATTAGGAGTTCAAATAATTGATTAGGTGCTTTTCAACACAATTATATTGCAAAACCTCAATTTTTGTACTTTTTACTCTGTTAAAATTCCAACGGTCCATTGAAAGGCCCATTTCGACCCGCTCGTCTGAAACCTCAACAAAAAGGACCGCAAAACAAGTTATAATCAAAATTTTAGGAGTTCATGTAATTGATTAGTAGCTTTTCAACACAATTATATTGCAAAACCTCAATTTCTGTACTTTTTACTCAGTTAAAATTCCAACGGGTCCATTGAATGGCCCATTTCGACCCGCTCGTCCGAAACCTCTACAAAAAGGACTGCAAGACAAGATTTATTCAAACATTAGGAGTTCAAATAATTGATTAGGAGCTTTTTAACACAATTATATTGCAAAACCTCAATTTTCGTACTTTTTTCTCAGTTAAAATTCCAACGGGTCCATTAAAAGGCCCATTTTGACCCGCTTGTCTGAAACCTCTACAAAAGGACTGAAAAACAAGTTTTAATCAAATTTTAGGAGTTCAAATAATTGCTTAGGAGCTTTCCAACACAATTATATTGCAAAACCTCAATTTCTGTACTTTTTACTCAGTTAAAATTCCAACGGGTCCATTGAAAGGCCCATTTCCACTCGTCCGAAACCTCTACAAAAAGGACCGCAAAACTGGTTTTAATCAAAATTTAGGAGTTTATGTAATTGATTAGGAGCTTTTCAACACAATTAAATTGCAAAACCTCAGTTTCTGTACTTTTTACTCAGTTAAAATTCCAACGGGTCCATTGAAAGGCCCATTTAGACCTGCTCATCCGAAACCTCTACAAAAAGGACCGCAAAACTATTTTATTCAAATATTAGGAGTTCAAATAATTGATTCGGAGATTTTCAACACAATTATATTGCAAAACCTCAATTTCTGTACTTTTTGCTCAGTAAAAATTACAACGGGTCCATTGAAATGTCCATTTCGACCTGCTCGTCCGAAACCTCTACAAAAAGGACCGCAAAAATGTTTTATTCAAATATTAGGAGTTCAAATAATTGGTTAGAAGCTTTTCAACACAGTTATATTGCAAAACCTCAATTTCTTTACTTTTTACTTAGTTAAAATTCCAACGGGTCCATTGAAAGGCCCATTTAGACCCGCTCGTCCGAAACCTCTACAAAAAGGACCACAAAAATGTTTTATTCAAATATTAGGAGTTCAAATAATTGATTAGGTGCTTTTCAACACAATTATATTGCAAAACCTCAATTTCTGTACTTTTTACTCAGTTAAAATTCCAACGGGTCCATTGAATGGCCCATTTCGACCCGCTCGACCGAAACCTCTACAAAAAGGACTGCAAGACAAGATTTATTCAAACATTAGGAGTTCAAATAATTGATTAGGAGCTTTTTAACACAATTATATTGCAAAACCTCAATTTTCGTACTTTTTACTCAGTTAAAATTCCAACGGGTCCATTGAAAGGCCCATTTCGACCCGCTCGTCTGAAACCTCTACAAAAGGACTGAAAAACAAGTTTTAATCAAATTTTAGGAGTTCAAATAATTTCTTAGGAGCTTTCCAACACAATTATATTGCAAAACCTCAATTTCTGTACTTTTTACTCAGTTAAAATTCCAACGGGTCCATTGAAAGGCCCATTTCCACCCGCTCGTCCGAAAACTCTACAAAAAGGACCGCAAAACTGGTTTTAATCAAATTTTAGGAGTTTATGTAATTGATTAGGAGCTTTTCAACACAATTAAATTGCAAAACCTCAGTTTCTGTACTTTTTACTCAGTTAAAATTCCAACGGGTCCATTGAAAGGCCCATTTAGACCTGCTCATCCGAAACCTCTACAAAAAGGACCGCAAAACTATTTTATTCAAATATTAGGAGTTCAAATAATTGATTCGGAGATTTTCAACACAATTATATTGCAAAACCTCAATTTCTGTACTTTTTGCTCAGTTAAAATTACAACGGGTCCATTGAAATGTCCATTTCGACCTGCTCGTCCGAAACCTCTACAAAAAGGACCGCAAAAATGTTTTATTCAAATATTAGGAGTTCAAATAATTGATTAGAAGCTTTTCAACACAGTTATATTGCAAAACCTCAATTTCTGTACTTTTTACTTAGTTAAAATTCCAACGGGTCCATTGAAAGGCCCATTTAGACCCGCTCGTCCGAAACCTCTACAAAAAGGACCACAAAAATGTTTTATTCAAATATTAGGAGTTCAAATAATTGATTAGGTGCTTTTCAACACAATTATATTGCAAAACCTCAATTTTTGTACTTTTTACTCTGTTAAAATTCCAACGGTCCATTGAAAGGCCCATTTCGACCCGCTCGTCTGAAACCTCTACAAAAAGGACCGCAAAACAAGTTATAATCAAAATTTTAGGAGTTCATGTAATTGATTAGTAGCTTTTCAACACAATTATATTGCAAAACCTCAATTTCTGTACTTTTTACTCAGTTAAAATTCCAACGGGTCCATTGAATGGCCCATTTCGACCCGCTCGTCCGAAACCTCTACAAAAAGGACTGCAAGACAAGATTTATTCAAACATTAGGAGTTCAAATAATTGATTAGGAGCTTTTTAACACAATTATATTGCAAAACCTCAATTTTCGTACTTTTTACTCAGTTAAAATTCCAACGGGTCCATTGAAAGGCCCATTTCGACCCGCTCGTCTGAAACCTCTACAAAAGGACTGAAAAACAAGTTTTAATCAAATTTTAGGAGTTCAAATAATTGCTTAGGAGCTTTCCAACACAATTATATTGATAAACCTCAATTTCTGTACTTTTTACTCAGTTAAAATTCCAACGGGTCCATTGAAAGGCCCATTTCCACCCGCTCGTCCGAAACCTCTACAAAAAGGACCGCAAAACTGGATTTAATCAAATTTTAGGAGTTTATGTAATTGATTAGGAGCTTTTCAACACAATTAAATTGCAAAACCTCAGTTTCTGTACTTTTTACTCAGTTAAAATTCCAACGGGTCCATTGAAAGGCCCATTTAGACCTACTCATCCGAAACCTCTACAAAAAGGACCGCAAAACTGTTTTATTCAAATATTAGGAGTTCAAATAATTGATTCGGAGCTTTTCAACACAATTATATTGCAAAACCTCAATTTCTGTACTTTTCAACTCAGTTAAAATTCCAACGGGTCCATTGAAAGGCCCATTTAGACCCGCTCGTCCGAAACCTCTACAAAAAGGACCGCAAAAATGTTTTATTCAAATATTAGGAGTTCAAATAATTGATTCGGAGATTTTCAACACAATTATATTGCAAAACCTCAATTTCTGTACTTTTTGCTCAGTTAAAATTACAATGGGTCCATTGAAATGTCCATTTCGACCTGCTCGTCCGAAACCTCGACAAAAAGGACCGCAAAACAAGTTTTAATCAAATTTTAGGAGTTCAAATAATTTATTAGGAGTTCAAATAATTGAGTAGGAGCTTTGCAACACAGTTATATTGCAAAACCTCAATTTCTGTACTTTTTACTTAGTTAAAATTCCAACAGGTCCATTAAAAGGCCCATTTAGACCCGCTCGTCCAAAACCTCTACAAAAAGGACTGCAAAACAAGTTTTAATCAAACTTTAGGAGTTCATGTAATTGATTAGGAGCTTTTCAACACAATTATATTGCAAAACCTCAATTTCTATACTTTTTACTCAGTTAAAATTCCAACGGGTCCATTAAAAGTCCCATTTCGACCCGCTCGCCCGAAACCTCTACAAAAAGGACCACAAAAATGTTTTATTCAAATATTAGGAGTTCAAATACTTGATTAGGAGCTTTTCAACACAATTATATTGCAAAACTTCCATTTCTGTACTTTTTAGTTAGTTAAAATTCCAACGGGTCCATTTCGACCCGCTCGTCCGAAACCTCTACAAAAAGGACTGCAAAACAAGTTTTAATCAAATTTTAGGAGTTCAAATAATTGATTAGGAGCTTTTCAACACAATTATATTGCAAAACTTCCATTTCTGTACTTTTTACTCAGTTAACATTCCAACAGGTCCAATTCGACCCGCTCGTCCGAAACCTCTACAAAAAGGACTGCAAAACAAGTTTTAATCAAATTTTAGGAGTTCAAATAATTGCTTAGGAGCTTTTCAACACAATTATATTGCAAAACCTCAATTTCTGTACATTTTACTTAGTTAAAATTCCAACGGGTCCATCGAAAGGCCCATTTAGACATGCTCGTCCGAAACCTCTACAAAAAGGACCGCAAAAATGTTTTATTCAAATATTAGGAATTCAAATAATTGATTAGGAGATTTTCTACACGATTATACTGAAAAACCTCAATTTCTGTACTTTTTACTCAGTTAAAATTGCTACGGGTCCATTGAAAGTCCCATTTCGACCCGCTCGTCCGAAACTTCTACAAAAAGGACCGCAAAAATGTTTTATTCAAATATTAGGAGTTCAAATAATTGATTAGGAGCTTTTCAACACAATTATATTGAAAAACTTCCATTTCTATACTTTTTACTCATTTAAAATTCCAACAGGTCTATTGAAAGGCCCATTTCAACCCGCTCGTTCGAAACCTCTACAAAAAGGACCGCAAAACATGTTTTAATCAAATTTTAGGAGTTCAAATAATTGCTTAGGAGCTTTTCAACACAATTATATTGCAAAACGTCAATTTCTGTACTTTTTACTCAGTTAAAATTCCAACGGGTCCATTGAAAGGCCCATTTAGACCTGTTCGTCCAAAACCTCTACAATTATAATGCAAAACCTCAATTTCCTTACTTTTACTCAGTTAAAATTCCAACGGGTCCATTGAAAGGCCCATTTCGACACGCTCGTCCGAAACCTCTAAAAAAGGACAGCAAAATAAGTTTTAATCAAATTTTCGGAGTTCGTGTAATTGATTAGGAGCTTTTCAACACAATTATATTGCAAAACCTCAATTTCTGTACTTTTTACTCTGTTAAAATTCCAACGGGTCCATTGAAAGGCCCATTTAGACCTGCTCGTCCGAAACCTCTACAAAAGGACCGCAAAAATGTTTTATTCAAATATTAGGAGTTCAAATAATTGATTAGGAGCTTTTCATTACAAATATATTGCAAAACCTCAATTTATGTACTTTTTACTAAGTTAAAATTCCAACGGGTCCATTGAAAGGCCAATTTCGACCCGCACGTCCGAAACCTCTACAAAAAGGACCGAAAAAATGTTTTATTCAAATATTAGGAGTTCAAAAAATTGATTAGGAGCTTTTGAACACAATTATATTCCAAAACCTCAATTTCTGTACTTTTTACTCAGTTAAAATTCCAACGGGTCCATTGAAAGGCCCATTTCGACCCGCTCGTCCGAAACCTCTAAAAAAGGACCGCAAAAATAGTTTTAATCAAATTTTAGAAGTTCATGTAATTGATTAGGAGCTTTTCAACACAATTATATTGCAAAACCTCAATTTCTGTACTTTTTACTCAGTTAAAATTCCAACGGGTCCATAGAAAGGCCCATTTAGACCTGTTCGTCCGAAACCTCTACATAAAGGACCGCAAAATGTTTTATTCAAATATTAGGAGTTCAAATAATTTATTAGGAGCTTTTCAACATAATTATATTGCAAAACCTCAATTTCTGTACTTTTTACTCAGTTAAAATTCCAACGGGTCCATTAAAAGGCCCATTTCGACCCGCTCGTCCGAAACCTCTACAAAAAGGACTGCAAAACAAGTTTTAATCAAATATTAGGAGTTCAAATAATTGATTAGGAGCTTTTCAACACAATTATAATGCAAAACCACAATTTCCGTACTTTTTACTCAGTTAAAATTCCAACGGGTTCAATGAAAGGCCTATTTCAACCCGCTCGTCCGAAACCTCTAAAAAAGGACCGCAAAACAAGTTTTAATCAAATTTTAGGAGTTCGTGTAATTGATTAGGAGCTTTTCAACACAATTATATTGCAAAACCTCAATTTCTGTACTTTTTACACTGTTAAAATTCCAACGGGTCCATAGAAAGGCCTATTTCGACATGCTCGCCCGAAACCTCTACAAAAAGGACCGCAAAAATGTTTTATTCAAATATTAGGAGTTCAAATAATTGATTAGGAGCTATTCAACACAACTATTTGCAAAACCTCAATTTCTGTACTTTTTACTCAGTTAAAATTCCAACGGGTCCATTGAAAGGCCCATTTAGACCTGCTCGTCCGAAACCTCTACAAAAAGGACCGCAAAAATGTTTTATTGAAATATTAGGAGTTCAATTAATTGATTAGGAGCTTTTCATCACAAATATATTGCAAAACCTTAATTTATGTACTTTTTACTAAGTTAAAATTCCAACGGGTCCATTGAAAGGCCCATTTCGACCCGCTCGTCCGAAACCTTTACAAAAAGGATCGCAAAACAAGTTTTAATCAAACTTTAGGAGTTCATGTAATTGATTAGGAGCTTTTCAACACAATTTTATTGCAAAACATCAATTTCTGTACTTTTTACACAGTTAAAATTCCAACGGATCCATTGAAAGGCCCATTTAGACCTGCTCGTCCGAAACCTCTACAAAAAGGACCGCAAAAATGTTTTATTCAAATATTAGGAGTTCAAAAAATTGATTAGGAGCTTTTCAACATAATTATTTTGCAAAACCTCATTTTTTGTACTTTTTACTTAGTTAAAATTCCAACGGGTCCATTGAAATGCTTATTTAGACCCGCTCGTCCGTAACCTATACAAAAAGGACTACAAACAAGTTTTAATCAAATATCAGGAGTTGAAATAATTGATTAGGAGCTTTTCAACACAATTATATTGCAAAACCGCAATTTCTGTACTTTTTACTCAGTTAAAATTCCAACAGGTCTATTGAAAGGCCCATTTCGACCCGCTCGTACAAAACCTCTAAAAAAGGACCACAAAACAAGTTTTAATCAAATTTTAGGAGTTCATGTAACTGATTATGAGCTTTTCAACACAATTATATTGCAAAACCTCAATTTTTGTACTTTTTACTCAGTTAAAATTCCAACGGGTCCATTGAAAGGCCCATTTCGACCTGCTCGTCCGAAACCTCTACAAAAAGGACCGCAAAAATGTTTTATTCAAATATTAGGAGTTAAAATAATTGATTAGGAGTTTTTCAACACAACTATATTGCAAAACCTCAATTTCTGTACTTTTTACTTAGTTAAAATTCCAACGGGTCCATTGAAAGGCCCATTTAGACCTGCTCGTCCGAAACCTCTACAAAAAGGACCACAAAAATGTTTTATTCAAATATTAGGAGTTCAAATAATTGATTAGGAGCTTTTCAACACAATTATATTGCAAAACCTCAATTTCTGTACTTTTTACCAATTATAAATGATCACCGTGACTCTATTCTTTGGTCTCCTAACGACTCGGGCATTTATTCGGTTCGTTCTGGTTATCTTTTCTTACAGCGTTCTGTGCATGCACAAACTTCACCTTCACGTTTTTGGAAATTTCTATCCAAAGTCAGGGCCTTGCCTAAAGTTAAAACTTTTGGATGGCGTATGGCGTCTAGTGCTCTGCCAGTTGGTTCCAAACTGCAAGTATTTTCACCAGACTCGGGGCCTTGTCCCATTTGTGGTGGTCACTCAGAGACCATTCTCCATGCTCTTTGTGATTGCACTGGGGCTGCTGAAGCCCTACAGCTATATGGTATTCCCATTACCCTTTATATGAGTTTGGCTACTACACCATTGCAATGGTTGGAGGAAGCCGCCCATCTCCTAACTTCTGATAAATTTGGTGAAAGCCTTCTTGCCGGAGTCACCTTCGCTCGTTCTCAAGGATGGACTCGGATTTTGCATGAAACAGATTGCGCTTTTATTGCAAATAGGATCAACAATCAAGGATTGGACCTCTCTACCTTGGGGCCTCTTCTTCATCAGATTCGAGAGTCTCTTCATGACTTTGTATCAGCTTCTGTTTCTTTTGTACGCCGTGAGGCAAATCATGTAGCACATTCTTTAGCTACTTTTTCACTTGGCTCTATGTCTGCCATTTCTTTTGATTCTGATATCCCTATTTGTATCAATCATCTTGCAACAAATTCTCCTTGATATAATAATACATAGGCACTCTTTTCCCCGTTTTAGGGTCCTCTAGCTCTGCTTGAAGGACAGTAGTAGGGGTTTTTAACGAGGCCTTTTTGTCAAAAAAAAACTCCAACGAGTCCATTGAAAGGCCCATTTAGACCTGCTCGTCCGAAACCTCTACAAAAAGGACCGCAAAAATGTTTTATTCAAATATTAGGAGTTCAAATAATTGATTAGGAGCTTTTCAACACAATTATATTGCAAAACCTCAATTTCTGTACTTTTTACTCAGTTAAAATTCCAACGGGTCCATTGAAAGGCCCATTTCGACCCGCTCGCCCGAAACCTCTACAAAAAGGACCGCAAAAATGTTTTATTCAAATATTAGGAGTTCAAATAATTGATTAGGAGCTTTTCAACACAATTATATTGCAAAACCACAAATTATGTACCTTTTACTCAGTTAAAATTCCAACGGGTCCATTGAAAGTCCCATTTCGACCCGCTCGTCCGAAACCTATACAAAAAGGACCGCAAAACAAGTTTTAATCAAATTTTAGGAGTTCATGTAATTGATTAGGAGCTTTTCAACACAATTATATTGCAAAACCTCAATTTCTGTACTTTTTACTCAGTTAAAATTCCAACGGGTCCATTGAAAGGCCCATTTAGACCTGCTCGTCCAAAACCTCTACAAAAAGGATCGCAAAAATGTTTTATTCAAATATTAGGAGTTCAAATAATTGATTAGGAGCTTTTCAACACAATTATAATGCAAAACCTCAATTTCCGTACTTTTTACTCAGTTAAAATTCCAACGGGTCCATTGAAAGGCCCATTTCGACCCGCTCGTCCGAAACCTCTAAAAAAGGACCGCAAAATAAGTTTTAATCAAATTTTCGGAGTTCGTGTAATTGGTTAGGAGATTTTCAACACAATTATATTGCAAAACCTCAATTTCTGTACTTTTTACTCTGTTAAAATTCCAACAGGTCCATTGAAAGGCCTATTTCGACCTGCTCGTCCGAAACCTCTACAAAAAGGACCGCAAAAATGTTTTATTCAAATATTAGGAGTTCAAATAATTGATTAGGAGCTTTTCAACACAATTATATTGCAAAACCTCAATTTCTGTACTTTTTACTCAGTTAAAATTCCAACGGGTCCATTGAAAGGCCCATTTAGACCTGCTCGTCCGAAACCTCTACAAAAAGGACCGCAAAAATGTTTTATTCAAATATTAGGAGTTCAAATAATTGATTAGGAGCTTTTCATCACAAATATATTGCAAAACCTCAATTTATGTACTTTTTACTAAGTTAAAATTCCAACGGGTCCATTGAAAGGCCAATTTCGACCCGCACGTCCGAAACCTCTACAAAAAGGACCGAAAAAATGTTTTATTCAAATATTAGGAGTTCAAAAAATTGATTAGGAGCTTTTGAACACAATTATATTGCAAAACCTCAATTTCTGTACTTTTTACTCAGTTAAAATTCCAACGGGTCCATTGAAAGGCCCATTTCGACTCGCTTGTCCGAAACCTCTAAAAAAGGACCGCAAAAATAATTTTAATCAAATTTTAGAAGTTCATGTAATTGATTAGGAGCTTTTCAACACAATTATATTGCAAAACCTCAATTTCTGTACTTTTTACTTAGTTAAAATTCCAACGGGTCCATAGAAAGGCCCATTTAGACCTGCTCGTCCGGAACCTCTACAAAAAGGACCGCAAAAATGTTTTATTCAAATATTAGGAGTTCAAAAATTTGATTAGGAGATTTTCAACGCAATTATATTGCAAAACCTCAATTTCTGTACTTTTTACTTAGTTAAAATTCCAACGGGTCCATTGAAAGGCCCATTTCGACCCGCTCGTCTGAAACCTCTACAAAAAGGACTGCAAAACAAGTTTTAATCAAATATTAGGAGTTCAAATAATTGATTAGGAGCTTTTCAACACAATTATAATGCAAAACCACAATTTCCGTACTTTTTACTCAGTTAAAATTCCAACGGGTCCAATGAAAGGCCTATTTCAACCCGCTCGTCCGAAACCTCTAAAAAAGGACCGCAAAACAAGTTTTAATCAAATTTTAGGAGTTCGTGTAATTGATTAGGAGCTTTTCAACACAATTATATTGCAAAACCTCAATTTCTGTACTTTTTACACTGTTAAAATTCCAACGGGTCCATTGAAAGGCCTATTTCGACCTGCTCGCCCGAAACCTTTACAAAAAGGACCGCAAAAATGTTTTATTCAAATATTAGGAGTTCAAATAATTGATTAGGAGCTATTCAACACAATTATATTGCAAAACCTCAATTTCTGTACTTTTTACTCAGTTAAAATTCCAACGGGTCCATTGAAAGGCCCATTTAGACCTGCTCGTCCGAAACCTCTACAAAAAGGACCGCAAAAATGTTTTATTCAAATATTAGGAGTTCAATTAATTGATTAGGAGCTTTTCATCACAAATATATTGCAAAACCTCAATTTATGTACTTTTTACTAAGTTAAAATTCCAACGGGTCCATTGAAAGGCCCATTTCGACCCGCTCGTCCGAAACCTCTACAAAAAGGACCGCAAAACAAGTTTTAATCAAACTTTAGGAGTTCATGTAATTGATTAGGAGCTTTTCAACACAATTATATTGCAAAACCTCAATTTCTGTACTTTTTACACAGTTAAAATTCCAACGGATCCATTGAAAGGCCCATTTAGACCTGCTAGTCCGAAACTCTACAAAAAGGACCGCAAAAATGTTTTATTCAAATATTAGGAGTTCAAAAAATTGGTTAGGAGCTTTTCAACATAATTATATTGCAAAACCTCAATTTTTGTACTTTTTACTCAGTTAAAATTCCAACGGGTCCATTGAAATGCTTATTTCGACCCGCTCGTCCGAAACCTATACAAAAAGGACTACAAACAAGTTTTAATCAAATATCAGGAGTTGAAATAATTGATTAGGAGCTTTTCAACACAATTATATTGCAAAACCGCAATTTCTGTACTTTTTACTCAGTTAAAATTCTAACGGGTCTATTGAAAGGCCCATTTCGACCCGCTCGTCCAAAACCTCTAAAAAAGGACCGCAAAACAAGTTTTAATCAAATCTTAGGAGTTCATGTAACTGATTATGAGCTTTTCAACACAATTATATTGCAAAACCTCAATTTTTGTACTTTTTACTCAGTTAAAATTCCAACGGGTCCATTGAAAGGCCCATTTCGACCTGCTCGTCCGAAACCTCTACAAAAAGGACCGCAAAAATGTTTTATTCAAATATTAGGAGTTAAAATAATTGATTAGGAGCTTTTCAACACAATTATATTGCAAAACCTCAATTTCTGTACTTTTTACTCAGTTAAAATTCCAACGGGTCCATAGAAAGGCCCATTTAGACCTGCTCGTCCGGAACCTCTACAAAAAGGACCGCAAAAATGTTTTATTCAAATATTAGGAGTTCAAATAATTGATTAGGAGCTATTCAACACAATTATATTGCAAAACCTCAATTTCTGTACTTTTTACCAATTATAAATGATCACCGTGACTCTATTCTTTGGTCTCCTAACGACTCGGGCATTTATTCGGTTCGTTCTGGATATCTTTTCTTACAGCGTTCTGTGCATCCACAAACTTCACCTTCACGTTTTTGGAAATCTCTATCCAAAGTCAGGGCCTTGCCTAAAGTCAAAACTTTTGAATGGCGTATGGCGTCTGGTGCTCTGCCAGTTGGTTCCAAACTGCAAGTATTTTCACCAGACTCGGGGCCTTGTCCCATTTGTGGTGGTCACTCAGAGACCATTCTCCATGCTCTTTGTGATTGCACTGGGGCTGCTGAAGCCCTACAGCTATCTGGTATTCCCATTACCCTTTATATGAGTTTGGCTACTACACTATTGCAATGGTTGGAGGAAGCCGCCCATCTCCTAACTTCTGATAAATTTGGTATTTTCCTTACTACTATCTGGAATGTTTGGAATAGGTGTAATGACTGGATTCATAATCACCATTTGCAACCATCCTGGCTTATTGCCGTCAATTCCATTAGTTTACATAACGACTTTTATAATGCTTCATCTCCTCCCATTCCAGCGCCTTCACTTCTTTCTCCCCTACGTTGGAATCCTCCTCCATCTAACAATATAAAAATTAATATAGATGGGGCATTCAATCCCTCCACTCGTGCTGCGGCTGTTGGCACTGTTGCACGTGACTCTATAGGTGCAGTTGTGGGTGGCCTTGCTTTTCCGCTAGGTAGCCGCCGGGATGCAGTTACTTGTGAAGGTGAAAGCCTTCTTGCCGGAGTCACCTTCGCTCGTTCTCAAGGATGGACTCGGATTTTGCTTGAAACAGATTGCGCTTCTATTGCAAATAGGATCAACAATCCAGGATTGGACCTCTCTACCTTGGGGCCTCTTCTTCATCAGATTCGAGAGTCTCTTCATGACTTTGTATCAGCTTCTGTTTCTTTTGTACGCCGTGAGGCAAATCATGTAGCACATTCTTTAGCTACTTTTTCACTTGGCTCTATGTCTGCCATTTCTTTTGATTCTGATATCCCTATTTGTATCAATCATCTTGCAACAAATTCTCCTTGATATAATAATACATAGGCACTCTTTTCCCCGTTTTAGGGTCCTCTAGCTCTGCTTGAAGGACAGTAGTAGGGGTTTTTAACGAGGCCTTTTTGTCAAAAAAAAACTCCAACGAGTCCATTGAAAGGCCCATTTAGACCTGCTCGTCCGAAACCTCTACAAAAAGGACCGCAAAAATGTTTTATTCAAATATTAGGAGTTCAAATAATTGATTAGGAGCTTTTCAACACAATTATATTGCAAAACCTCAATTTCTGTACTTTTTACTCAGTTAAAATTCCAACGGGTCCATTGAAAGGCCCATTTCGACCCGCTCGCCCGAAACCTCTACAAAAAGGACCGCAAAAATGTTTTATTCAAATATTAGGAGTTCAAATAATTGATTAGGAGCTTTTCAACACAATTATATTGCAAAACCACAAATTATGTACCTTTTACTCAGTTAAAATTCCAACGGGTCCATTGAAAGTCCCATTTCGACCCGCTCGTCCGAAACCTATACAAAAAGGACCGCAAAACAAGTTTTAATCAAATTTTAGGAGTTCATGTAATTGATTAGGAGCTTTTCAACACAATTATATTGCAAAACCTCAATTTCTGTACTTTTTACTCAGTTAAAATTCCAACGGGTCCATTGAAAGGCCCATTTAGACCTGCTCGTCCAAAACCTCTACAAAAAGGATCGCAAAAATGTTTTATTCAAATATTAGGAGTTCAAATAATTGATTAGGAGCTTTTCAACACAATTATAATGCAAAACCTCAATTTCCGTACTTTTTACTCAGTTAAAATTCCAACGGGTCCATTGAAAGGCCCATTTCGACCCGCTCGTCCGAAACCTCTAAAAAAGGACCGCAAAATAAGTTTTAATCAAATTTTCGGAGTTCGTGTAATTGGTTAGGAGATTTTCAACACAATTATATTGCAAAACCTCAATTTCTGTACTTTTTACTCTGTTAAAATTCCAACAGGTCCATTGAAAGGCCTATTTCGACCTGCTCGTCCGAAACCTCTACAAAAAGGACCGCAAAAATGTTTTATTCAAATATTAGGAGTTCAAATAATTGATTAGGAGCTTTTCAACACAATTATATTGCAAAACCTCAATTTCTGTACTTTTTACTCAGTTAAAATTCCAACGGGTCCATTGAAAGGCCCATTTAGACCTGCTCGTCCGAAACCTCTACAAAAAGGACCGCAAAAATGTTTTATTCAAATATTAGGAGTTCAAATAATTGATTAGGAGCTTTTCATCACAAATATATTGCAAAACCTCAATTTATGTACTTTTTACTAAGTTAAAATTCCAACGGGTCCATTGAAAGGCCAATTTCGACCCGCACGTCCGAAACCTCTACAAAAAGGACCGAAAAAATGTTTTATTCAAATATTAGGAGTTCAAAAAATTGATTAGGAGCTTTTGAACACAATTATATTGCAAAACCTCAATTTCTGTACTTTTTACTCAGTTAAAATTCCAACGGGTCCATTGAAAGGCCCATTTCGACTCGCTTGTCCGAAACCTCTAAAAAAGGACCGCAAAAATAATTTTAATCAAATTTTAGAAGTTCATGTAATTGATTAGGAGCTTTTCAACACAATTATATTGCAAAACCTCAATTTCTGTACTTTTTACTTAGTTAAAATTCCAACGGGTCCATAGAAAGGCCCATTTAGACCTGCTCGTCCGGAACCTCTACAAAAAGGTACGCAAAAATGTTTTATTCAAATATTAGGAGTTCAAAAATTTGATTAGGAGATTTTCAACGCAATTATATTGCAAAACCTCAATTTCTGTACTTTTTACTTAGTTAAAATTCCAACGGGTCCATTGAAAGGCCCATTTCGACCCGCTCGTCTGAAACCTCTACAAAAAGGACTGCAAAACAAGTTTTAATCAAATATTAGGAGTTCAAATAATTGATTAGGAGCTTTTCAACACAATTATAATGCAAAACCACAATTTCCGTACTTTTTACTCAGTTAAAATTCCAACGGGTCCAATGAAAGGCCTATTTCAACCCGCTCGTCCGAAACCTCTAAAAAAGGACCGCAAAACAAGTTTTAATCAAATTTTAGGAGTTCGTGTAATTGATTAGGAGCTTTTCAACACAATTATATTACAAAACCTCAATTTCTGTACTTTTTACACTGTTAAAATTCCAACGGGTCCATTGAAAGGCCTATTTCGACCTGCTCGCCCGAAACCTTTACAAAAAGGACCGCAAAAATGTTTTATTCAAATATTAGGAGTTCAAATAATTGATTAGGAGCTATTCAACACAATTATATTGCAAAACCTCAATTTCTGTACTTTTTACTCAGTTAAAATTCCAACGGGTCCATTGAAAGGTCCATTTAGACCTGCTCGTCCGAAACCTCTACAAAAAGGACCGCAAAAATGTTTTATTCAAATATTAGGAGTTCAATTAATTGATTAGGAGCTTTTCATCACAAATATATTGCAAAACCTCAATTTATGTACTTTTTACTAAGTTAAAATTCCAACGGGTCTATTGAAAGGCCCATTTCGACCCGCTCGTCCGAAACCTCTAAAAAAGGACCGCAAAACAAGTTTTAATCAAATTTTAGGAGTTCATGTAACTGATTATGAGCTTTTCAACACAATTATATTGCAAAACCTCAATTTTTGTACTTTTTACACAGTTAAAATTCCAACGGGTCCATTGAAAGGCCCATTTCGACCTGCTCGTCCGAAACCTCTACAAAAAGGACCGCAAAAATGTTTTATTCAAATATTAGGAGTTAAAATAATTGATTAGGAGCTTTTCAACACAATTATATTGCAAAACCTCAATTTCTGTACTTTTTACTCAGTTAAAATTCCAACGGGTCCATAGAAAGGCCCATTTAGACCTGCTCGTCCGGAACCTCTACAAAAAGGACCGCAAAAATGTTTTATTCAAATATTAGGAGTTCAAAAATTTGATTAGGAGATTTTCAACACAATTATATTGCAAAACCTCAATTTCTGTACTTTTTACTCAGTTAAAATTCCAACGGGTCAATTGAAAGGCCCATTTCGACCCGCTCGTCCGAAACCTCTACAAAAAGGACTGCAAAACAAGTTTTAATCAAATATTAGGAGTTCAAATAATTGATTAGGAGCTTTTCAACACAATTATAATGCAAAACCACAATTTCCGTACTTTTTACTCAGTTAAAATTCCAACGGGTCCAATGAAAGGCCTATTTCAACCTGCTCGTCCGAAACCTCTAAAAAAGGACCGCAAAACAAGTTTTAATCAAATTTTAGGAGTTTGTGTAATTGATTAGGAGCTTTTCAACACAATTATATTGCAAAACCTCAATTTCTGTACTTTTTACACTGTTAAAATTCCAACGGGTCAATTGAAAGGCCTATTTCGACCTGCTCGCCCGAAACCTTTACAAAAAGGATCGCAAAAATGTTTTATTCAAATATTAGGAGTTCAAAAAATTGATTAGGAGCTTTTCAACATAATTATATTGCAAAACCTCAATTTTTGTACTTTTTACTCAGTTAAAATTCCAACGGGTCCATTGAAATGCTGATTTCGACCCGCTCGTCCGAAACCTATACAAAAAGGACTACAAACAAGTTTTAATCAAATATCAGGAGTTGAAATAATTGATTAGGAGCTTTTCAACACAATTATATTGCAAAACTGCAATTTCTGTACTTTTTACTCAGTTAAAATTCTAACGGGTCTATTGAAAGGCCCATTTCGACCCGCTCGTCCAAAACCTCTAAAAAAGGACCGCAAAACAAGTTTTAATCAAATTTTAGGAGTTCATGTAACTGATTATGAGCTTTTCAACACAATTATATTGCAAAACCTCAATTTTTGTACTTTTTACTCAGTTAAAATTCCAACGGGTCCATTGAAAGGCCCATTTCGACCTGCTCGTCCGAAACCTCTACAAAAAGGACCGCAAAAATGTTTTATTCAAATATTAGGAGTTAAAATAATTGATTAGGACCTTTTCAACACAATTATATTGCAAAACCTCAATTTCTGTACTTTTTACCAATTATAAATGATCACCGTGACTCTATTCTTTGGTCTCCTAACGACCCGGGCATTTATTCGGTTCATTCTGGTTATCTTTTCTTACAGCGTTCTGTGCATCCACAAACTTCACCTTCACATTTTTGGAAATTTCTATCCAAAGTCAAGGCCTTGCCTAAAGTCAAAACTTTTGGATGGCGTATGGCGTCTGGTGCTCTGCCAGTTGGTTCCAAACTGCAAGTATTTTCACCAGACTCGGAGCCTTGTCCCATTTGTGGTGGTCACTCAGAGACCATTCTCCATGCTCTTTGTGATTGCACTGGGGCTGTTGAAGCCCTACAGCTATCTGGTATTCCCATTACCCTTTATATGAGTTTGGCTACTACACTATTGCAATGGTTGGAGGAAGCCGCCCATCTCCTAACTTCTGATAAATTTGGTATTTTCCTTACTACTATCTGGAATGTTTGGAATAGGTGTAATGACTGGATTCATAATCACCATTTGCAACCATCCTGGCTTATTGCCGTCAATTCCATTAGTTTACATAACGACTTTTATAATGCCTCATCTCATCCCATTCCAGCGCCTTCACTTCTTTCTCCCCCACGTTGGAATCCTCCTCCATCTAACAATATAAAAATTAATGTAAATGGGGCATTCAATCCCTCCACTCGTGCTGCGGCTGTTGGCACTGTTGCACGTGACTCTACAGGTGCAGTTGTGGGTGGCCTTGCTTTTCCGCTAGGTAGCCGCCAGGATGCAGTTACTTGTGAAGGTGAAAGCCTTCTTGCCGGAGTCACCTTCGCTCGTTCTCAAGGATGGAGTCGGATTTTGCTTGAAACAGATTGCGCTTCTATTGCAAATAGGATCAACAATCCAGGATTGGACCTCTCTTCCTTGGGGCCTCTTCTTCATCAGATTCGAGAGTCTCTTCATGACTTTGTATCAGCTTCTGTTTCTTTTGTACGCCGTGAGGCAAATCATGTAGCACATTCTTTAGCTACTTTTTCACTTGGCTCTATGTCTGCCATTTCTTTTGATTCTGATATCCCTATTTGTATCAATCATCTTGCAACAAATTCTCCTTGATATAATAATACATAGGCACTCTTTTCCCCCTTTTAGGGTCCTCTAGCTCTGCTTGAAGGACAGTAGTAGGGGTTTTTAACGAGGCCTTTTTGTCAAAAAAAAACTCCAACGAGTCCATTGAAAGGCCCATTTAGACCTGCTCATCCGAAACCTCTACAAAAAGGACCGCAAAAATGTTTTATTCAAATATTAGGAGTTCAAATAATTGATTAGGAGCTTTTCAACACAATTATATTGCAAAACCTCAATTTCTGTACTTTTTACTCAGTTAAAATTCCAACGGGTCCATTGAAAGGCCCATTTCGACCCGCTCGTCCGAAACCTCTACAAAAAGGACCGCAAAAATGTTTTATTCAAATATTAGGAGTTCAAATAATTGATTAGGATCTTTTCAACACAATTATATTGCAAAACCACAAATTATGTACCTTTTACTTAGTTAAAATTCCAACGGGTCCATTGAAAGTCCCATTTCGACCCGCTCGTCCGAAACCTATACAAAAAGGACCGCAAAACAAGTTTTAATCAAATTTTAGGAGTTCATGTAATTGATTAGGAGCTTTTCAACACAATTATATTGCAAAACCTCAATATCTGTACTTTTTACTCAGTTAAAATTCCAACGGGTCCATTGAAAGGCCCATTTAGACCTGCTCGTCCAAAACCTCTACAAAAAGGATCGCAAAAATGTTTTATTCAAATATTAGGAGTTCAAATAATTGATTAGGAGCTTTTCAACACAATTATAATGCAAAACCTCAATTTCCGTAATTTTTACTCAGTTAAAATTCCAACGGGTCCATTGAAAGGCCCATTTCGACCCGCTCATCCGAAACCTCTAAAAAAGGACCGCAAAATAAGTTTTAATCAAATTTTCGGAGTTCGTGTAATTGGTTAGGAGATTTTCAACACAATTATATTGCAAAACCTCAATTTCTGTAGTTTTTACTCTGTTAAAATTCCAACAGGTCCATTGAAAGGCCTATTTCGACCTGCTCGTCCGAAACCTCTACAAAAAGGACCGCAAAAATGTTTTATTCAAATATTAGGAGTTCAAATAATTGATTAGGAGCTTTTCAACACAATTATATTGAAAAACCTCAATTTCTGTACTTTTTACTCAGTTAAAATTCCAACGGGTCCATTGAAAGGCCCATTTAGACCTGCTCGTCCGAAACCTCTACAAAAAGGACCGCAAAAATGTTTTATTCAAATATTAGGAGTTCAAATAATTGATTAGGAGCTTTTCATCACAAATATATTGCAAAACCTCAATTTATGTACTTTTTACTAAGTTAAAATTCCAACGGGTCCATTGAAAGGCCAATTTCGACCCGCACGTCCGAAACCTCTACAAAAAGGACCGAAAAAATGTTTTATTCAAATATTAGGAGTTCAAAAAATTGATTAGGAGCTTTTGAACACAAGTATATTGCAAAACCTCAATTTCTGTACTTTTTACTCAGTTAAAATTCCAACGGGTCCATTGAAAGGCCCATTTCGACCCGCTCGTCCGAAACCTCTAAAAAAGGACCGCAAAAATAGTTTTAATCAAATTTTAGAAGTTCATGTAATTGATTAGGAGCTTTTCAACACAATTATATTGCAAAACCTCAATTTCTGTACTTTTTACTCAGTTAAAATTCCAACGGGTCCATAGAAAGGCCCATTTAGACCTGCTCGTCCGGAACCTCTACAAAAAGGACCGCAAAAATGTTTTATTCAAATATTAGGAGTTCAAAAATTTGATTAGGAGATTTTCAACACAATTATATTGCAAAACCTCAATTTCTGTACTTTTTACTCAGTTAAAATTCCAACGGGTCCATTGAAAGGCCCATTTCGACCCGCTCGTCCGAAATCTCTACAAAAAGGACTGCAAAACAAGTTTTAATCAAATTTTAGGAGTTCAAATAATTGATTAGGAGCTTTTCAACACAATTATAATGCAAAACCACAATTTCCGTACTTTTTACTCAGTTAAAATTCCAACGGGTCCAATGAAAGGCCTATTTCAACCCGCTCGTCCGAAACCTCTAAAAAAGGACCGCAAAACAAGTTTTAATCAAATTTTAGGAGTTCGTGTAATTGATTAGGAGCTTTTCAACACAATACTATTGCAAAACCTCAATTTCTGTACTTTTTACACTGTTAAAATTCCAACGGGTCCATTGAAAGGCCTATTTCGACCTGCTCGCCCGAAACCTTTACAAAAAGGACCGCAAAAATGTTTTATTCAAATATTAGGAGTTCAAATAATTGATTAGGAGCTATTCAACACAATTATATTGCAAAACCTCAATTTCTGTACTTTTTACTCAGTTAAAATTCCAACGGGTCCATTGAAATGCCCATTTAGACCTGCTCGTCCGTAACCTCTACAAAAAGGACCGCAAAAATGTTTTATTCAAATATTAGGAGTTCAATTAATTGATTAGGAGCTTTTCATCACAAATATATTGCAAAACCTCAATTTATGTACTTTTTACTAAGTTAAAATTCCAACGGGTCCATTGAAAGGTCCATTTCGACCTGCTCGTCCGAAACCTCTACAAAAAGGACCGCAAAAATGTTTTATTCAAATATTAGGAGTTAAAATAATTGATTAGGAGCTTTTCAACACAATTATATTGAAAAACCTCAATTTCTGTACTTTTTACACAGTTAAAATTCCAACGGATCCATTGAAAGGCCCATTTAGACCTGCTCGTCCGAAACCTCTACAAAAAGGACCGCAAAAATGTTTTATTCAAATATTAGGAGTTCAAAAAATTGATTAGGAGCTTTTCATCATAATTATATTGCAAAACCTCAATTTTTGTACTTTTTACTCAGTTAAAATTCCAACGGGTCCATTGAAATGCTTATTTCGACCCGCTCGTCCGAAACCTATACAAAAAGGACTACAAACAAGTTTTAATCAAATATCAGGAGTTGAAATAATTGAATAGGAGCTTTTTCAACACAATTATATTGCAAAACCGCAATTTCTGTACTTTTTACTCAGTTAAAATTCCAACGGGTCTATTGAAAGGCCCATTTCGACCCGCTCGTCGAAAACCTCTAAAAAAGGACCGTAAAACAAGTTTTAATCAAATTTTAGGAGTTCATGTAACTGATTATGAGCTTTTCAACACAATTATATTCAAAACCTCAATTTTTGTACTTTTTACACAGTTAAAATTCCAACGGGTCCATTGAAAGGCCCATTTCGACCTGCTCGTCCGAAACCTCTACAAAAAGGACCGCAAAAATGTTTTATTCAAATATTAGGAGTTAAAATAATTGATTAGGTGCTTTTCAACACAATTATATTGCAAAACCTCAATTTCTGTACTTTTTACTCAGTTAAAATTCCAACGGGACCTTTGAAAGGCCCATTTAGACCTGCTCGTCCGAAACCTCTACAAAAAGGACCACAAAAATGTTTTATTCAAATATTAGGAGTTCAAATAATTGATTAGGAGCTTTTCAACACAATTATATTGCAAAACCTCAATTTCTGTACTTTTTACCAATTATAAATGATCACCGTGACTCTATTCTTTGGTCTCCTAACGACCCGGGCATTTATTCGGTTCGTTCTGGTTATCTTTTCTTACAGCGTTCTGTGCATCGACAAACTTCACCTTCACGTTTTTGGAAATTTCTATCCAAAGTCAGGGCCTTGCCTAAAGTCAAAACTTTTTGATGGCGTTTGGCGTCTGGTGCTCTGCCAGTTGGTTCCAAACTGCAAGTATTTTCACCAGACTCGAGGCCTTGTCCCATTTGTGGTGGTCACTCAGAGACCATTCTCCATGCTCTTTGTGATTGCACTGGGCTGCTGAAGCCCTACAACTATCTGGTATTCCCATTACCCTTTATATGAGTTTGGCTACTACACTATTGCAATGGTTGGAGGAAGCCGCCCATCTCCTAACTTCTGATAAATTTGGTATTTTCCTTACTACTATCTGGAATGTTTGGAATAGGTGTAATGACTGGATTCATAATCACCATTTGCAACCATCCTGGCTTATTGCCGTCAATTCCATTAGTTTACATAACGACTTTTATAATGCCTCATCTCCTCCCATTCCAGCGCCTTCACTTCTTTCTCCCCCACGTTGGAATCCTCCTCCATCTAACAATATAAAAATTAATGTAGATGGGGCATTCAATCCCTCCACTCGTGCTGCGGCTGTTGGCACTGTTGCACGTGACTCTACAGGTGCAGTTGTGGGTGGCCATGCTTTTCCGCTAGGTAGCCGCCGGGATGCAGTTACTTGTGAAGGTGAAAGCCTTCTTGCCGGAGTCACCTTCGCTCGTTCTCAAGGATGGACTCGGATTTTGCTTGAAACAGATTGCGCTTCTATTGCAAATAGGATCAACAATCCAGGATTGGACCTCTCTACCTTGGGGCCTCTTCTTCATCAGATTCGAGAGTCTCTTCATGACTTTGTATCAGCTTCTGTTTCTTTTGTACGCCGTGAGGCAAATCATGTAGCACATTCTTTAGCTACTTTTCCGCTTGGCTCTATGTCTGCCATTTCTTTTGATTCTGATATCCCTATTTGTATCAATCATCTTGCAACAAATTCTCCTTGATATAATAATACATAGGCACTATTTTCCCCTTCTTAGGGTCCTCTAGCTCTGCTTGAAGGACAGTAGTAGGGGTTTTTAACGAGGCCTTTTTGTCAAAAAAAAACTCCAACGAGTCCATTGAAAGGCCCATTTAGACCTGCTCGTCCGAAACCTCTACAAAAAGGACCGCAAAAATGTTTTATTCAAATATTAGGAGTTCAAATAATTGATTAGGAGCTTTTCAACACAATTATATTGCAAAACCTCAATTTCTGTACTTTTTACTCAGTTAAAATTCCAACGGGCCCATTGAAAGGCCCATTTCGACCCGCTCGTCCGAAACCTCTACAAAAAGGACCGCAAAAATGTTTTATTCAAATATTAGGAGTTCAAATAATTGATTAGGAGCTATTCAACACAATTATATTGCAAAACCACAAATTATGTACCTTTTACTCAGTTAAAATTCCAACGGGTCCATTGAAAGGCCCATTTCGACCTGCTCGTCCGAAACCTCTACAAAAATGACCGCAAAAATGTTTTATTCAAATATTAGGAGTTCAATTAATTGATTAGGAGCTTTTCATCACAAATATATTGCAAAACCTCAATTTATGTACTTTTTACTAAGTTAAAATTCCAACGGGTCCATTGAAAGGCCCATTTCGACCTGCTCGTCCGAAACCTCTACAAAAAGGACCGCAAAACAAGTTTTAATCAAACTTTAGGAGTTCATGTAATTGATTAGGAGCTTTTCAACACAATTATATTGAAAAACCTCAATTTCTGTACTTTTTACACAGTTAAAATTCCAACGGATCCATTGAAAGGCCCATTTAGACCTGCTCGTCCGAAACCTCTACAAAAAGGACCGCAAAAATGTTTTATTCAAATATTAGGAGTTCAAAAAATTGATTAGGAGCTTTTCATCATAATTATATTGCAAAACCTCAATTTTTGTACTTTTTACTCAGTTAAAATTCCAACGGGTCCATTGAAATGCTTATTTCGACCCGCTCGTCCGAAACCTATACAAAAAGGACTACAAACAAGTTTTAATCAAATATCAGGAGTTGAAATAATTGAATAGGAGCTTTTTCAACACAATTATATTGCAAAACCGCAATTTCTGTACTTTTTACTCAGTTAAAATTCCAACGGGTCTATTGAAAGGCCCATTTCGACCCGCTCGTCGAAAACCTCTAAAAAAGGACCGCAAAACAAGTTTTAATCAAATTTTAGGAGTTCATGTAACTGATTATGAGCTTTTCAACACAATTATATTGCAAAACCTCAATTTTTGTACTTTTTACACAGTTAAAATTCCAACGGGTCCATTGAAAGGCCCATTTCGACCTGCTCGTCCGAAACCTCTACAAAAAGGACCGCAAAAATGTTTTATTCAAATATTAGGAGTTAAAATAATTGATTAGGAGCTTTTCAACACAATTATATTGCAAAACCTCAATTTCTGTACTTTTTACTCAGTTAAAATTCCAACGGGACCTTTGAAAGGCCCATTTAGACCTGCTCGTCCGAAACCTCTACAAAAAGGACCACAAAAATGTTTTATTCAAATATTAGGAGTTCAAATAATTGATTAGGAGCTTTTCAACACAATTATATTGCAAAACCTCAATTTCTGTACTTTTTACCAATTATAAATGATCACCGTGACTCTATTCTTTGGTCTCCTAACGACCCGGGCATTTATTCGGTTCGTTCTGGTTATCTTTTCTTACAGCGTTCTGTGCATCGACAAACTTCACCTTCACGTTTTTGGAAATTTCTATCCAAAGTCAGGGCCTTGCCTAAAGTCAAAACTTTTTGATGGCGTTTGGCGTCTGGTGCTCTGCCAGTTGGTTCCAAACTGCAAGTATTTTCACCAGACTCGAGGCCTTGTCCCATTTGTGGTGGTCACTCAGAGACCATTCTCCATGCTCTTTGTGATTGCACTGGGCTGCTGAAGCCCTACAACTATCTGGTATTCCCATTACCCTTTATATGAGTTTGGCTACTACACTATTGCAATGGTTGGAGGAAGCCGCCCATCTCCTAACTTCTGATAAATTTGGTATTTTCCTTACTACTATCTGGAATGTTTGGAATAGGTGTAATGACTGGATTCATAATCACCATTTGCAACCATCCTGGCTTATTGCCGTCAATTCCATTAGTTTACATAACGACTTTTATAATGCCTCATCTCCTCCCATTCCAGCGCCTTCACTTCTTTCTCCCCCACGTTGGAATCCTCCTCCATCTAACAATATAAAAATTAATGTAGATGGGGCATTCAATCCCTCCACTCGTGCTGCGGCTGTTGGCACTGTTGCACGTGACTCTACAGGTGCAGTTGTGGGTGGCCATGCTTTTCCGCTAGGTAGCCGCCGGGATGCAGTTACTTGTGAAGGTGAAAGCCTTCTTGCCGGAGTCACCTTCGCTCGTTCTCAAGGATGGACTCGGATTTTGCTTGAAACAGATTGCGCTTCTATTGCAAATAGGATCAACAATCCAGGATTGGACCTCTCTACCTTGGGGCCTCTTCTTCATCAGATTCGAGAGTCTCTTCATGACTTTGTATCAGCTTCTGTTTCTTTTGTACGCCGTGAGGCAAATCATGTAGCACATTCTTTAGCTACTTTTCCGCTTGGCTCTATGTCTGCCATTTCTTTTGATTCTGATATCCCTATTTGTATCAATCATCTTGCAACAAATTCTCCTTGATATAATAATACATAGGCACTATTTTCCCCTTCTTAGGGTCCTCTAGCTCTGCTTGAAGGACAGTAGTAGGGGTTTTTAACGAGGCCTTTTTGTCAAAAAAAAACTCCAACGAGTCCATTGAAAGGCCCATTTAGACCTGCTCGTCCGAAACCTCTACAAAAAGGACCACAAAAATGTTTTATTCAAATATTAGGAGTTCAAATAATTGATTAGGAGCTTTTCAACACAATTATATTGCAAAACCTCAATTTCTGTACTTTTTACTCAGTTAAAATTCCAACGGGCCCATTGAAAGGCCCATTTCGACCCGCTCGTCCGAAACCTCTACAAAAAGGACCGCAAAAATGTTTTATTCAAATATTAGGAGTTCAAATAATTGATTAGGAGCTTTTCAACACAATTATATTGCAAAACCACAAATTATGTACCTTTTACTCAGTTAAAATTCCAACGGGTCCATTGAAAGGCCCATTTCGACCTGCTCGTCCGAAACCTCTACAAAAATGACCGCAAAAATGTTTTATTCAAATATTAGGAGTTCAATTAATTGATTAGGAGCTTTTCATCACAAATATATTGCAAAACCTCAATTTATGTACTTTTTACTAAGTTAAAATTCCAACGGGTCCATTGAAAGGCCCATTTCGACCCGCTCGTCCGAAACCTCTACAAAAAGGACCGCAAAACAAGTTTTAATCAAACTTTAGGAGTTCATGTAATTGATTAGGAGCTTTTCAACACAATTATATTGAAAAACCTCAATTTCTGTACTTTTTACACAGTTAAAATTCCAACGGATCCATTGAAAGGCCCATTTAGACCTGCTCGTCCGAAACCTCTACAAAAAGGACCGCAAAAATGTTTTATTCAAATATTAGGAGTTCAAAAAATTGATTAGGAGCTTTTCATCATAATTATATTGCAAAACCTCAATTTTTGTACTTTTTACTCAGTTAAAATTCCAACGGGTCCATTGAAATGCTTATTTCGACCCGCTCGTCCGAAACCTATACAAAAAGGACTACAAACAAGTTTTAATCAAATATCAGGAGTTGAAATAATTGAATAGGAGCTTTTTCAACACAATTATATTGCAAAACCGCAATTTCTGTACTTTTTACTCAGTTAAAATTCCAACGGGTCTATTGAAAGGCCCATTTCGACCCGCTCGTCGAAAACCTCTAAAAAAGGACCGCAAAACAAGTTTTAATCAAATTTTAGGAGTTCATGTAACTGATTATGAGCTTTTCAACACAATTATATTGCAAAACCTCAATTTTTGTACTTTTTACACAGTTAAAATTCCAACGGGTCCATTGAAAGGCCCATTTCGACCTGCTCGTCCGAAACCTCTACAAAAAGGACCGCAAAAATGTTTTATTCAAATATTAGGAGTTAAAATAATTGATTAGGAGCTTTTCAACACAATTATATTGCAAAACCTCAATTTCTGTACTTTTTACTCAGTTAAAATTCCAACGGGACCTTTGAAAGGCCCATTTAGACCTGCTCGTCCGAAACCTCTACAAAAAGGACCACAAAAATGTTTTATTCAAATATTAGGAGTTCAAATAATTGATTAGGAGCTTTTCAACACAATTATATTGCAAAACCTCAATTTCTGTACTTTTTACCAATTATAAATGATCACCGTGACTCTATTCTTTGGTCTCCTAACGACCCGGGCATTTATTCGGTTCGTTCTGGTTATCTTTTCTTACAGCGTTCTGTGCATCCACAAACTTCACCTTCACGTTTTTGGAAATTTCTATCCAAAGTCAGGGCCTTGCCTAAAGTCAAAACTTTTTGATGGCGTTTGGCGTCTGGTGCTCTGCCAGTTGGTTCCAAACTGCAAGTATTTTCACCAGACTCGAGGCCTTGTCCCATTTGTGGTGGTCACTCAGAGACCATTCTCCATGCTCTTTGTGATTGCACTGGGCTGCTGAAGCCCTACAACTATCTGGTATTCCCATTACCCTTTATATGAGTTTGGCTACTACACTATTGCAATGGTTGGAGGAAGCCGCCCATCTCCTAACTTCTGATAAATTTGGTATTTTCCTTACTACTATCTGGAATGTTTGGAATAGGTGTAATGACTGGATTCATAATCACCATTTGCAACCATCCTGGCTTATTGCCGTCAATTCCATTAGTTTACATAACGACTTTTATAATGCCTCATCTCCTCCCATTCCAGCGCCTTCACTTCTTTCTCCCCCACGTTGGAATCCTCCTCCATCTAACAATATAAAAATTAATGTAGATGGGGCATTCAATCCCTCCACTCGTGCTGCGGCTGTTGGCACTGTTGCACGTGACTCTACAGGTGCAGTTGTGGGTGGCCATGCTTTTCCGCTAGGTAGCCGCCGGGATGCAGTTACTTGTGAAGGTGAAAGCCTTCTTGCCGGAGTCACCTTCGCTCGTTCTCAAGGATGGACTCGGATTTTGCTTGAAACAGATTGCGCTTCTATTGCAAATAGGATCAACAATCCAGGATTGGACCTCTCTACCTCGGGGCCTCTTCTTCATCAGATTCGAGAGTCTCTTCATGACTTTGTATCAGCTTCTGTTTCTTTTGTACGCCGTGAGGCAAATCATGTAGCACATTCTTTAGCTACTTTTCCGCTTGGCTCTATGTCTGCCATTTCTTTTGATTCTGATATCCCTATTTGTATCAATCATCTTGCAACAAATTCTCCTTGATATAATAATACATAGGCACTATTTTCCCCTTCTTAGGGTCCTCTAGCTCTGCTTGAAGGACAGTAGTAGGGGTTTTTAACGAGGCCTTTTTGTCAAAAAAAAACTCCAACGAGTCCATTGAAAGGCCCATTTAGACCTGCTCGTCCGAAACCTCTACAAAAAGGACCGCAAAAATGTTTTATTCAAATATTAGGAGTTCAAATAATTGATTAGGAGCTTTTGAACACAATTATATTGCAAAACCTCAATTTCTGTACTTTTTACTCAGTTAAAATTCCAACGGGCCCATTGAAAGGCCCATTTCGACCCGCTCGACCGAAACCTGTACAAAAAGGACCGCAAAAATGTTTTATTCAAATATTAGGAGTTCAAATAATTGATTAGGAGCTTTTCAACACAATTATATTGCAAAACCACAAATTATGTACCTTTTACTCAGTTAAAATTCCAACGGGTCCATTGAAAGGCCCATTTCGACCTGCTCGTCCGAAACCTCTACAAAAATGACCGCAAAAATGTTTTATTCAAATATTAGGAGTTCAATTAATTGATTAGGAGCTTTTCATCACAAATATATTGCAAAACCTCAATTTATGTACTTTTTACTAAGTTAAAATTCCAACGGGTCCATTGAAAGGCCCATTTCGACCCGCTCGTCCGAAACCTCTACAAAAAGGACCGCAAAACAAGTTTTAATCAAACTTTAGGAGTTCATGTAATTGATTAGGAGCTTTTCAACACAATTATATTGAAAAACCTCAATTTCTGTACTTTTTACACAGTTAAAATTCCAACGGATCCATTGAAAGGCCCATTTAGACCTGCTCGTCCGAAACCTCTACAAAAAGGACCGCAAAAATGTTTTATTCAAATATTAGGAGTTCAAAAAATTGATTAGGAGCTTTTCATCATAATTATATTGCAAAACCTCAATTTTTGTACTTTTTACTCAGTTAAAATTCCAACGGGTCCATTGAAATGCTTATTTCGACCCGCTCGTCTGAAACCTATACAAAAAGGACTACAAACAAGTTTTAATCAAATATCAGGAGTTGAAATAATTGAATAGGAGCTTTTTCAACACAATTATATTGCAAAACCGCAATTTCTGTACTTTTTACTCAGTTAAAATTCCAACGGGTCTATTGAAAGGCCCATTTCGACCCGCTCGTCCAAAACCTCTAAAAAAGGACCGCAAAACAAGTTTTAATCAAATTTTAGGAGTTCATGTAACTGATTATGAGCTTTTCAACACAATTATATTGCAAAACCTCAATTTTTGTACTTTTTACACAGTTAAAATTCCAACGGGTCCATTGAAAGGCCCATTTCGACCTGCTCGTCCGAAACCTCTACAAAAAGGACCGCAAAAATGTTTTATTCAAATATTAGGAGTTAAAATAATTGATTAGGAGCTTTTCAACACAATTATATTGCAAAACCTCAATTTTTGTACTTTTTACTCAGTTAAAATTCCAACGGGACCTTTGAAAGGCCCATTTAGACCTGCTCGTCCGAAACCTCTACAAAAAGGACCACAAAAATGTTTTATTCAAATATTAGGAGTTCAAATAATTGATTAGGAGCTTTTCAACACAATTATATTGCAAAACCTCAATTTCTGTACTTTTTACCAATTATAAATGATCACCGTGACTCTATTCTTTGGTCTCCTAACGACCCGGGCATTTATTCGGTTCGTTCTGGTTATCTTTTCTTACAGCGTTCTGTGCATCCACAAACTTCACCTTCACGTTTTTGGAAATTTCTATCCAAAGTCAGGGCCTTGCCTAAAGTCAAAACTTTTTGATGGCGTTTGGCGTCTGGTGCTCTGCCAGTTGGTTCCAAACTGCAAGTATTTTCACCAGACTCGAGGCCTTGTCCCATTTGTGGTGGTCACTCAGAGACCATTCTCCATGCTCTTTGTGATTGCACTGGGCTGCTGAAGCCCTACAACTATCTGGTATTCCCATTACCCTTTATATGAGTTTGGCTACTACACTATTGCAATGGTTGGAGGAAGCCGCCCATCTCCTAACTTCTGATAAATTTGGTATTTTCCTTACTACTATCTGGAATGTTTGGAATAGGTGTAATGACTGGATTCATAATCACCATTTGCAACCATCCTGGCTTATTGCCGTCAATTCCATTAGTTTACATAACGACTTTTATAATGCCTCATCTCCTCCCATTCCAGCGCCTTCACTTCTTTCTCCCCCACGTTGGAATCCTCCTCCATCTAACAATATAAAAATTAATGTAGATGGGGCATTCAATCCCTCCACTCGTGCTGCGGCTGTTGGCACTGTTGCACGTGACTCTACAGGTGCAGTTGTGGGTGGCCATGCTTTTCCGCTAGGTAGCCGCCGGGATGCAGTTACTTGTGAAGGTGAAAGCCTTCTTGCCGGAGTCACCTTCGCTCGTTCTCAAGGATGGACTCGGATTTTGCTTGAAACAGATTGCGCTTCTATTGCAAATAGGATCAACAATCCAGGATTGGACCTCTCTACCTTGGGGCCTCTTCTTCATCAGATTCGAGAGTCTCTTCATGACTTTGTATCAGCTTCTGTTTCTTTTGTACGCCGTGAGGCAAATCATGTAGCACATTCTTTAGCTACTTTTCCGCTTGGCTCTATGTCTGCCATTTCTTTTGATTCTGATATCCCTATTTGTATCAATCATCTTGCAACAAATTCTCCTTGATATAATAATACATAGGCACTATTTTCCCCTTCTTAGGGTCCTCTAGCTCTGCTTGAAGGACAGTAGTAGGGGTTTTTAACGAGGCCTTTTTGTCAAAAAAAACTCCAACGAGTCCATTGAAAGGCCCATTTAGACCTGCTCGTCCGAAACCTCTACAAAAAGGACCGCAAAAATGTTTTATTCAAATATTAGGAGTTCAAATAATTGATTAGGAGCTTCTCAACACAATTATATTGCAAAACCTCAATTTCTGTACTTTTTACTCAGTTAAAATTCCAACGGGCCCATTGAAAGGCCCATTTCGACCCGCTCGTCCGAAACCTGTACAAAAAGGACCGCAAAAATGTTTTATTCAAATATTAGGAGTTCAAATAATTGATTAGGAGCTTTTCAACACAATTATATTGCAAAACCACAAATTATGTACCTTTTACTCAGTTAAAATTCCAACGGGTCCATTGAAAGGCCCATTTCGACCTGCTCGTCCGAAACCTCTACAAAAATGACCGCAAAAATATTTTATTCAAATATTAGGAGTTCAATTAATTGATTAGGAGCTTTTCATCACAAATATATTGCAAAACCTCAATTTATGTACTTTTTACTAAGTTAAAATTCCAACGGGTCCATTGAAAGGCCCATTTCGACCCGCTCGTCCGAAACCTCTACAAAAAGGACCGCAAAACAAGTTTTAATCAAACTTTAGGAGTTCATGTAATTGATTAGGAGCTTTTCAACACAATTATATTGAAAAACCTCAATTTCTGTACTTTTTACACAGTTAAAATTCCAACGGATCCATTGAAAGGCCCATTTAGACCTGCTCGTCCGAAACCTCTACAAAAAGGACCGCAAAAATGTTTTATTCAAATATTAGGAGTTCAAAAAATTGATTAGGAGCTTTTCATCATAATTATATTGCAAAACCTCAATTTTTGTACTTTTTACTCAGTTAAAATTCCAACGGGTCCATTGAAATGCTTATTTCGACCCGCTCGTCCGAAACCTATACAAAAAGGACTACAAACAAGTTTTAATCAAATATCAGGAGTTGAAATAATTGAATAGGAGCTTTTTCAACACAATTATATTGCAAAACCGCAATTTCTGTACTTTTTACTCAGTTAAAATTCCAACGGGTCTATTGAAAGGCCCATTTCGACCCGCTCGTCCAAAACCTCTAAAAAAGGACCGCAAAACAAGTTTTAATCAAATTTTAGGAGTTCATGTAACTGATTATGAGCTTTTCAACACAATTGAAAGGCCCATTTCGACCCGCTTGTCCGAAACCTCAATATTAGGAGTCCATTGAAAGGCCCATTTCGACCCGCTTGTCCGAAACCTCTAAAAAAGGACAACAAAACAAGTTTTAATCAAATTTTCGGAGTTCATGTAATTGATTAGGAGCTTTTCAACACAATTATATTGCAAAACCTCAATTTATGTACTTTTTACACAGTTAAAATTCCAACGGGTCCATTGAAAGGCCCATTTCGACCAGCTCGTCCGAAACCTCTACAAAAAAGGACCGCAGAAATGTTTTATTCAAATATTTGAAGTTCAAATAATTGATTAGGAGCTTTTCAACACAATTATATTGCAAAACCTCAATTTCTGT
Organism: Hibiscus tridactylites; assembly: GCA_958450335.1. Classification (NCBI taxonomy): domain Eukaryota; kingdom Viridiplantae; phylum Streptophyta; class Magnoliopsida; order Malvales; family Malvaceae; genus Hibiscus; species Hibiscus tridactylites. The sequence continues at coordinate 55,724,201 of OY288266.1, forward strand.
ACTTTTTACTCAGTTAAAATTCCAACGGGTCCATTGAAAGGCCCATTTAGACCAGCTCGTCTGAAACCTCTACAAAAAGAACCGCAAAAATGTTTTATTCAAATATTAGGAGTTCAAATAATTTATTAGGAGCTTTTCAACACAATTATATTGCAAAACCTTAATTTCTGTACTTTTTACTCGGTTAAAATTCCAACAGGTCCATTGAAAGGCCCATTTAGACCTGCTCGTCCGAAACCTCTACAAAAAGGACCACAAAAATGTTTTATTCAAATATTAGGAGTTGAAATAATTGATTAGGAGCTTTTAAACACAATTATATTGCAAAACCTCAATTTCTGTACTTTTTACTCAGTTAAAATTCCAACGGGTCCATTGAAAGGCCCATTTCGACCCGCTCGTCCGAAACCTCTACAAAAAGGACCGCAAAAATGTTTTATTCAAATATTAGGAGTTCAAATAATTGATTAGGATCTTTTCAACACAATTATTTTGCAAAACCACAAATTATGTACCTATTACTCAGTTAAAATTCCAACGGGTCCATTGAAAGGCCCATTTCGACCTGCTCGTCCGAAAACTCTACAAAAAGGACCGCAAAAATGTTTTATTCAAATATTAGGAGTTCAAATAATTGATTAGGAGCTTTTCAACACAATTATATTGCAAAACCTCAATTTCTGTACTTTTTACTTAGATAAAATTCCAACGGGTCCATTGAAAGGCCCATTTCGACCCGCTCGTTCGAAACCTCTACAAAAAGGACTGCAAAACAAGTTTTAATCAAATATTAGGAGTTCAAATAATTGATTAGGAGCTTTTCAACACAATTATATTGCAAAACCGCAATTTCTGTACTTTTAACTCAGTTAAAATTCCAACGGGTCCATTGAAAGGCCCATTTCGACCCGCTCGTCCGAAACCTCTAAAAAAGGACCGCAAAACAAGTTTTAATCAAATTTTCGGAGTTCATGTAATTGATTAGGGGCTTTTCAACACAATTATATTGCAAAACCTCAATTTATGTACTTTTTACACAGTTAAAATTCCAACGGGTCCATTGAAAGGCCCATTTCGACCAGCTCGTCCGAAACCTCTACAAAAAGGACCGCAAAAATGTTTTATTCAAATATTTGAAGTTCAAATAATTGATTAGGAGCTTTTCAACACAATTATATTGCAAAACCTCAATTTCTGTACTTTTTACTCAGTTAAAATTCCAACGGGTCCATTGAAAGGCCCATTTAGACCAGCTCGTCCGAAACCTCTACAAAAAGAATCGCAAAAATGTTTTATTCAAATATTAGGAGTTCAAATAATTTATTAGGAGCTTTTCAACACAATTATATTGCAAAACCTCAATTTCTGTACTTTTTACTTGGTTAAAATTCCAACAGGTCCATTGAAAGGCCCATTTAGACCTGCTCGTCCGAAACCTCTACAAAAAGGACCACAAAAATGTTTTATTCAAATATTAGGAGTTCAAATAATTGATTAGGAGCTTTTAAACACTATTATATTGCAAAACCTCAATTTCTGTACTTTTTACTCAGTTAAAATTCCAACGTGTCCATTGAAAGGCCCATTTCGACCCGCTCGTCCGAAACCTCTACAAAAAGGACCGCAAAAATGTTTTATTCAAATATTAGGAGTTCAAATAATTGATTAGGAGCTTTTCAACACAATTATATTGCAAAACCTCAATTTCTGTACTTTTTACTCAGTTAAAATTCCAACGGGTCTATTGAAAGGCCCATTTAGACCTGCTCGTCCCAAACCTCTACAAAAAGGACCGCAAAAATGTTTTATTCATATATTAGGAGTTCAAATAATTGATTAGGTGCTTTTCAAATCAATTATATTGCAAAACCTCAATTTCTGTACTTTTTACTCAGTTAAAATTCCAACGGGTCCATTGAAAGGCCCATTTAGACCTCCTCGTCCAAAACCTCTACAAAAAGGACCGCAAAAATGTTTTATTCAAATATTAGGAGTTCAAATAATTGATTAGGAGCTGTTCAAGTCAATTATATTGCAAAACCTCAATTTCTGTACTTTTTACTCAGTTAAAATTTCAACTGGTCAGTTGAAAGGCCCATTTAGACCTCCTCGTCCGAAACCTCTACAAAAAGGACCGCAAAAATAGTTTATTCAAATATTAAGAGTTCAAATAATTGATTAGGAGCTTTTCAACACAATTATATTGCAAAACCTCAATTTCTGTACTTTTTACTCAGTTAAAATTCCAACGGGTCCATTGAAAGGCCCATTTCGACCCGCTCGTCCGAAACCTCTACAAAAAGGAGTGCAAAAAACAAGTTTTAATCAAATTTTAGGAATTCATGTAATTGATTAGGAGCTTTTCAACACAATTATATTGCAAAACCGCAATTTCGGTACTTTTTACTTAGTTAAAATTCCAACGGGTCCATTGAAAGTCCCATTTAGACCTGCTCGTCCGAAACTTCTACAAAAAGGACCGCAAAACAAGTTTTAATCAAATATTAGGAGTTCAAATAATTGATTAGGAGCTTTTCAACACAATTATATTGCAAAACCGCAATTTCTGTACTTGTTACTCAGTTAAAATTCCAACGGGTCCATTGAAAGGCCCATTTCGACCCGCTCGTCCGAAAGCTCTACAAAAAGGACTGCAAAACAAGTTTTAATCAAATTTTAGGAGTTCATGTAATTGATTAGGAGCTTTTCAACACAATTATATTGCAAAACCTCAATTTCTGTACTTTTTACTTAGTTAAAATTCCAACGGGTGCACGAACCAACTTGACTCAGTGGTTAAGAGAACGGTTGTTGTTCCTAGAGGTCACGGGTTCGAGCACCAGCAGCTGCAGCAGGGTGATTGAGCATTCATTGTCAAATGGTTGAGAGTATATTTAGAACAGATACTACTTGTAATCACCTAAGCTTTCAAAAAAAATAATTCCAACGGGTCCATTGAAAGGACCATTTAGACCTGCTCGTCCGAAACCTCTACAAAAAGGACCGCAAAAATGTTTTATTCAAATATTAGGAGTTCAAATAATTGATTAGGAGATTTTGAACACACTTATATTGCAAAACCTCAATTTCTATACTTTATACTCAGTTAAAATTCCAACAGGTCCATTGAACGGCCCATTTCAACCCGCTCGTCCGAAACCACTACAAAAAGGACCGCAAAACAAGTTTTAATCAAATTTTAGGAGTTCAAGTAATTGATTAGGAACTTTTCAACACAATTATATTGCAAAACCTATATTTCTGTACTTTTTACTCAGTTATAATTCCAACGGGTCCATTGAAAGGCCCATTTAGACCTGCTCCTCCGAAACCTCTACAAAAAGGATCGCAAAAATGTTTAATTTAAATATTAGGTGTTCAAATAATTGATTAGGAGCTTTTCAACACAATAATATTGCAAAACCTCAACTTCTGTACTTTTTACTCAGTTAAAATTCCAACGGGTCCATTGAAAGGCCCATTTAGACCCGCTCGTCCGAAACCTGTACAAAAAGGACCGCAAAAATGTTTTATTCAAATATTAGGAGTTCAAATAATTGATTAGGAGCTTTTCAACACAATTATATTGCAAAACCTCAATTTCTGTACTTTCTACTCAGTTAAAATTCCAACGGGTCCATTGAAAGGCCCATTTCGACCCGCTCGTCCGAAACCTCTACAAAAAGGACTGCAAAACAAGTTTTAATCAAATATTAGGAGTTCAAATAATTGATTAGGAGCTTTTCAACACAATTATATTGCAAAATCGCAATATCTGTACTTTTTACTCAGTTATAATTCCAACGGGTCCATTGAAAGGCCCATTTCGACCCGCTCGTCCGAAACCTCCAAAAAAGGACCGCAAAACAAGTTTTAATCAAATTTTAGGAGTTCATGTAATTGATTAGGAGCTTTTCAACACAATTATATTGCAAAACCGCAATTTCTGTACTTTTTACTCAGTCAAAATTCCAACGGGTCCATTGAAAGGCCCATTTCGACCTGCTTGTCCGAAACCTCTTCAAAAAGGACCGCACAAATGTTTTATTCAAATATTAGGAGTTCAAATAATTGATTAGGATCTTTTCAACACAATTATATTGCGACACCTCAATTTCTGTACTTTTTACTCAGTTAAAAATCCAACGGCTCCATTGAAAGGCCCATTTAGACCTCCTCGTCCGAAACCTCTACAAAAAGGACTGCAAAAATGTTTTATTCAAATATTAGGAGTTCAAATAATTGATTAGGTGCTTTTCAAATCAATTATATTCCAAAACCTCAATTTCTATACTTTTTACTTAGTTAAAATTCCAACGGGTCCATTGAAAGGCCCATTTCGACCCGCTCGTCCAAAACCTCTACAAAAAGGACTGCAAAACAAGTTTTAATCAAATTTTAGGAATTCATGTAATTGATTAGGAGCTTTTCAACACAATTATATTGCAAAACCGCAATTTCTGTACTTTTTACTCAGTTAAAATTCCAACGGGTCCATTGAAAGTCCCATTTATACCTGCTCGTCCGAAACCTCTACAAAAGGACCGCAAAACAAGTTTTAATCAATTATTAGGAGTTCAAATAGTTGATTAGGAGCTTTTCAACACAATTATATTGCAAAACCGCAATTTCTGTACTTGTTACTAAGTTAAAATTCCAACGGGTCCATTGAAAGGCCCATTTCGACCTGCTCGTCCGAAACCTCTACAAAAAGGACTACAAAACAAGTTTTAATCAAATTTTAGGAGTTCATGTAATTGATTAGGAGCTTTTCAACACAATTATATTGCAAAACCTCAATTTCTGTACTTTTTACTCAGTTAAAATTCCAACGGGTCTATTGAAAGGACCATTTAGACCTGCTCGTCCGAAACCTCTACAAAAAGGACCGCAAAAATGTTTTATTCAAATATTAGGAGTTCAAATAATTGATTAGGAGCTTTTGAACACAATTATATTGCAAAGCCTCAATTTCTGTACTTTTTACTCAGTCAAAATTCCAACGGGTCCATTGAAAGGCCCATTTCGACCTGCTTGTCCGAAACCTCTACAAAAAGGACCGCAAAAATGTTTTAGTCAAATATTAGGAGTTCAAATAATTGATTAGGAGCTTTTGAACACAATTATATTGCAAAACCACAATTTCTGTACTTTTTACTCAGTTAAAATTCCAACGGGTCCATTGAAAGGCCCATTTCGACCCGCTCGTCCGAAACCTCTAAAAAAGGACCGCAAAAATAGTTTTAATCAAATTTTAGAAGTTCATGTAATTGAATAGGAGCTTTTCAACACAATTATATTGCAAAACCTCAATTTCTGTACTTTTTACTCAGTTAAAATTCCAACGGGTCCATAGAAAGGCCCATTTAGACCTGCTCGTCCGGAACCTCTACAAAAAGGACCGCAAAAATGTTTTATTCAAATATTAGGAGTTCAAAAATTTGATTAGGAATTTTCAACACAATTATATTGCAAAACCTCAATTTCTGTACTTTTTACTCAGTTAAAATTCCAACGGGTCCATTGAAAGGCCCATTTCGACCCGCTCGTCCGAAACCTCTACAAAAAGGACTGAAAAACAAGTTTTAATCAAATATTAGGAGTTCAAATAATTGATTAGGAGCTTTTCAAAACAATTATAATGCAAAACCACAATTTCCGTACTTTTTACTCAGTTAAAATTCCAACGGGTCCAATGAAAGGCCTATTTCAACCCGCTCGTCCGAAACCTCTAAAAAAGGACCGCAAAACAAGTTTTAATCAAATTTTAGGAGTTCGTGTAATTGATTAGGAGCTTTTCAACACAATTATATTGCAAAACCTCAATTTCTGAACTTTTTACACTGTTAAAATTCCAACGGGTCCATTGAAAGGCCTATTTCGACCTGCTCGCCCGAAACCTTTACAAAAAGGACCGCAAAAATGTTTTATTCAAATATTAGGAGTTCAAATAATTGATTAGGAGCTATTCAACACAATTATATTGCAAAACCTCAATTTCTGTACTTTTTACTCAGTTAAAATTCCAACGGGTCCATTGAAATGCCCATTTAGACCTGCTCGTCCGAAACCTCTACAAAAAGGACCGCAAAAATGTTTTATTCAAATATTAGGAGTTCAATTAATTGATTAGGAGCTTTTCATCACAAATATATTGCAAAACCTCAATTTATGTACTTTTTACTAAGTTAAAATTCCAACGGGTCCATTGAAAGGCCCATTTCGACCCGCTCGTCCGAAACCTCTACAAAAAGGACCGCAAAACAAGTTTTAATCAAACTTTAGGAGTTCATGTAATTGATTAGGAGCTTTTCAACACAATTATATTGCAAAACCTCAATTTCTGTACTTTTTACACAGTTAAAATTCCAACGGATCCATTGAAAGGCCCATTTAGACCTGCTCGTCCGAAACCTCTACAAAAAGGACCGCAAAAATGTTTTATTCAAATATTAGGAGTTCAAAAAATTGATTAGGAGCTTTTCAACATAATTATATTGCAAAACCTCAATTTTTGTACTTTTTACTCAGTTAAAATTCCAACGGGTCCATTGAAATGCTTATTTCGACCCGCTCGTCCGAAACCTATACAAAAAGGACTACAAACAAGTTTTAATCAAATATCATGAGTTGAAATAATTGATTAGGAGCTTTTCAACACATTTATATTGCAAAACCGCAATTTCTGTACTTTTTACTCAGTTAAAATTCCAACGGGTCTATTGAAAGTCCCATTTCGACCCGCTCGTCCAAAACCTCTAAAAAAGGACCGCAAAACAAGTTTTAATCAAATTCTAGGAGTTCATGTAACTGATTATGAGCTTTTCAACACAATTATATTGCAAAACCTCAATTTTTGTACTTTTTACACAGTTAAAATTCCAACGGGTCCATTGAAAGGCCCATTTCGACCTGCTCGTCCGAAACCTCTACAAAAAGGACCGCAAAAATGTTTTATTCAAATATTAGGAGTTAAAATAATTGATTAGGAGCTTTTCAACACAATTATATTGCAAAACCTCAATTTCTGTACTTTTTACTCAGTTAAAATTCCAACGGGACCATTGAAAGGCCCATTTAGACCTGCTTGTCCGAAACCTCTACAAAAAGGACCACAAAAATGTTTTATTCAAATATTAGGAGTTCAAATAATTGATTAGGAGCTTTTCAACACAATTATATTGCAAAACCTCAATTTCTGTACTTTTTACCAATTATAAATGATCACCGTGACTCTATTCTTTGGTCTCCTAACGACCCGGGCATTTATTCGGTTCGTTCTGGTTATCTTTTCTTACAGCGTTCTGTGCATCCACAAACTTCACCTTCACGTTTTTGGAAATTTCTATCCAAAGTCAGGGCCTTGCCTAAAGTCAAAACTTTTGGATGGCGTTTGGCGTCTGGTGCTCTGCCAGTTGGTTCCAAACTGCAAGTATTTTCACCAGACTCGGGGCCTTGTCCCATTTGTGGTGGTCACTCAGAGACCATTCTCCATGCTCTTTGTGATTGCACTGGGGCTGCTGAAGCCCTACAGCTATCTGGTATTCCCATTACCCTTTATATGAGTTTGGCTACTACACTATTGCAATGGTTGGAGGAAGCCGCCCATCTCCTAACTTCTGATAAATTTGGTATTTTCCTTACTACTATCTGGAATGTTTGGAATAGGTGTAATAACTGGATTCATAATCACCATTTGCAACCATCCTGGCTTATTGTCGTCAATTCCATTAGTTTACATAACGACTTTTATAATGCCTCATCTCCTCCCATTCCAGCGCCTTCACTTCTTTCTCCCTCACGTTGGAATCCTCCTCCATCTAACAATATAAAAATTAATGTAGATGGGGCATTCAATCCCTCCACTCGTGTTGCGGCTGTTGGCACTGTTGCACGTGACTCTACAGGTGCAGTTGTGGGTGGCCTTGCTTTTCCGCTAGGTAGCCGCCGGGATGCAGTTACTTGTGAAGGTGAAAGCCTTCTTGCCGGAGTCACCTTTGCTCATTCTCAAGGATGGACTCGGATTTTGCTTGAAACAGATTGCGCTTCTATTGCAAATAGGATCAACAATCCAGGATTGGACCTCTCTACCTTGGGGCCTCTTCTTCATCAGATTCGAGAGTCTCTTCATGACTTTGTATCAGCTTCTGTTTCTTTTGTACGCCGTGAGGCAAATCATGTAGCACATTCTTTAGCTACTTTTTCGCTTGGCTCTATATCTGCCATTTCTTTTGATTCTGATATCCCTATTTGTATCAATCATCTTGCAACAAATTCTCCTTGATATAATAATACATAGGCACTATTTTCCCCTTTTTAGGGTCCTCTAGCTCTGCTTGAAGGACTGTAGTAGGGGTTTTTAACGAGGCCTTTTTGTCAAAAAAAAAAAACTCCAACGAGTCCATTGAAAGACCCATTTAGACCTGCTCGTCCGAAACCTCTACAAAAAGGACCGCAAAAATGTTTTATTCAAATATTAGGAGTTCAAATAATTGATAAGGAGCTTTTCAACACAATTATATTGCAAAACCTCAATTTCTGTACTTTTTACTCAGTTAAAATTCCAACGGGCCCATTGAAAGGCCCATTTCGACCCGCTCGTCCGAAACCTCTACAAAAAGGACCGCAAAAATGTTTTATTCAAATATTAGGAGTTCAAATAATTGATTAGGAGCTTTTCAACACAATTATATTGCAAAACCACAAATTATGTACCTTTTACTCAGTTAAAATTCCAACGGGTCCATTGAAAGGCCCATTTCGACCTGCTCGTCCGAAACCTCTACAAAAAGGACCGCAAAAATGTTTTATTCAAATATTAGGAGTTCAAATAATTGATTAGGAGCTTTTCAACACAATTATATTGCAAAACCTCAATTTCTGTACTTTTTACTTAGTTAAAATTCCAACGGGTCCATTGAAAGGCCCATTTCGACTCGCTCGTCCGAAACCTCTACAAAAAGGACTGCAAAACAAGTTTTAATCAAATATTAGGAGTTCAAATAATTGATTAGGAGCTTTTCAACACAATTATATTGCAAAACCGCAATTTCTGTACTTTTTACTCAGTTAAAATTCCAACGGGTCCATTGAAAGGCCCATTTCGACCCGCTCGTCCGAAACCTCTAAAAAAGGACCGCAAAACAAGTTTTAATCAAATTTTCGGAGTTCATGTAATTGATTAGGAGCTTTTCAACACAATTATATTGCAAAACCTCAATTTCTGTACTTTTTACACAGTTAAAATTCCAACGGGTCCATTGAAAGGCCCATTTCGATCAGCTCGTCCGAAACCTCTACAAAAAGGACCGCAAAAATGTTTTATTCAAATATTTGAAGTTCAAATAATTGATTAGGAGCTTTTCAACACAATTATATTGCAAAACCTCAATTTCTGTACTTTTTACTCAGTTAAAATTCCAACGGGTCCATTGAAAGGCCCATTTAGACCAGCTCGTCCGAAACCTCTACAAAAAGAACCGCAAAAATGTTTTATTCAAATATTAGGAGTTCAAATAATTTATTAGGAGCTTTTCAACACAATTATATTGCAAAACCTCAACTTCTGTACTTTTTACTCGGTTAAAATTCCAACAGGTCCATTGAAAGGCCAATTTAGACCTGCTCGTCCGAAACCTCTACAAAAAGGACCACAAAAATGTTTTATTCAAATATTAGGAGTTCAAATAATTGATTAGGAGCTTTTAAACACAATTATATTGCAAAACCTCAATTTCTGTACTTTTTACTCAGTTAAAATTCCAACGGGTCCATTGAAAGGCCCATTTCGACCCGCTCGTCCGAAACCTCTACAAAAAGGACCGCAAAAATGTTTTATTCAAATATTAGGAGTTCAAATAATTGATTAGGTGCTTTTCAACACAATTATTTTGCAAAACTACAAATTATGTACCTTTTACTCAGTTAAAATTCCAACGGGTCCATTGAAAGGCCCATTTCGACCTGCTCGTCCGAAAACTCTACAAAAAGGACCGCAAAAATGTTTTATTCAAATATTAGGAGTTCAAATAATTGATTAGGAGCTTTTCAACACAATTATATTGCAAAACCTCAATTTCTGTACTTTTTACTTAGTTAAAATTCCAACGGGTCCATTGAAAGGCCCATTTCGACCCGCTCGTCCGAAACCTCTACAAAAAGGACTGCAAAACAAGTTTTAATCAAATATTAGGAGTTCAAATAATTGATTAGGAGCTTTTCAACACAATTATATTGCAAAACCGCAATTTCTGTACTTTTTACTCAGTTAAAATTCCAACGGGTCCATTGAAAGGCCCATTTCGACCCGCTCGTCCGAAACCTCTAAAAAAGGACCGCAAAACAAGTTTTAATCAAATTTTCGGAGTTCATGTAATTGATTAGGAGCTTTTCAACACAATTATATTGCAAAACCTCAATTTCTGTACTTATTACACAGTTAAAATTCCAACGGGTCCATTGAAAGGCCCATTTCGACCAGCTCGTCCGAAACCTCTACAAAAGGACCGCAAAAATGTTTTATTCAAATATTTGAAGTTCAAATAATTGATTAGGAGCTTTTCAACACAATTATATTGCAAAACCTCAATTTCTGTACTTTTTACTCAGTTAAAATTCCAACGGGTCCATTGAAAGGCCCATTTAGACCAGCTCGCCCGAAACCTCTACAAAAAGAACCGCAAAAATGTTTTATTCAAATATTAGGAGTTCAAATAATTTATTAGGAGCTTTTCAACACAATTATATTGCAAAACCTCAATTTCTGTACTTTTTACTCGGTTAAAATTCCAACAGGTCCATTGAAAGGCCCATTTAGACCTGCTCGTCCGAAACCTCTACAAAAAGGACCACAAAAATGTTTTATTCAAATATTAGGAGTTCAAATAATTGATTAGGAGCTTTTAAACACAATTATATTGCAAAACCTCAATTTCTGTACTTTTTACTCAGTTAAAATTCCAACGGGTCCATTGAAAGGCCCATTTCGACCCGCTCGTCCGAAACCTCTACAAAAAGGACCGCAAAAATGTTTTATTCAAATATTAGGAGTTCAAATAATTGATTAGGAGCTTTTCAACACAATTATATTGCAAAACCTCAATTTCTGTACTTTTTACTCAGTTAAAATTCCAACGGGTCTATTGAAAGGCCCATTTAGACCTGCTCGTCCCAAACCTCTACAAAAAGGACCGCAAAAATGTTTTATTCATATATTAGGAGTTCAAATAATTGATTAGGTGCTTTTCAAATCAATTATATTGCAAAACCTCAATTTCTGTACTTTTTACTCAGTTAAAATTCCAACGGGTCCATTGAAAGGCCCATTTAGACCTCCTCGTCCGAAACCTCTACAAAAAGGACCGCAAAAATGTTTTATTCAAATACTAGGAGTTCAAATAATTGATTAGGAGCTGTTCAACTCAATTATATTGCAAAACCTCAATTTCTGTACTTTTTACTCAGTTAAAATTTCAACTGGTCCATTGAAAGGCCCATTTAGACCTCCTCGTCCGAAACCTCTACAAAAAGGACCGCAAAAATAGTTTATTCAAATATTAAGAGTTCAAATAATTGATTAGGAGCTTTTCAACACAATTATATTGCAAAACCTCAATTTATGTACTTTTTACTCAGTTAAAATTCCAACGGGTCCATTGAAAGGCCCATTTCGACCCGCTCGTCCGAAACCTCTACAAAAAGGACTGCAAAAAACACGTTTTAATCAAATTTTAGGAATTCATGTAATTGATTAGGAGCTTTTCAACACAATTATATTGCAAAGACGCAATTTCTGTACTTTTTACTTAGTTAAAATTCCAACGGGTTCATTGAAAGTCCCATTTAGACCTGCTCGTCCGAAACTTCTACAAAAAGGACCGCAAAACAAGTTTTAATCAAATATTAGGAGTTCAAATAATTGATTAGGAGCTTTTCAACACAATTATATTGCAAAACCGCAATTTCTGTACTTGTTACTCAGTTAAAATTCCAACGGGTCCATTGAAAGGCCCATTTCGACCCGCTCGTCCGAAAGCTCTACAAAAAGGACTGCAAAACAAGTTTTAATCAAATTTTAGGAGTTCATGTAATTGATTAGGAGCTTTTCAACACAATTATATTGCAAAACCTCAATTTCTGTACTTTTTACTTAGTTAAAATTCCAACGGGCACGAACCAACTTGACTCAGTGGTTAAGAGAACGGTTGTTGTTCCTAGAGGTCACGGGTTTGAGCACCAGCAGCTGCAGCAGGGTGATTGAGCATTCATTGTCAAACGGTTGAGAGTATATTTAGAACAGATACTACTTGTAATCACCTAAGCTTTCAAAAAAAAAATTCCAACGGGTCCATTGAAAGGACCATTTAGACCTGCTCGTCCGAAACCTCTACAAAAAGGACCACAAAAATGTTTTATTCAAATATTAGGAGTTCAAATAATTGATTAGGAACTTTTGAACACACTTATATTGCAAAACCTCAATTTCTATACTTTTTACTCCGTTAAAATTCTAACAGGTCCATTGAACGGCCCATTTCAACCCGCTCGTCCGAAACCACTACAAAAGGACCGCAAAACAAGTTTTAATCAAATTTTAGGAGTTCAAGTAATTGATTAGGAACTTTTCAACACAATTATATTGCAAAACCTATATTTCTGTACATTTTACTCAGTTATAATTCCAACGGGTCCATTGAAAGGCCCATTTAGACCTGCTCCTCCGAAACCTCTACAAAAAGGATCGCAAAAATGTTTTATTTAAATATTAGGTGTTCAAATAATTGATTAAGAGCTTTTCAACACAATAATATTGCAAAACCTCAATTTCTGTACTTTTTACTTAGTTAAAATTCCAACGGGTCCATTGAAAGGCCCATTCCGACCTGCTCGTCGAAACCTCTACAAAAAGGACCGAAAAAATGTTTTACTAAAATATTAGGAGTTCATATAATTGATTAGGAGCTTTTCAACACAATTATATTGCGAAACCTCAACTTCTGTACTTTTTACTCAGTTAAAATTCCAACGGGTCCATGGAAAGGCCCATTTAGACCCGCTCGTCCGAAACCTGTACAAAAAGGACCGCAAAAATGTTTTATTCAAATATTAGGAGTTCAAATAATTCATTAGGAGCTTTTCAACACAATTATATTGCAAAACCTCAATTTCTGTACTTCCTACTCAGTTAAAATTCCAACGGGTCCATTGAAAGGCCCATTTCGACCCGCTCGTCCGAAACCTCTACAAAAAGGACTGCAAAACAAGTTTTAATCAAATATTAGGAGTTCAAATAATTGATTAGGAGCTTTTCAACACAATTATATTGCAAAATCGCAATTTATGTACTCTTTACTCAGTTAGAATTCCAACGGGTCCATTGAAAGGCCCATTTCGACCCGCTCGTCCGAAACCTCTAAAAAAGGACCGCAAAATAAGTTTTAATCAAATTTTAGGAGTTCATGTAATTGATTAGGAGCTTTTCAACACAATTATATTGCAAAACCGCAATTTCTGTACTTTTTACTCAGTCAAAATTCCAACGGGTCCATTGAAAGGCCCATTTCGACCTGCTTGTCCGACACCTCTACAAAAAGGACCGCAAAAATGTTTTATTCAAATATTAGGAGTTCAAATAATTGATTAGGATCTTTTCAACACAATTATATTGCGACACCTCAATTTCTGTACTTTTTACTCAGTTAAAAATCCAGCGGCTCCATTGAAAGGCCCATTTAGACCTGCTCGTCCGAAACCTCTACAAAAAGGACCGCAAAAATGTTTTATTCAAATATTAGGAGTTCAAATAATTGATTAGGTGCTTTTCAAATCAATTATATTCCAAAACCTCAATTTCTGTACTTTTTACTTAGTTAAAATTCCAACGGGTCCATTGAAAGGCCCATTTCGACCCGCTCGTCCAAAACCTCTACAAAAGGACTGCAAAACAAGTTTTAATCAAAATTTAGGAATTCATGTAATTGATTAGGAGCTTTTCAACACAATTATATTGCAAAACCGCAATTTCTGTACTTTTTACTCAGTTAAAATTCCAACGGGTCCATTGAAAGTCCCATTTAGACCTGCTCGTCCGAAACCTCTACAAAAGGACCGCAAAACAACTTTTAATCAATTATTAGGAGTTCAAATAGTTGATTAGGAGCTTTTCAACACAATTATATTGCAAAACCGCAATTTCTGTACTTGTTACTGAGTTAAAATTCCAACGGGTCCATTGAAAGGCCCATTTCGACCTGCTCGTCCGAAACCTCTACAAAAAGGACTACAAAACAAGTTTTAATCAAATTTTAGGAGTTCATGTAATTGATTAGGAGCTTTTCAACACAATTATATTGCAAAACCTCAATTTCTGTACTTTTTACTCAGTTAAAATTCCAACCGGTCTATTGAAAGGACCATTTAGACCTGCTCGTCGGAAACCTCTACAAAAAGGACCGCAAAAATGTTTTATTCAAATATTAGGAGTTCAAATAATTGATTAGGAGCTTTTGAACACAATTATATTGCAAAGCCTCAATTTCTGTACTTTTTACTCAGTCAAAATTCCAACGGGTCCATTGAAAGGCCCATTTCGACCTGCTTGTCCGAAACCTCTACAAAAAGGACCGCAAAAATGTTTTATTCAAATATTAGGAGTTCAAATAATTGATTAGGAGCTTTTCAACACAATTATATTGCAAAACCTCAATTTCTGTACTTTTTACTTAGTTAAAATTCCAACGGGTCCATTGAAAGGCCCATTTCGATCCGCTCGTCCGAAACCTCTACAAAAAGGACTGCAAAACAAGTTTTAATCAAATTTTAGGAGTTCATGTAATTTATTAGGAGCTTTTCAACACAATTATATTGCAAAACATCAATTTCTGTACTTTTTACTCAGTTAAAATTCCAACGGGTCCATTGAAAGGCCCATTTAGACCTGCTCATCCGAAACATCTACAAAAAGGATCGCAAAAATGTTTTATTTAAATATTAGGAGTTCAAATAATTGATTAGGAGCTTTTCGACACAATTATATTGCAAAACCTCAATTTCTATAATTTTTACTCAGTTAAAATTACAACGGGTCCATTGAAATGCCCATTTCGGCCTGCTCGTCCGAAACCTCTTCAAAAAGGACCGCAAAAATGTTTTATTCAAATATTAGGAGTTCGAATAATTGATTAGAAGCTTTTCAACACAATTATATTGCAAAACCTCAATTTCTGTACATTTTACTCAGTTAAAATTCCAACGGGTCCATTGAAAGGCCCATTTAGACCTGCTCGTCCGAAACCTCTGCAAAAAGGGTCGTAAAAATGTTTTATTCAAATATTAGGAGTTCAAAGAAATGATTAGGAGCTTTTCAACACAATTATATTGCAAAACCTCAATTTCTGTACTTTTTACTCAGTTAAAATTCCAACAGGTGGGTAGTTAAAATTCCAACAGGTGGAGCTTTCGTTTCTCTCTCTCTTTTCCCGAAATTCTCTGAAATGGCTTTTGGATTTTTTGGTTTCCTTCTCCCTTGTTTATCGGTGTCTCTTCCCCTTCCCCTCACAGCATTTCTTCCTCAGCCGCATCATTTCCAAGTCTTAATTTCATTGGATCTAAGGATAATGGGTAAGAGAATACGAAAAGCCTCCACACCGTTCCATTTTTTTCATCCTTTTTACTTTATATCGCTTTCTTTCTCTATTAGCTTTAATTCTTTTTTGGCTCTATTTTCTACTCTGATTTGGGTTCTCCCATTATATTTTTCTCTGGTATCTTTATCCATATCTGATTCCGAGACTCCGGCTTGGTCGTCTTTGTCTCACAAGGATTCTTCCATGGCATCACAGATAAGTTTCTTCAAATTGACTTTTTCCTTTTTTCGTTTCGGGCACTATACCTTTCTTTTCTCTTATATTTTTTAACCCTTTTTTCGATTTTTTGCAGATCCCTTAAATCTTTGCTCTCGTTCCAGATCTGGTTCTCCGGCGTCTGGTTTCTTTTCAATTTACCATTTTCAGTTTGTTGGTCTTTTAATCTTTTCTGTCCTTTTTTCTTTATCTCTATCTGATTGCCGTTTGTTTTTTTTATTTCTTGTTTTCCCTTTCGTTTCCTTTTCAGATTATTATCGGAAATCTTAAGAAGCCCTAGTTGGAGAATCACGGCGGCCGTTTCACCCCGCGTCCTCTTTTCCTATCTGGGTTTCTCCAAACCTTGGTGTCGGCTAGGGTTTCCCTTACCGTTAATCTTTTCTCTTCTCAATTCATTAATGTTTAGTAATATTTTCTTTTCTTGTTCTATTTGTAGATCTAAAATCTTATTTAAATCGCTATTTTTTTCCAGATTGGAGACATCTGCATGCCCATCCATTTCTTATTTCTGGCATTCTTCAGCCGTGCTTTTGATATCACCACCGATGGTGCAAACCTATTCCCTTTTCAGCGGGGTTCGGTGGCGGCTAGGGTTTCTACTCATTTTCCTGTTCTCTTTAAATATTTTTTATATATCTATTTATTCACTATCTTTATTTTTTCATCTTCTTTTCCAGATTCGGTTATCTCTCTATATCAAAAGAATTGGATTTACTGTCTACCATAGGCAGAATCTCTCGTATGTTCTCTTACTTTCTGTTGCACCTTTATGTCTTCTCTCCCTCATTTGTCTTTCATTAACACTTTACCTGTCAGTATGTTTAGTCATATGTTGGATCCTTTGTTTAGAATCATTTGCGCATTTCTCAATCTTCTGTCTTTTGAGTCTATGCACCCAGTTCCATATTACCTTAATTAATATTACAATAGAATTGTGTGCTTCACCCGTATTATTTATATTACATACTTATATACTTAAGGTGGAAGATATAATTATTCCCCATTTAAATCTATATCGAGCCCTTCAAGGGAATTATCTACAAGCCCATTTTCTGGGACTTTCTTTTAACTCTTGCACACAATATATGTTTCATTCCCTTTTCATTTCTCTGACATCCGTTTATATGCACATATTTGGTCGTGCACTTTAATATGGATATCATTTTGTTACAATGCTAACTCTTTGTTTTCAATCCCTAACAGATTACCAAATCAAATTAAATGCTTTAATCTAATCCCTTCTAATTACTTCATTTCTGTATTTCACCCAAAAATTACTACTCTGAAACTTCCTTTATACCTCACATGCAGTCTGCTTTGTTATCAATGGTATATAATCAATATCTTCTGCTTAGTTATTTCCTGCAATATTATAATTAGGTATTCTTCTCTACCGATTAAGGTATCCAAGCCTTCCTGCTTTAAAAGTACACTACTTAATCCTTTTGGCCTGTATGTCGTTACTATTATTTATAATTATTTCATTATAGCCATTATAGCTTTGGTTTTATATTCATACTTGGTCATAGTTTAAAAATAAATATTGCTATGAGGCACTTAATCAATACACTCACTGTTATAAACCACATGTTTTATTGCTGGCCATCTTTTGAATATAAACATGTCACTTTTAACCCATGGCATACTATTTGTAATGAATTTATGTACATGGTCTATTCCTTGCACTCTAATTGATGTTACATAATTTCTGGTTATCTACCTATAGTCATTACTTCATCCAGGATCTTTTCCATACATATATTTTATTTGGTTATTATAAAATTTATCTATGTGCAAATGATTCCTTCTAGTCGTATTCTTACTTGCTGCTTTTCTTTTACCTACATATGTACATTCTTTGGACATATTCGTTACACTACAACAATGGCACCTCTGATCCACTTCACATTGCAATGCCTCAAGATAATTTGTATTCTCCAATCTTCATCTTTGCCTCGCTTCTGTTTTATTTTATTTATAGTTATAATTATTTGCATTCCCCCTATTTTTTGCTCTTTTGGTTTGTAATATCTTTCTCTTCCCCGCTTCCTCTTTCCCCTGGGTCTGTAATTTATTATGGCTCTTTCTTTTTCCTGCTTTTCCTTTATTTTTTCTATGCTTTTATCTGCCTGCTTTATTACCATAATGTTGCTATGCATGTTCTCTATTTTGTCTTTGATGAATGGCTTTATGTTAATTTACGCTACGATCTGGTATACGCGAATGGAGTCTATTCCTACTACACCTTTTTAGGTGAAAGTTTACAAGCCCACATTTGGGATTCTCTCCAAAACCTACTAAATAGTATATTATTTCCAATCGATATTAAGAATTGCGACTCCCACTACACCTTCTTAGGTGACCTTTCTCTAGCCCTGTCAAGGGATTTTACAAATACCCTAACTCTTAGGGACAATTTCTATTCTTCCACTTCTCAAAAATTTAAACTATTAATCTTTCCATTCCCCCCATTTTTTAGTCAAATCTATTGGCGAAATTCAATACTGAATTTAAGAGTATTTATTCCCTGGCTTTTAATAAAATTAATATGCAATATATTATTATTTAACCACTTTTTTACAATCTTTGTTACCAATTATATTTTTCAAAAATCTCCTCTAATAATGGTTTTAATTATTTCTATTAATAATTCTATCATTCCGTTTTTATCTTGGTTTATGAGTAACTACTATTTTAAATTTGTCAATTTATTTGCATTCTACTTAATACTATTTACTCTTTTTCCAAAATTCTATCCCGTAATCTTTGCCTTTTCTTCCTCTACATTACTACTATTAATAAAATTAATTCTTTGTATAAACATATATTATTTTCCTTTATCAACACCATCTAAGTCTATTTTTCGAATTAATTACTCGTATATTAAATTATTTCCCTTCTTTATCAAGGCTGCTCCAGCTGTACTCTATATATCCCTAAGTATTAGCCATCATATCTATAATATCTTTTTATATTTACTTTTAATAATTAAATTAATTTTATATAGATATTTAAGGCAAACTTCCTTCAAATCCGCCTGCAATATACCATCTCTGAATAACTCTAATAGAATTGTTTCCCTTAATAATTCTTCTAGATCGTTTAAGGAAGGTTCTTTTTCTACTTTCATTTATGATATCTGCCTCTGGGCAAGCAGTCAACTTTGATAAGTCTACTATCTTTTACAATCCCCGTACTCCTACTTCTACTCGTCAAACTATTAACTCCTATCTTCAAGTACGTGAAGTCTCCAATCCTGGAGTCTATCTTGGGGTACCTCTCCTTATTGGTAAAAATAAGACCCTCGCTTTAGGGTTTATGCGCGATAAGGTACACGATAGATTATCCAACTGGGACAAACAGCTCCTTTCCTTCAGTGGTAGGGAAATTTTTATTAAAGCCGTTTTACAATCTCTACCCCAATATGTCATGTCCTGTTATTTATTACCCCAGAATATTATTGATGATATGACAACTGCCATTCGACGATATTGGTGGTCTTGGAAAACCAATAAGAAAGGTTGGCATATGCTCCCGTGGCAAGGTCTTTATTCTGTCAAATATGGCTATCTCTTTCTACAACGTCCCCCTGAGCCCAGATTTCGTCCCCCTCGAATTTGGAAATTTCTTACGAAGCTCAAGGTTTTACCTAAGGTTAAGACTTTTGGTTGGTGTATGGGGTCAGAAGCCCTACCTGTAGGGGTTCGCCTTCAGACTTTTGCTCCAGACTCCGGTCCATTCCCCATTTGTAATTCTGGTATAGAATCGATCCTCCATGCTCTCCCAGACTGCTCTGGTGCCTCGGAGACTCTTAAATTGATTGGTCTTCCATCTTCTTTTGTTAATAGTTCCGCTTCCACGGGACTACAATGGCTTGAGGAAGGTGCTTCCCTGCTCTCTCCTGATCTTTTTGGGCTATTCTTGACTACCCTTTGGAACATCTGGAACAGGCGTAATGAATGGATCCATAATAAACATCTTCAACCCCCTTGGTTAATTGTCGGTAACTCTACTAGTCTTCATCGTGACTACTCTAATTCTCTATCTTCATCTACACCATCCGTTCCGTTGTCATCGACTCCTCCCTCTCGCTGGAGGCATCCCCCTCGCGGTTTTATTAAAGTTAACGTGGATGGGGCTTTTGACCCTTCCACTCGGGCAGCGGCGGTTGGAGTTGTCGCTCGTGATGATACAGGGACAGTTGTTGGTGGTTTGGCTTTTCCATTAGGTAGCTGTTCTGATGCTATCTCATCTAAAGGGAGAGGTCTTCTTGCCGGCATTACTTTCGCTCTCTCCCAAGGATGGCGCCATTTGATCTTCGAGACAGATTGTGCTTCTCTAGCGAACAGGATCAACTCTCTTGGACCAGACCTTTCTCCTTTGGGTCCGATGATTCTGCAGGCTCATACTGCCTTAGAGGATTTTTCTGTAGCTCATGTACAGTTTGTTCGTCGTGAGGCTAATTCTGTAGCTCATTTGTTGGCTACCCATGCCCTTAGATCCATGTCTTCCTTGTCTTTTGGATCTATGTATCATGCTTGTATCAAAAACGTGGTTCTTAGCGAGGTTTAACCTCGTTTTAATAATACATTCTGGGTACTCTTTTCCCCTTTTAGGTTTCTCCAAGCCTTGTGCCTGGGGATTTTAGTAGGGGTTTTTAATGAGGCCCGCTTTCTTCAAAAAAAATTCCAACGGGTCCATTGAAAGGCCCATTTCGACCCGCTCGTCCAAAACCTCTACAAAAAGGACGGCAAAATAAGTTTTAATCAAATTTTAGGAGTTCATGCAATTGATTAGGAGCTTTTCAACACAATTATATTGCAAAACCTCAATTTCTGTACTTTTTACTCAGTTAAAATTCCAACGGGTCCATTGAAAGGACCATTTAGAACTGCTCGTCCGAAACCTCTACAAAAAGGACCGCAAAAATGTTTTATTCAAATATTAGGAGTTCAAATAATTGATTAGGAGCTTTTCAACACAATTATATTTCAAAACCTCAATTTCTGTACTTTTTACTCAGTTAAAATTCCAACAGGTCCATTGAAAGGCCCATTTCGACCCGCTAGTCCGAAACCTCTAAAAAAGGACAGCAAAACAAGTTTTAATCAAATTTTAGGAGTTCATGTAATTTATTAGGAGCTTTTCAACACAATTATATTGCAAAACCTCAATTTCTGTACTTTTTACCCAGTTAAAATTCCAACGGGTCCATTGAAAGGCCCATTTAGACCTGCTCGTCCGAAACCTCTACAAAAAGGACCGTAAAAATATTTTATTCAAATATTAGGAGTTCAAATAATTGATTAGGAGCTTTTCAACACAATTATATTGCAAAACCTCAATTTCTGTACTTTTTACTCAGTTAAAATTCCAACGGGTCCATTGAAAGGCCCATTTCGACCCGCTCGTCTGAAACCTCTACAAAAAGGACCGCAAAACAAGTTTTAATCAAATTTTAGGAGTTCATGTAATTGATTAGGAGCTTTTCAACACAATAATATTGCAAAACCTCAATTTCTGTACTTTTTACTCAGTTAAAATACCAACGGGTCCATTGAAAGTACCATTTAGACCTGCTCGTCCGAAACCTCTACAAAAAGGACCGCAAAAATGTTTTATTCAAATATTAGGAGTTCAAATTATTGATTAGGAGCTTTTGAACACAATTATATTGCAAAACCTCAATTTCTGTACTTTTTACTCAGTTAAAATTCCAACGGGTCCATTGAAAGGCCCATTTAGACCTTCTCGTCTGAAACCTCTACAAAAAGGACTAGAAAACAAGTTTTAATCAAATTTTAGGAGTTCATGTAATTGATTAGGAGCTTTTCAACACAATTATATTGTAAAACCTCATTTTCTGTACTTTTTACTCAGTTAAAATTCCAACGGGTCTATTGAAAGGACCATTTAGACCTGCTCGTCCGAAACCTCTACAAAAAGGACCGCAAAAATGTTTTATTCAAATATTAGGAGTTCAAATATTTGATTAGGAGCTTTTGAACACAATTATATTGCAAAGCCTCAATTTCTGTACTTTTTACTCAGTCAAAATTCCAACGGGTCCATTGAAAGGCCCATTTCGACCTGCTTGTCTGAAACCTCTACAAAAAGGACCGCAAAAATGTTTTATTCAAATATTAGGAGTTCAAATAATTTATTAGGAGCTTTTCAACACAATTATATTGCAAAACCTCAATTTCTGTACTTTTTACTCAGTTAAAATTCCAACGGGTCCATTGAAAGGCCCATTTAGACCTCCTCGTCCGAAACCTCTACAAAAAGGACCGCAAAAATGTTTTATTCAAATATTAGGAGTTCAAATAATTGATTAGGAGCTTTTCAACACAATTATATTGCAAAACCTCAATTTCTGTACTTTTTACTCAGTTAAAATACCAACGGGTCCATTGAAAGGCCCATTTCGACCCGCTCGTCCGAAACCTCTACAAAAAGGACCGCAAAACAAGTTTTAATCAAATTTTAGGAATTCATGTAATTGATTAAGAGATTTTCAACACAATTATATTGCAAAACCTAAATTTCTGTACTTTTTACTCAGTTAAAATTCCAACTGGTCCATTGAAAGTCCTATTTAGACCTGCTCGTCCGAAACCTCTACAAAAAGGACCGCAAAACAAGTTTTAATCAAATATTAGGAGTTCAAATTATTGATTAGGAGCTTTTGAACACAATTATATTGCAAAACCTCAATTTCTGTACTTTTTACTCAATTAAAGTTCCAATGGGTCCATTGAAAGGCCCATTTAGATCTACTCGTCCGAAACCTCTACATAAAGGACCGCAAAAATGTTTTATTCAAATATTAGGAGTTCAAATAATTGATTACGAGCTTTTCAACACAATTATATTGCAAAACCTCAATTTATGTATTTTTTACTCAATTAAAATTCCAACGGGTCCATTGAAAGGCCCATTTCGACCCGCTCGTCCGAAACCTCTACAAAAAAGACCGAAAAAATGTTTTATTCAAATATTAGGAGTTCAAATTATTGATTAGGAGCTTTTGAACACAATTATATTGCAAAACCTCAATTTCTGTACTTTTTACTCGGTTAAAATTCCAACGGGTCCATTGGAAGGCCCATTTAGACCTGCTCGTCCGAAACCTCTACAAAAAGGACCGCAAAAATGTTTATTAAAATATTAGGAGTTCAAATAATTGATTAGGAGCTTTTGAACACAATTATATTGCAAAACCTCAATTTCCGTACTTTTTACTCAGTTAAAATTCCAACAGGTCCATTGAAAGGCCCATTTCGACCCGCTCGTCTGAAACCTCTAAAAAGGACTGCAAAACAAGTTTTAATCAAATTTTAGGAGTTCATGTAATTGATTAGGAGCTTTTCAACACAATTATATTGCAAAACCTCAATTTCTATACTTTTTACTTAGTTAAAATTCCAACGGGTCCATTGAAAGGCCCATTTCGACCTGCTCGTCCGAAACGTCTACAAAAAGGACCGCAAAAATGTTTTATTCAAATATTAGGAGTTCAAATAATTAATTAGGAGCATTTCAACACAATTATATTGCAAAACCTAAATTTCTGTACTTTTTACTCAGTTAAAATTCCAACGGGTCCATTGAAAGGCCCATTTAGACCTCCTCGTCCGAAACCTCTAAAATAAGGATCGCAAAAATGTTTTATTCAAATATTAGGAGTTCAAATAATTGATTAGGAGCTTTTCAACACAATTATATTGCAAAACCTCAATTTATGTACTTTTTACTCAGTTAAAATTCCAAATGGTCCATTGAAAGGCCCATTTAGACTTGCTTGTCCGAACCTCTACAAAAAGGACCGCAAAAATGTTTTATTCAAATATTAGGAGGTTAAATAATTGATTAGGAGCTTTTCAACCCAATTATATTGCAAAACCTCAATTTCGGTACTTTTTACTCAGTTAAAATTCCAACAGGTCCATTGAAAGGCCCATTTCGACCCGCTCGTCTGGAACCTCTACAAAAAGGACCGCAAAAAGGTTTTATTCAAATATTAGGAATTCAAATAATTGATTAGTAGCTTTTCAACACAATTATATTGCAAAACCTCAATTTCTGTACTTTTTACTCAGTTAAAATTCCAACGGGTCCATTGAAAGGCCCATTCAGACCTGCTCGTCCGAAACCTCTACAAAAAGGACCGCAAAACAAGTTTTAGTCAAATATTAGGAGTTCAAATAATTGATTAGGAGCTTTTCAACACATTTATATTGCAAAACCGCAATTTCTATACTTTTTACTTAGTTAAAATTCCAACGGGTCCATTGAAAGGCCCATTTAGACCTGCTCGTCCGAAACCTCTACAAAAGGACCACAAAACACGTTTTAATCAAATATTAGGAGTTCAAATAATTGATTAGAAGCTTTTCAACACAATTATATTGCAAAACCGCTATTTCTGTACTTTTTTCTTAGTTAAAATTCCAACGGGTCCATTGAAAGGCCCATTTCGACCCGCTCGTCTGAAACCTCTACAAAAAGGACTGCAAAACAAGTTTTAATCAAATTTTAGGAGTTCATGTAATTGATTAGGAGCTTTTCAACACAATTATATTGAAAAACCTCAATTTCTGTACTTTTTACTCAGTTAAAATTTCAACGGGTCCATTGAATGTCCCATTTAGACCTGCTCGTCCGAAACCTCTACAAAAAGGACCGCAAAAATATTTTATTCAAATATTAGGAGTTCAAATAATTGATTAGGAGCTTTTGAACATAATTATATTGCAAAACCTCAATTTCTGTACTTTTTACGGAGGTCCTCAAATGTTACCGCTTCATAATGAGAAGCTACCCACATTCTGTCACGGGTGTGGCATTCTATCCCATCTTAAAGCCACCTGTGCGGAATTTAAGGATGACAAAACGGAACCCAAGCAGTATGGAGACTGGCTACGTGCCCCTGCTCCGAAGAATAAGTCGAAAATAACAACCAGAGGTCAGGTATGTTATTTCGAGCCAGCTGGCCCGTCAACCAAGCCCTCGATGGCTACCGGTACACTACTCTATCTCTATATTTTTCCCTTTAGGGATTGGACCATCTCCTTTCTTATTCTTTATGCCTTGCATGCTGCATGCATTTTTATGAAATTCATGCTCAATATTCTCACCCTTTCCCAGGTGCAGGACCAACAGCAAAGAAGCCAACCACCGCCGGTATCTTGGATAATTATCATGCACTTTTATTAGTAGAAATATTTTCTAATATTTATCTACTATGCTCTTTTCAACGGCACCATCCTCACTATCGTTACCTTCCTTTCTGCTCCACAGGAACAGATCGCAAAGGAAAAACGGTGGTTGTTGCTGACGCCGCCTCAGCCACGATGATGTCGGATTCTGCTGCCACAGAACCGAAGGATGAGGCTACTGCAGTGCCCACAGCTGCCACTGCTCCTAATGCCATCGATGTTATGGCACCTACGGGTACAGACGCACTGCTGGACCAGACGGCCCCAGTTGCCCCTGATGCACCTATGGCGGACGCGAGGGGCGATCCCACTGGACAACATAACTCACCGACTGCTGGTATTTCAGTTGAACCTCACGATGTGGCCCCTCTTGTTGTTATACCTGCTGATGCTGAATCAGCCAACACTGGAGCTCCCAACACTGCCCAAGTTGTAGGGATTGATGATGCATCATCCACCCCGCCCGGAAAACGGTTTGTGTTGATTGATGGTGAAGGTTTTGCGTTGCCTACTGCCGTGCCTGACAAATCTACCACTGCTGGTCACGACAGTAATGTTTATGTTAACCCGGAATTAGAGGATTGGCTTGCTACCACATCGAGCCCTCCGAAGGGTGCAACAAAACCTCGCAAGGCAAAGCGCAGCCCACCCCTAGCTGCACCCACTATGGCTAAGCGCCCGCGTACCTCACCCAAGGTTTTAGCAAGGCCGGCAAAACCCGGAGCACCATCAGAAAAGACTAGCAAACATACTAATGCTGGGATGAGCAGCAAAGTCTCTTCGGCGGCAGTTGATATTCAACCCCGCCGAGAGAAATGAGGCTATTTTGCTGGAACTACCGTGGGCTTGGTTCACCAGAGGCAGTTCAAGGGCTTGTTTCCCTAGTCCGGAAATTGGGACCTACAATTATTTTCTTGTCTGAAACTAGGTTGTTTAATTTTAATTTTGAACGATTAAAATTTTCTTTGGATATGACGGGCTGCTTCCATGTTAAAAGCAGTCCAACTTGCTCTGGTCTTTTAATTTTATGGAATAATAATACGTCTCTGGATCTTTTATCGTATTCTGATCGTCACATTGATTCCACTATAACAACTACTGATGATTGCTTTCGATTCACCGGCGTCTATGGGTACGCAGAAACTAGCATGAAATATAAAACGTGGGAGCTCATAGACTCTCTTCGTAGCAATTCCCCGTTGCCTTGGCTAATTGGTGGGGACCTAAACGACATTTTATCCGACTCTGAAAAATAAGGCGGATGTCGCAGACCACAATCGCAAATCACCAACTTTCGAGATTGCCTTGCTCGCAATGGAAATTTTGATTACAAACCCTGTTCGGGATGGTTCACATGGTCTCGAACGGGGCCCAATGTCGCACCCGTTTGTGAACGTCTAGATCGATTCCTTGCGTGTAATGCATGGCTAAATGCACACCTAACATTCCAATGCAGGAACGTTTTTTCTCCAGATTTCGATCATTATGTCATTCTCATGGACACCAAACATGTTGCCCCTCGTGAGGATCATTCCCAGCATGATGGCGATCACTTTCGCTTTGAGTCTTGCTGGGCAAATGACCCATCATGTATCAAAGCCTTCCACCAAGCCTGGTCAAACGCGTCAGGCACCCTCCTTGACAAATTGACTATTGTTGGGAGCCACTTGCATGATTGGCAAACGACTCGTCGTTTCAAATCCAACAATCGCATCGCTGAGCTTCCACGCCAGATTAATTCTTACATGTGTAGACGACAACTATCACCTGAAATGCTGCTCAACCTACGAGATGCGAAATTGGAACTTCGACGCCTTTTGGATGCAAGAGAAGCCTACTGGGCTCAGCGTTCTCGTGTTACCTGGCTATCGCAAGGTGACAAGAACACATCCTTCTTCCATGCCAGGGCATCTAAAAGAAGGAAAAAGAACACTATACGTGGTCTCTTTGATGTAAACCAAACTAGGCATACCTAGAAACCTGAGCTTCTTCGGATTGCCTCGGATTACTTCCAGGCTTTGTTTACATCATCTAGTCCGACCTCCTCTCCCCTTCTTTTGGAACACATCAGCCCCGTCGTTAATGCTGCAATGAATGATTCGTTGCTTCGACCTTTCACTGAAGACGAGGTAATCACAGCTTTCCGGGATATAGGTCCCAGGAAAGCTCCGGGTTTTGATGGCTTCCCTAGTAGCTTCTACAGGCAATACTGGGATGTCATTGTGCCCGAATTCGTCCAACTTTGTTTGTGTCTTTTACGAGGGGAAGAGGACATGGCAACGGTTAACAAAGCGATTATTGTCCTCATCCCGAAAGTGCCTGACTCTTCAAACATGCGTCAATTTCGGCCGATCAGTTTATGCACTGTCATTTACAAAACCGTTGCCAAGGTTCTCGTGAATCGGCTCAAACCTATCCTATCGTCTTGTATCAGTGATGCGCAGGCCGCTTTTGTTAGTGGCAGGAACATCACTGATAATATTCTGACTGCACATGAACTTGTTCATACCCTTCATTCTAATAGCGCTTCGATCTATCAAGGGGCTGCCTTGAAATTAGACATGGAAAAGGCCTTTGACAAAGTTGAATGGTCTTTTCTTAAAGACGTAATGATACGTATGGGATTTGCGCATGACTGGGTACAGTTGTTACTTCGTTGCGTATTAATTGTTTCCTTCTCAGTCCGTCTTAATGGTGCTCTCTCCCAAGAATTCTCTCCGACTAGGGGAATCCGGCAAGGCGACCCCATCTCGCCTTTCCTTTTCTTAATTTGCTCCCAGGGCTTTAAGCAGCTCTTGAGGCCGAACAACGAGCGGGACGACTCGTTGGCTTACAGGCCAATCGCCGAGGACCGCGGATTAATCATCTGCTCTTTGCGGACGACAGCATTGTCTTTGTCCGTAATTGCCCAACGGAAGTCCAACGATTAAAGGAGATTCTTCGTTTGTATGAATCATCCTCGGGCCAATCTGTCAACTTTGCTAAATCGACTGCCTTTTGTAGCTCTTCCTGCTCGACAACCTTCTCACAGGCCCTTCAGCATACCCTTGGCATCCGTTTGGTTGATGACCCTGGTACTTATCTGGGGGTCCCTCTCCTAGTTGGGAGGAACCGAACGGCCAGTCTTGGGTTTATTCGTGACAAGGTCAACTCACGCATGGCTAAATTAGATACTAATTTGCTTTCAAACAGTGGGCGTGAAATTCTAATAAAATTAGTGGCACAAGCTATACCTCAGTACGTCATGTCATGCTATCTGCTTCCGCAAAACATTGTCGACGATGTGACACGCTCAATTCGTCGATACTGGTGGTCGGGCAGAAGTAACAAGAAAAGGATGGCCAATGTTGTCCTGGAATACCATGTGTACACCCAAAGCCGCTGGGGGAATGGGCTTCCGTGACTTACGGGACTTTAACGTTGCTCTTCTTGGGAACCAAATCTGGCGACTGATTCACTCGCCTAATTCCCTACTTGCAAGGGTCCTGCGGTCACGTTATTACCCCTCCGACAATAATCTAGACGCGAAAGCTGACCAGCGCGCCTCATTTTCCTGGCGAGGTATTTGGCAAGCCATACAACGCTTGCAGCCAGGTTTTTTCTGGCGGCCCGGCATTGGCAGTCGTATACGTATCCATCGCGAACATTGGGGTGGGTCCGCTGGTCTCTCCTTCTTTGGTGACTATCAGGATAATGAGGAGATACCCTTGCGCTGCGGTGATTTTATGATCCACCATCACAACTCTTGGGACGAACATAAAGTTCGTCAATACTTTGACTGGGATGATCCTGCCAACATCTTGCTCGTACCGATATCCAATGTACGCCATGATACTTTACTGTGGGCTTTCACGATACTAACATATATACAGTACGCTCCAGCTACCTCTTCCTGCGTAGGCCCTCACGGCCCCTTGAGCGCACGTGCCCACTTTGGAAGATCATTGCTAAATCTAATATGCTTCCAAAGGTTCGCACCTTTGGATGGCGGGCAGGGAGGAGTGCTTTACCTACTGGTGACCGTCTTGCGACTCTGGGGATGGGCAGTGGCATGTGCCCGTTCTATCCTTCGATTCTTAAAACTGCGATTCATGCATTTCGGGACTGCCCGGGTGCTGCCGAGGTACTAAGCCTTGTTGGCTTCCCCCGTGCGTTATGCGACAGCACGGCCACCTCAGTTACCCTCTGGCTAGAACAGGGAGCTATGATTCTCTCTCGCGCACAATTTGATCTTCTCCTGACTACCTTGTGGAATCTATGGAACATGAGGAATGATTGGGTCCATTCTCAGCGTCTACAGCCCCCTTGGCTTACTCTGATGAACTCCCAGGAACTACTTCGTGACTACATCTCGGCCAACTCATACCATACCACGACGCGACCGCAGACGGAGCCAGCCCTTTCCCAACCTGTCTAGAGACCACCACTGGCTGGGACGATCAAAATCAATGTCGATGGCACTTTAAACTCAGCTACGGGATCCGCTGGCATTCGTATTGTGGCTCGTGACGTCACTGGAGCTATCTTGCTAGGACGAGCTCTATTCTTGGACGATACCGCAGATTCTTCATCCGCGGAACTCCACGCTATCATCGCAGGAGTCACACTCGGTGCAGACGCTGGCTGGCAAGGATTTCTTCTTGATTCGGACGTGGCCCTGTTGATCAATAGGTTGCGTCAAGCCGGCGAGGATGCCTCCCCCCTTCAGCGGCAGATTCAGACAACTAGATCTTTCATTGATACTGTCACTGGTTTATGTTTACTTTATGTACCGCGCACAGCTAATGTTTTAGCTCACTATATTGCCAATTGGGCCCTTTATTCAAAATCTTCTTTGTATTTTGGACCGGGCTTGCCCGATGATTTGCGAACATTTGTACCGGTTGTTCACCAACCACAATGATTTATAATATATTTGGGCACTCTTTTCCCCTCTTAGGACCATAACTGGTTCAGCCCAGTAAGGATTAGTGGTGTTTTTAATGAGGCCCTTTCCTCAAAAAAAATTCCAACAGGTCCATTGAAAGGCCCATTTCGACCCTCTCGTTCGAAACCTCTACAAAAAGGACCGCAAAACAAGTTTTAATCAAATTTTAGGAGTTCATGTAATTGATTAGGAGCTTTTCAACACAATTATATTGCAAAACCTCAATTTCTGTACTTTTTACTCAGTTAAAATTCCAACGGGTCCATTGAAAGGCCCATTTAGATCTGCTCGTCCGAAACCTCTACAAAAAGGACTTCAAAAATGTTTTATTCAAATATAAGGAGTTCAAATAATTGATTAGGAGCTTTTCAACACAATTATATTGCAAAACCTCAATTTCAGTACTTTTTACTCAATTAAAATTCCAACGGGTCCATTGAAAGGCCCATTTCGACCCGCTCGTCCGAAACCTCAACAAAAAGGACCGCAAAAATATTTTATTCAAATATTAGGAGTTCAAATAATTGAGTAGGAGCTTTTCAACTCAATTATATTGCAAAACCTCAATTTCTGTACTTTTTACATAGTTAAAATTCCAACGGGTCCATTAAAAGGCCCATTTAGACCTCCTTGTCCGAAACCTCTACAAAAAAGACCGCAAAAATGTTTTTTTCAAATATTAGGAGTTCAAATAATTGATTAGGAGCTTTTCAACACAATTATATTGCAAAACCTCAATTTCTGTATTTTTTACTCAATTAAAATTCCAACGGGTCCATTAAAAGGCCCATTTCGACCCGCTCGTCCGAAACCTCTACAATAAGGATTGCAAAACAAGTTTTAATCAAATTTTAGGAATTCATATAATTGATTAGGAGCTTTTCAACACAATTATATTGCAAAACCTCAATTTCTGTACTTTTTACTCAGTTAAAATTCCAACGGGTCCATTGAAAGGCCCATTTAGACCTGCTCGTCCGAAACCTCTACAAAAAGGACTGCAAAAATGTTTTATTCAAATATTAGGAGTTCAAATAATTGATTAGGAGCTTTTCAACACAATTATATTGCAAAACCTCAATTTCTGTACTTTTTACTCAGTTAAAATTCCAACGGGTCCATTGAAAGGCCCATTTCGACCCGCTCGTCCGAAACCACAACAAAAAGGACTGCAAAACAAGTTTTAATCAAATATTAGGAGTTCAAATAATTTATTAGGAGCTTTTCATCACAATTATATTGCAAAACCTCAATTTCTGTACTTTTTACTCAGTTAAAATTCTAACGGGTCCATTAAAAGGCCTATTTCGACCTGCTTGTCCGAAACCTCTACAAAAAGGACCGCAAAAATGTTTTATTCAAATATTAGGAGTTCAAATAATTTATTAGGAGCTTTTGAACCCAATTATATTGCAAAACCTCAATTTCTGTACTTTTTAATCAGTTAAAATTCCAACGGGTCTATTGAAAGGCCCATTTCGACCCGCTCGTCCGAAACCTCTAAAAAGGACCGCAAAACAAGTTTTAATCAAATTTTAGGAGTTCGTGTAATTGATTAGGAGCTTTTCAACACAATTATATTGCAAAACCTCAATTTCTGTACTTTTTACTCAGTTAAAATTCCAACGGGTCCTTTGAAAGGCCCATTTCGACCTGCTCGTCCGAAACCTCTACAAAAAGGACCGCAAAAAATGTTTTATTCAAATATTAAGGGTTCAAATAATTGATTAGGAGCTTTTCAACACAATTATATTGCAAAACCTCAATTTCTGTACTTTTTACTCAGTTAAAATTCCAACGGGTCCATTGAAAGGCCCATTTCGACCCGCTCGTCCGAAACCTCAACAAAAAGGACTGCAAAACAAGTTTTAATCAAATATTAGGAGTTTAAATAATTTATTAGGAGCTTTTCAACACAATTATATCGCAAAACCTCAATTTCTGTACTTTTTACTCAGTTAAAATTCCAACGAGTCCATTGAAAGGCCCATTTAAACTTGCTCGTCCGAAACCTCTACAAAAAGGACCGGAAAAATGTTTTATTCAAATATTAGGAGTTCAAATAATTGATTAGGAGCTTTTCAACACAATTATATTGTGAAACCTCAATTTCTGTACTTTTTACTCAGTTAAAATTCCAACGGGTCCATTGAAAGGCCCATTTAGACCTACTCGTCCGAAACCTCTACAAAAAGGACCGCAAAAAGGTTTTATTCAAAAATTAGGAGTTCAAATAATTGATTAGGAGCTTTTCAACACAATTATATTGCAAAACCTCAATTTCTGTAATTTTTACTCAGTTAAAATTCCAACGGGTCCATTGAAAGGCCCATTTAGACTTGCTCGTCCGAAACCTCTATAAAAAGGATCGCAAAAATGTTTTATTCAAATATTAGGAGTTCAAGTAATTGATTAGGAGCTTTTCAACACAATTATATTGCAAAACCTCAATTTCTATACTTTTTACTCAGTTAAAATTCCAACGGGTCCATTGAAAGGCCCATTTCGACCCGCTCGTCCGGAACCACAACAAAAAGGACTGCAAAACAAGTTTTAATCAAATATTAGGAGTTCAAATAATTGATTAGGAGCTTTTCAACACATTTATATTGCAAAACCTCAATTTCTGTACTTTTTACTCAGTTAAAATTCCAACGGGTCCATTAAAAGGCCTATTTCGACCTACTTGTCCGAAACCTCTACAAAAAGGACCGCAAAAATGTTTTATTCAAATATTAGGAGTTCAAATAATTTATTAGGAGCTTTTGAACCCAATTATATTGCAAAACCTCAATTTCTGTACTTTTTAATCAGTTAAAATTCCAACGGGTCTATTGAAAGCCTCATTTCGACCCGCTCGTCCGAAACCTCTAAAAAAGGACCGCAAAACAAGTTTTAATCAAATTTAAGGAGTTCGTGTAATTAATTAGGATCTTTTCAAAACAATTATTTTGCAAAACCTCAATTTCTGTACTTTTTACTCAGTTAAAATTCCAACGGGTCCTTTGAAAGGCCCATTTCGACCTGCTCGTCCGAAACCTCTACAAAAAGGACCGCAAAAAATGTTTTATTCAAATATTAGGAGTTCAAATAATTGATTAGGAGCTTTTCAACACAATTATATTGCAAAACCTCAATTTCTGTAATTTTTACTCAGTTAAAATTCCAACGGGTCCATTGAAAGGCCCATTTAGACTTGCTCGTCCGAAACCTCTATAAAAAGGACCGCAAAAATGTTTTATTCAAATATTAGGAGTTCAAGTAATTGATTAGGAGCTTTTCAACACAATTATATTGCAAAACCTCAATTTCTATACTTTTTACTCAGTTAAAATTCCAACGGGTCCATTGAAAGGCCCATTTCGACCCGCTCGTCCGAAACCACAACAAAAAGGACTGCAAAACAAGTTTTAATCAAATATTAGGAGTTCAAATAATTGATTAGGAGCTTTTCAACACAATTATATTGCAAAACCTCAATTTCTGTACTTTTTACTCAGTTAAAATTCCAACGGGTCCATTAAAAGGCCTATTTCGACCAACTTGTCCGAAACCTCTACAAAAAGGACCGCAAAAATGTTTTATTCAAATATTAGGAGTTCAAATAATTTATTAGGAGCTTTTGAACCCAATTATATTGCAAAACCTCAATTTCTGTACTTTTTAATCAGTTAAAATTCCAACGGGTCTATTGAAAGCCTCATTTCGACCCGCTCGTCCGAAACCTCTAAAAAAGGACCGCAAAACAAGTTTTAATCAAATTTAAGGAGTTCGTGTAATTAATTAGGATCTTTTCAACACAATTATTTTGCAAAACCTCAATTTCTGTACTTTTTACTCAGTTAAAATTCCAACGGGTCCTTTGAAAGGCCCATTTCGACCTGCTCGTCTGAAACCTCTACAAAAATGACCGCAAAAAATGTTTTATTCAAATATTAGGAGTTCAAATAATTGATTAGGAGCTTTTCAACACAATTATATTGCAAAACCGCAATTTCTGTACTTTTTACTCAGTTAAAATTCCAACGGGTCCATTGAAAGGCCCATTTCGACCCGCTCGTCCGAAACCTCAACAAAAAGGACTGCAAAACAAGTTTTAATCAAACATTAGGAGTTCAAATAATTTATTAGGACCTTTTCAACACAATTATATCGCAAAACCTCAATTTCTGTACTTTTTACTCAGTTAAAATTCCAACGGGTCCATTGAAAGGCCCATTTCGACCCGCTCGTCCGAAACCTCAACAAAAAGGACTGCAAAACAAGTTTTAATCAAATATTAGGAGTTCAAATAATTGATTAGGAGCTTTTCAACACAATTATATTGCAAAACCGCAATTTCTGTACTTTTTACTCAGTTAAAATTCCAACGGGTCCATTGAAAGGCCCATTTCGACCCGCTCGTCCGAAACCTCTACAAAAAGGACTGCAAAACAAATTTTAATCAAATTTTAGGAGTTCGTGTAATTGATTAGGAGCTTTTCAACACAATTATATTGCAAAACCTCAATTTCTGTACTTTTTACTCAGTTAAAATTCCAACGGGTCCATTAAAGGCCCATTTAAACTTGCTCGTCCGAAACCTCTACAAAAAGGATCGGAAAAATGTTTTATTTAAATATTAGGAGTTCAAATAATTGATTAGGAGCTTTTCAACACAATTATTTTGTGAAACCTCAATTTCTGTACTTTTTACTCAGTTAAAATTCCAACGGGTCCATTGAAAGGCCCATTTAGACCTACTCGTCCGAAACCTCTACAAAAAGGACCGCAAAAAGGTTTTATTCAAAAATTATGAGTTCAAATAATTGATTAGGAGCTTTTCAACACAATTATATTGCAAAACCTCAATTTCTGTACTTTTTACCTAGTTAAAATTCCAACGGGTCCTTTGAAAGGCCCATTTCGACCTGCTCGTCCGAAATCTCTACAAAAAGGACCGCAAAAAATGTTTTATTCAAATATTAGGAGTTCAAATAATTGATTAGGAGCTTTTCAACACAATTAAATTGCAAAACCGCAATTTCTGTACTTTTTACTCAGTTAAAATTCCAACGGGTCCATTGAAAGGCCCATTTCGACCCGCTCGTCCGAAACCTCTACAAAAAGGACTGCAAAACAAATTTTAATCAAATTTTAGGAGTTCGTGTAATTGATTAGGAGCTTTTCAACACAATTATATTGCAAAACCACAATTTCTGTACTTTTTACTCAGTTAAAATTCCAACGGGTCCATTGAAAGGCCCATTTAAGCTTGCTCGTCCGAAACCTCTACAAAAAGGACCGTAACAATGTCTTATTCAAATATTAGGAGTTCAAATAATTGATTAGGAGCTTTTCAACACAATTATATTGTGAAACCTCAATTTCTGTACTTTTTACTCAATTAAAATTCCAACGGGTCCATTGAAAGGCCCATTTAGACCTACTTGTCCGAAACCTCTACAAAAAGGACCGCAAAAAGGTTTTATTCAAAAATTAGGAGTTCAAATAATTGATTAGGAGCTTTTAAACACAATTATATTGCAAAACCTCAATTTCTGTACTTTTTACTCAGTTAAAATTCCAACGGGTCCATTGAAAGGCCCATTTAGACTTGCTCGTCCGAAACCTCTATAAAAAGGACCGCAAAAATGTTTTATTCAAATATTAGGAGTTCAAGTAATTGATTAGGAGCTTTTCAACACAATTATATTGCAAAACCTCAATTTCTGTACTTTTTACTCATTTAAAATTCGAACGGGTCCATTGAAAGGCCCATTTCGACCCGCTCGTCCGAAACCTCTACAAAAAGGACTGCAAAACAAGTTTTAAGCAAATATTAGGAGTTCAAATAATTGATTAGGAGCTTTTCAACACAATTATATTGCAAAACAGCAATTTCTGTACTTTTTACTCAGTTAAAATTCCAACGGGTCCATTGAAAGGCCCATTTAAACTTGCTCGTCCGAAACCTCTACAAAAAGGACCGGAAAAATGTTTTAATCAAATATTAGGAGTTCAAATAATTGATTAGGAGCTTTTCAACACAATTATATTGTGAAACCTCAATTTCTGTACTTTTTACTCGGTGAAAATTCCAACGGGTCCATTGAAAGGCCCATTTAGACCTACTCGTCCAAAACCTCTACAAAAAGGACCGCAAAAAGGTTTTATTCAAAAATTAGGAGATCAAATAATTGATTAGGAGCTTTTCAACACAATTATATTGCAAAACCTCAATTTCTGTACTTTTTACTCAGTTAAAATTCCAACGGGTCCATTGAAAGGCCCATTTAGACTTGCTCGTCCGAAACCTCTATAAAAAGGACCGCAAAAATGTTTTATTCAAATATTAGGAGTTCAAGTAATTGATTAGGAGCTTTTCAACACAATTATATTGCAAAACCTCAATTTCTGTACTTTTTACTCAGTTAAAATTCCAACGGGTCCATTAAAGGCCCATTTAAACTTGCTCGTCCGAAACCTCTACAAAAAGGATCGGAAAAATGTTTTATTTAAATATTAGGAGTTCAAATAATTGATTAGGAGCTTTTCAACACAATTATTTTGTGAAACCTCAATTTCTGTACTTTTTACTCAGTTAAAATTCCAACGGGTCCATTGAAAGGCCCATTTAGACCTACTCGTCCGAAACCTCTACAAAAAGGACCGCAAAAAGGTTTTATTCAAAAATTATGAGTTCAAATAATTGATTAGGAGCTTTTCAACACAATTATATTGCAAAACCTCAATTTCTGTACTTTTTACCTAGTTAAAATTCCAACGGGTCCTTTGAAAGGCCCATTTCGACCTGCTCGTCCGAAATCTCTACAAAAAGGACCGCAAAAAATGTTTTATTCAAATATTAGGAGTTCAAATAATTGATTAGGAGCTTTTCAACACAATTAAATTGCAAAACCGCAATTTCTGTACTTTTTACTCAGTTAAAATTCCAACGGGTCCATTGAAAGGCCCATTTCGACCCGCTCGTCCGAAACCTCTACAAAAAGGACTGCAAAACAAATTTTAATCAAATTTTAGGAGTTCGTGTAATTGATTAGGAGCTTTTCAACACAATTATATTGCAAAACCACAATTTCTGTACTTTTTACTCAGTTAAAATTCCAACGGGTCCATTGAAAGGCCCATTTAAGCTTGCTCGTCCGAAACCTCTACAAAAAGGACCGTAACAATGTCTTATTCAAATATTAGGAGTTCAAATAATTGATTAGGAGCTTTTCAACACAATTATATTGTGAAACCTCAATTTCTGTACTTTTTACTCAATTAAAATTCCAACGGGTCCATTGAAAGGCCCATTTAGACCTACTTGTCCGAAACCTCTACAAAAAGGACCGCAAAAAGGTTTTATTCAAAAATTAGGAGTTCAAATAATTGATTAGGAGCTTTTAAACACAATTATATTGCAAAACCTCAATTTCTGTACTTTTTACTCAGTTAAAATTCCAACGGGTCCATTGAAAGGCCCATTTAGACTTGCTCGTCCGAAACCTCTATAAAAAGGACCGCAAAAATGTTTTATTCAAATATTAGGAGTTCAAGTAATTGATTAGGAGCTTTTCAACACAATTATATTGCAAAACCTCAATTTCTGTACTTTTTACTCATTTAAAATTCGAACGGGTCCATTGAAAGGCCCATTTCGACCCGCTCGTCCGAAACCTCTACAAAAAGGACTGCAAAACAAGTTTTAAGCAAATATTAGGAGTTCAAATAATTGATTAGGAGCTTTTCAACACAATTATATTGCAAAACAGCAATTTCTGTACTTTTTACTCAGTTAAAATTCCAACGGGTCCATTGAAAGGCCCATTTAAACTTGCTCGTCCGAAACCTCTACAAAAAGGACCGGAAAAATGTTTTAATCAAATATTAGGAGTTCAAATAATTGATTAGGAGCTTTTCAACACAATTATATTGTGAAACCTCAATTTTTGTACTTTTTACTCGGTGAAAATTCCAACGGGTCCATTGAAAGGCCCATTTAGACCTACTCGTCCAAAACCTCTACAAAAAGGACCGCAAAAAGGTTTTATTCAAAAATTAGGAGATCAAATAATTGATTAGGAGCTTTTCAACACAATTATATTGCAAAACCTCAATTTCTGTACTTTTTACTCAGTTAAAATTCCAACGGGTCCATTGAAAGGCCCATTTAGACTTGCTCGTCCGAAACCTCTATAAAAAGGACCGCAAAAATGTTTTATTCAAATATTAGGAGTTCAAGTAATTGATTAGGAGCTTTTCAACACAATTATATTGCAAAACCTCAATTTCTGTACTTTTTACTCAGTTAAAATTCCAACGGGTCCATTAAAGGCCCATTTAAACTTGCTCGTCCGAAACCTCTACAAAAAGGATCGGAAAAATGTTTTATTTAAATATTAGGAGTTCAAATAATTGATTAGGAGCTTTTCAACACAATTATTTTGTGAAACCTCAATTTCTGTACTTTTTACTCAGTTAAAATTCCAACGGGTCCATTGAAAGGCCCATTTAGACCTACTCGTCCGAAACCTCTACAAAAAGGACCGCAAAAAGGTTTTATTCAACAATTAGGAGTTCAAATAATTGATTAGGAGCTTTTCAACACAATTATATTGCAAAACCTCAATTTCTGTACTTTTTACCTAGTTAAAATTCCAACGGGTCCTTTGAAAGGCCCATTTCGACCTGCTCGTCCGAAACCTCTACAAAAAGGACCGCAAAAAATGTTTTATTCAAATATTAGGAGTTCAAATAATTGATTAGGAGCTTTTCAACACAATTATATTGCAAAACCGCAATTTCTGTACTTTTTACTCAGTTAAAATTCCAACGGGTCCATTGAAAGGCCCATTTCGACCCGCTCGACCGAAACCTCTACAAAAAGGACTGCAAAACAAATTTTAATCAAATTTTAGGAGTTCGTGTAATTGATTAGGAGCTTTTCAACACAATTATATTGCAAAACCACAATTTCTGTACTTTTTACTCAGTTAAAATTCCAACGGGTCCATTGAAAGGCCCATTTAAACTTGCTCGTCCGAAACCTCTACAAAAAGGACCGTAAAAATGTCTTATTCAAATATTAGGAGTTCAAATAATTGATTAGGAGCTTTTCAACACAATTATATTGTGAAACCTCAATTTCTGTACTTTTTACTCAATTAAAATTCCAACGGGTCCATTGAAAGGCCCATTTAGACCTACTCGTTCAAAACCTCTACAAAAAGGACCGCAAAAAGGTTTTATTCAAAAATTAGGAGATCAAATAATTGATTAGGAGCTTTTCAACACAATTATATTGCAAAACCTCAATTTCTGTACTTTTTACTCAGTTAAAATTCCAACGGGTCCATTGAAAGGCCCATTTAGACTTGCTCGTCCGAAACCTCTATAAAAAGGACCGCAAAAATGTTTTATTCAAATATTAGGAGTTCAAGTAATTGATTAGGAGCTTTTCAACACAATTATATTGCAAAACCTCAATTTCTGTACTTTTTACTCAGTTAAAATTCCAACGGGTCCATTGAAAGGCCCATTTCGACCCGCTCGTCCGAAACCACAACAAAAAGGACTGCAAAACAAGTTTTAATCAAATATTAGGAGTTCAAATAAGTGCTTAGGAGCTTTTCAACACAATTATATTGCAAAACCTCAATTTCTGTACTTTTTACTCAGTTAAAATTCCAACGGGTCTATTAAAAGGCCTATTTCGACCTGCTTGTCCGAAACCTCTACAAAAAGGACCGCAAAAATGTTTTATTCAAATATTAGGAGTTCAAATAATTTATTAGGAGCTTTTGAACCCAATTATATTGCAAAACCTCAATTTCTGTACTTTTTAATCAGTTAAAATTCCAACGGGTTTATTGAAAGGCCCATTTCGACCCGCTCGTCCGAAACCTCTAAAAAAGGACCGCAATACAAGTTTTAATAAAATTTTAGGAGTTCGTGTAATTGATTAGGAGCTTTTCAAAACAATTATATTGCAAAACCTCAATTTCTGTACTTTTTACTCAGTTAAAATTCCAACGGGTCCATTGAAAGGCCCATTTAAACTTGCTCGTCCGAAACCTCTACGAAAAGGACCGGAAAAATGTTTTATTCAAATATTAGGAGTTCAAATAATTGATTAGGAGCTTTTCAACACAATTATATTGTGAAACCTCAATTTCTGTACTTTTTACTAAGTTAAAATTCCAACGGGTCCATTGAAAGGCCCATTTAGACCTACTCGTCCGAAACCTCTACAAAAAGGACCGCAAAAAGGCTTTATTCAAAAATTAGGAGTTCAAATAATTGATTAGGAGCTTTTCAACACAATTATATTGCAAAACCTCAATTTCTGTACTTTTTACTCAGTTAAAATTCCAACGGGTCCATTGAAAGGCCCATTTAGACTTGCTCGTCCCAAACCTCTATAAAAAGGACCGCAAAAATGTTTTATTCAAATATTAGGAGTTCAAGTAATTGATTAGGAGCTTTTCAACACAATTATATTGCAAAACCTCAATTTATGTACTTTTTACTCATTTAAAATTCCAACTGGTCCATTGAAAGGCCCATTTCGACCCGCTCGTCCGAAACCTCTACAAAAAGGACTGCAAAACAAGTTTTAAGCAAATATTAGGAGTTCAAATAATTGATTAGGAGCTTTTCAACACAATTATATTGCAAAACAGCAATTTCTGTTCTTTTTACTCAGTTAAAATTCCAACAGGTCCATTGAAAGGCCCATTTCGACGCGCTCGTCCGAAACCTCTACAAAAAGGACTGCAAAACAAGTTTTAATCAAATTTTAGGAGTTCATGTAATTGATTAGGAGCTTTTCAACAAAATTATATTGCAAAACCTCAATTTCTGTAATTTTTACTCAGTTAAAATTCCAACGGGTCCATTGAAAGGCCCATTTCGACCAGCTCGTCCGAAACCTCTACAAAAAGGACCGCAAAAAGGTTTTATTTAAATATTAGGAGTTCAAATAATTGATTAGGAGCTCTTCAACACAATTATATTGCACAACCTCAATTTCTGTACTTTTTACTATGTTAAAATTCCAACAGGTACATTGAAAGGCCCATTTAGACTTGCTCGTCCGAAACCTCTACAAAAAGGACCGCAAAAAATGTTTTATTCAAATATTAGGAGTTCAAATAATTGACTAGGAGCTTTTCAACACAATTATATTGCAAAACCGCAATTTCTGTACTTTTTACTCAGTTAAAATTCCAACGGGTCCATTGAAAGGCCCATTTCGACCCGCTCGTCCGAAACCTCTACAAAAAGGACTGCAAAACAAATTTTAATCAAATTTTAGGAGTTCGTGTAATTGATTAGGAGCTTTTCAACACAATTATATTGCAAAACCTCAATTTCTGTACTTTTTACTCAGTTAAAATTCCAACGGGTCCATTGAAAGGCCCATTTAAACTTGCTCGTCCGAAACCTCTACGAAAAGGACCGGAAAAATGTTTTATTCAAATATTAGGAGTTCAAATAATTGATTAGGAGCTTTTCAACACAATTATATTGTGAAACCTCAATTTCTATACTTTTTACTCAGTTAAAATTCCAACGGGTCCATTGAAAGGCCCATTTAGACCGACTCGTCTGAAACCTCTACAAAAAGGACCGCAAAAAGGTTTTATTCAAAAATTAGGAGTTCAAATAATTGATTAGGAGCTTTTCAACACAATTATATTGCAAAACCTCAATTTCTGTACTTTTTACTCAGTTAAAATTCCAACGGGTCCATTGAAAGGCCCATTTAGACTTGCTCGTCCGAAACCTCTATAAAAAGGACCGCAAAAATGTTCTATTCAAATATTAGGAGTTCAAGTAATTGATTAGGAGCTTTTCAACACAATTATATTGCAAAACCTCAATTTCTGTACTTTTTACTCAGTTAAAATTCCAACGGGTCCATTGAAAGGCCCATTTCGACCCGCTCGTCCGAAACCACAACAAAAAGGACTGCAAAACAAGTTTTAATCAAATATTAGGAGTTCAAATAATTGCTTAGGAGCTTTTCAACACAATTATATTGCAAAACCTCAATTTCTGTACTTTTTACTCAGTTAAAATTCCAACGGGTCTATTAAAAGGCCTATTTCGACCTGCTTGTCCGAAACCTCTACAAAAAGGACCGCAAAAATGTTTTATTCAAATATTAGGAGTTCAAATAATTTATTAGGAGCTTTTGAACCCAATTATATTGCAAAACCTCAATTTCTGTACTTTTTAATCTGTTAAAATTCCAACAGGTCTATTGAAAGGCCCATTTCGACCCGCTCGTCCGAAACCTCTAAAAAAGGACCGTAAAACAAGTTTTAATAAAATTTTAGGAGTTCGTGTAATTGATTAGGAGCTTTTCAAAACAATTATATTGCAAAACCTCAATTTCTGTACTTTTTACTCAGTTAAAATTCCAACGGGTCCTTTGAAAGGCCCATTTCGACCTGCTCGTCCGAAACCTCTACAAAAAGGACCGGAAAAATGTTTTATTCAAATATTAGGAGTTCAAATAATTGATTAGGAGCTTTTCAACACAATTATATTGTGAAACC
The DNA here is from genome assembly GCA_958450335.1 of Hibiscus tridactylites. NCBI lineage: Eukaryota > Viridiplantae > Streptophyta > Magnoliopsida > Malvales > Malvaceae > Hibiscus > Hibiscus tridactylites. The sequence goes on from OY288266.1 coordinate 55,766,763, forward strand.
TCAATTTCTGTACTTTTTACTCAGTTAAAATTCCAACGGGTCCATTGAAAGGCCCATTTAGACCTACTCGTCCGAAACCTCTACAAAAAGGACCGCAAAAAGGTTTTATTCAAAAATTAGGAGTTCAAATAATTGATTAGGAGCTTTTCAACACAATTATATTGCAAAACCTCAATTTCTATACTTTTTACTCAGTTAAAATTCCAACGGGTCCATTGAAAGGCCCATTTAGACTTGCTCGTCCGAAACCTCTATAAAAAGGACCGCAAAAATGTTTTATTCAAATATTAGGAGTTCAAGTAATTGATTAGGAGCTTTTCAACACAATTATATTGCAAAACCTCAATTTATGTACTTTTTACTCAGTTAAAATTCCAACGGGTCCATTGAAAGGCCCATTTTGACCCGCTCGTCCGAAACCACAACAAAAAGGACTGCAAAACAAGTTTTAATCAAATATTAGGAGTTCAAATAATTGATTAGGAGCTTTTCAACACAATTATATTGCAAAACAGCAATTTCTGTTCTTTTTACTCAGTTAAAATTCCAACAGGTCCATTGAAAGGCCCATTTCGACGCGCTCGTCCGAAACCTCTACAAAAAGGACTGCAAAACAAGTTTTAATCAAATTTTAGGAGTTCATGTAATTGATTAGGAGCTTTTCAACAAAATTATATTGCAAAACCTCAATTTCTGTAATTTTTACTCAGTTAAAATTCCAACGGGTCCATTGAAAGGCCCATTTCGACCAGCTCGTCCGAAACCTCTACAAAAAGGATCGCAAAAAGGTTTTATTTAAATATTAGGAGTTCAAATAATTGATTAGGAGCTCTTCAACACAATTATATTGCACAACCTCAATTTCTGTACTTTTTACTATGTTAAAATTCCAACAGGTACATTGAAAGGCCCATTTAGACCTGCTCGTCCGAAACCTCTACAAAAAGGATCGCAAAAAATGTTTTATTCAAATATTAGGAGTTCAAATAATTGACTAGGAGCTTTTCAACACAATTATATTGCAAAACCGCAATTTCTGTACTTTTTACTCAGTTAAAATTCCAACGGGTCCATTGAAAGGCCCATTTCGACCCGCTCGTCCGAAACCTCTACAAAAAGGACTGCAAAACAAATTTTAATCAAATTTTAGGAGTTCGTGTAATTGATTAGGAGCTTTTCAACACAATTATATTGCAAAACCTCAATTTCTGTACTTTTTACTCAGTTAAAATTCCAACGGGTCCATTGAAAGGCCCATTTAAACTTGCTCGTCCGAAACCTCTACGAAAAGGACCGGAAAAATGTTTTATTCAAATATTAGGAGTTCAAATAATTGATTAGGAGCTTTTCAACACAATTATATTGTGAAACCTCAATTTCTATACTTTTTACTCAGTTAAAATTCCAACGGGTCCATTGAAAGGCCCATTTAGACCGACTCGTCCGAAACCTCTATAAAAAGGACCGCAAAAATGTTTTATTCAAATATTAGGAGTTCAAGTAATTGATTAGGAGCTTTTCAACACAATTATATTGCAAAACCTCAATTTATGTACTTTTTACTCAGTTAAAATTCCAACGGGTCCATTGAAAGGCCCATTTCGACCCGCTCGTCCGAAACCACAACAAAAAGGACTGCAAAACAAGTTTTAATCAAATATTAGGAGTTCAAATAATTGATTAGGAGCTTTTCAACACAATTATATTGCAAAACAGCAATTTCTGTTCTTTTTACTCAGTTAAAATTCCAACAGGTCCATTGAAAGGCCCATTTCGACGCGCTCGTCCGAAACCTCTACAAAAAGGACTGCAAAACAAGTTTTAATCAAATTTTAGGAGTTCATGTAATTGATTAGGAGCTTTTCAACAAAATTATATTGCAAAACCTCAATTTCTGTAATTTTTACTCAGTTAAAATTCCAACGGGTCCATTGAAAGGCCCATTTCGACCAGCTCGTCCGAAACCTCTACAAAAAGGACCGCAAAAATGTTTTATTCAAATATTAGGAGTTCGAATAATTGATTAGAAGCTTTTCAACACAATTATATTGCAAAACCTCAATTTCTGTACATTTTACTCAGTTAAAATTCCAACGGGTCCATTGAAAGGCCCATTTAGACCTGCTCGTCCGAAACCTCTGCAAAAAGGGTCGTAAAAATGTTTTATTCAAATATTAGGAGTTCAAAGAAATGATTAGGAGCTTTTCAACACAATTATATTGCAAAACCTCAATTTCTGTACTTTTTACTCAGTTAAAATTCCAACAGGTGGGTAGTTAAAATTCCAACAGGTGGAGCTTTCGTTTCTCTCTCTCTTTTCCCGAAATTCTCTGAAATGGCTTTTGGATTTTTTGGTTTCCTTCTCCCTTGTTTATCGGTGTCTCTTCCCCTTCCCCTCACAGCATTTCTTCCTCAGCCGCATCATTTCCAAGTCTTAATTTCATTGGATCTAAGGATAATGGGTAAGAGAATACGAAAAGCCTCCACACCGTTCCATTTTTTTCATCCTTTTTACTTTATATCGCTTTCTTTCTCTATTAGCTTTAATTCTTTTTTGGCTCTATTTTCTACTCTGATTTGGGTTCTCCCATTATATTTTTCTCTGGTATCTTTATCCATATCTGATTCCGAGACTCCGGCTTGGTCGTCTTTGTCTCACAAGGATTCTTCCATGGCATCACAGATAAGTTTCTTCAAATTGACTTTTTCCTTTTTTCGTTTCGGGCACTATACCTTTCTTTTCTCTTATATTTTTTAACCCTTTTTTCGATTTTTTGCAGATCCCTTAAATCTTTGCTCTCGTTCCAGATCTGGTTCTCCGGCGTCTGGTTTCTTTTCAATTTACCATTTTCAGTTTGTTGGTCTTTTAATCTTTTCTGTCCTTTTTTCTTTATCTCTATCTGATTGCCGTTTGTTTTTTTTATTTCTTGTTTTCCCTTTCGTTTCCTTTTCAGATTATTATCGGAAATCTTAAGAAGCCCTAGTTGGAGAATCACGGCGGCCGTTTCACCCCGCGTCCTCTTTTCCTATCTGGGTTTCTCCAAACCTTGGTGTCGGCTAGGGTTTCCCTTACCGTTAATCTTTTCTCTTCTCAATTCATTAATGTTTAGTAATATTTTCTTTTCTTGTTCTATTTGTAGATCTAAAATCTTATTTAAATCGCTATTTTTTTCCAGATTGGAGACATCTGCATGCCCATCCATTTCTTATTTCTGGCATTCTTCAGCCGTGCTTTTGATATCACCACCGATGGTGCAAACCTATTCCCTTTTCAGCGGGGTTCGGTGGCGGCTAGGGTTTCTACTCATTTTCCTGTTCTCTTTAAATATTTTTTATATATCTATTTATTCACTATCTTTATTTTTTCATCTTCTTTTCCAGATTCAGTTATCTCTCTATATCAAAAGAATTGGATTTACTGTCTACCATAGGCAGAATCTCTCGTATGTTCTCTTACTTTCTGTTGCACCTTTATGTCTTCTCTCCCTCATTTGTCTTTCATTAACACTTTACCTGTCAGTATGTTTAGTCATATGTTGGATCCTTTGTTTAGAATCATTTGCGCATTTCTCAATCTTCTGTCTTTTGAGTCTATGCACCCAGTTCCATATTACCTTAATTAATATTACAATAGAATTGTGTGCTTCACCCGTATTATTTATATTACATACTTATATACTTAAGGTGGAAGATATAATTATTCCCCATTTAAATCTATATCGAGCCCTTCAAGGGAATTATCTACAAGCCCATTTTCTGGGACTTTCTTTTAACTCTTGCACACAATATATGTTTCATTCCCTTTTCATTTCTCTGACATCCGTTTATATGCACATATTTGGTCGTGCACTTTAATATGGATATCATTTTGTTACAATGCTAACTCTTTGTTTTCAATCCCTAACAGATTACCAAATCAAATTAAATGCTTTAATCTAATCCCTTCTAATTACTTCATTTCTGTATTTCACCCAAAAATTACTACTCTGAAACTTCCTTTATACCTCACATGCAGTCTGCTTTGTTATCAATGGTATATAATCAATATCTTCTGCTTAGTTATTTCCTGCAATATTATAATTAGGTATTCTTCTCTACCGATTAAGGTATCCAAGCCTTCCTGCTTTAAAAGTACACTACTTAATCCTTTTGGCCTGTATGTCGTTACTATTATTTATAATTATTTCATTATAGCCATTATAGCTTTGGTTTTATATTCATACTTGGTCATAGTTTAAAAATAAATATTGCTATGAGGCACTTAATCAATACACTCACTGTTATAAACCACATGTTTTATTGCTGGCCATCTTTTGAATATAAACATGTCACTTTTAACCCATGGCATACTATTTGTAATGAATTTATGTACATGGTCTATTCCTTGCACTCTAATTGATGTTACATAATTTCTGGTTATCTACCTATAGTCATTACTTCATCCAGGATCTTTTCCATACATATATTTTATTTGGTTATTATAAAATTTATCTATGTGCAAATGATTCCTTCTAGTCGTATTCTTACTTGCTGCTTTTCTTTTACCTACATATGTACATTCTTTGGACATATTCGTTACACTACAACAATGGCACCTCTGATCCACTTCACATTGCAATGCCTCAAGATAATTTGTATTCTCCAATCTTCATCTTTGCCTCGCTTCTGTTTTATTTTATTTATAGTTATAATTATTTGCATTCCCCCTATTTTTTGCTCTTTTGGTTTGTAATATCTTTCTCTTCCCCGCTTCCTCTTTCCCCTGGGTCTGTAATTTATTATGGCTCTTTCTTTTTCCTGCTTTTCCTTTATTTTTTCTATGCTTTTATCTGCCTGCTTTATTACCATAATGTTGCTATGCATGTTCTCTATTTTGTCTTTGATGAATGGCTTTATGTTAATTTACGCTACGATCTGGTATACGCGAATGGAGTCTATTCCTACTACACCTTTTTAGGTGAAAGTTTACAAGCCCACATTTGGGATTCTCTCCAAAACCTACTAAATAGTATATTATTTCCAATCGATATTAAGAATTGCGACTCCCACTACACCTTCTTAGGTGACCTTTCTCTAGCCCTGTCAAGGGATTTTACAAATACCCTAACTCTTAGGGACAATTTCTATTCTTCCACTTCTCAAAAATTTAAACTATTAATCTTTCCATTCCCCCCATTTTTTAGTCAAATCTATTGGCGAAATTCAATACTGAATTTAAGAGTATTTATTCCCTGGCTTTTAATAAAATTAATATGCAATATATTATTATTTAACCACTTTTTTACAATCTTTGTTACCAATTATATTTTTCAAAAATCTCCTCTAATAATGGTTTTAATTATTTCTATTAATAATTCTATCATTCCGTTTTTATCTTGGTTTATGAGTAACTACTATTTTAAATTTGTCAATTTATTTGCATTCTACTTAATACTATTTACTCTTTTTCCAAAATTCTATCCCGTAATCTTTGCCTTTTCTTCCTCTACATTACTACTATTAATAAAATTAATTCTTTGTATAAACATATATTATTTTCCTTTATCAACACCATCTAAGTCTATTTTTCGAATTAATTACTCGTATATTAAATTATTTCCCTTCTTTATCAAGGCTGCTCCAGCTGTACTCTATATATCCCTAAGTATTAGCCATCATATCTATAATATCTTTTTATATTTACTTTTAATAATTAAATTAATTTTATATAGATATTTAAGGCAAACTTCCTTCAAATCCGCCTGCAATATACCATCTCTGAATAACTCTAATAGAATTGTTTCCCTTAATAATTCTTCTAGATCGTTTAAGGAAGGTTCTTTTTCTACTTTCATTTATGATATCTGCCTCTGGGCAAGCAGTCAACTTTGATAAGTCTACTATCTTTTACAATCCCCGTACTCCTACTTCTACTCGTCAAACTATTAACTCCTATCTTCAAGTACGTGAAGTCTCCAATCCTGGAGTCTATCTTGGGGTACCTCTCCTTATTGGTAAAAATAAGACCCTCGCTTTAGGGTTTATGCGCGATAAGGTACACGATAGATTATCCAACTGGGACAAACAGCTCCTTTCCTTCAGTGGTAGGGAAATTTTTATTAAAGCCGTTTTACAATCTCTACCCCAATATGTCATGTCCTGTTATTTATTACCCCAGAATATTATTGATGATATGACAACTGCCATTCGACGATATTGGTGGTCTGGGAAAACCAATAAGAAAGGTTGGCATATGCTCCCGTGGCAAGGTCTTTATTCTGTCAAATCTGGCTATCTCTTTCTACAACGTCCCCCTGAGCCCAGATTTCGTCCCCCTCGAATTTGGAAATTTCTTACGAAGCTCAAGGTTTTACCTAAGGTTAAGACTTTTGGTTGGTGTATGGGGTCAGAAGCCCTACCTGTAGGGGTTCGCCTTCAGACTTTTGCTCCAGACTCCGGTCCATTCCCCATTTGTAATTCTGGTATAGAATCGATCCTCCATGCTCTCCCAGACTGCTCTGGTGCCTCGGAGACTCTTAAATTGATTGGTCTTCCATCTTCTTTTGTTAATAGTTCCGCTTCCACGGGACTACAATGGCTTGAGGAAGGTGCTTCCCTGCTCTCTCCTGATCTTTTTGGGCTATTCTTGACTACCCTTTGGAACATCTGGAACAGGCGTAATGAATGGATCCATAATAAACATCTTCAACCCCCTTGGTTAATTGTCGGTAACTCTACTAGTCTTCATCGTGACTACTCTAATTCTCTATCTTCATCTACACCATCCGTTCCGTTGTCATCGACTCCTCCCTCTCGCTGGAGGCATCCCCCTCGCGGTTTTATTAAAGTTAACGTGGATGGGGCTTTTGACCCTTCCACTCGGGCAGCGGCGGTTGGAGTTGTCGCTCGTGATGATACAGGGACAGTTGTTGGTGGTTTGGCTTTTCCATTAGGTAGCTGTTCTGATGCTATCTCATCTAAAGGGAGAGGTCTTCTTGCCGGCATTACTTTCGCTCTCTCCCAAGGATGGCGCCATTTGATCTTCGAGACAGATTGTGCTTCTCTAGCGAACAGGATCAACTCTCTTGGACCAGACCTTTCTCCTTTGGGTCCGATGATTCTGCAGGCTCATACTGCCTTAGAGGATTTTTCTGTAGCTCATGTACAGTTTGTTCGTCGTGAGGCTAATTCTGTAGCTCATTTGTTGGCTACCCATGCCCTTAGATCCATGTCTTCCTTGTCTTTTGGATCTATGTATCATGCTTGTATCAAAAACGTGGTTCTTAGCGAGGTTTAACCTCGTTTTAATAATACATTCTGGGTACTCTTTTCCCCTTTTAGGTTTCTCCAAGCCTTGTGCCTGGGGATTTTAGTAGGGGTTTTTAATGAGGCCCGCTTTCTTCAAAAAAAATTCCAACGGGTCCATTGAAAGGCCCATTTCGACCCGCTCGTCCAAAACCTCTACAAAAAGGACGGCAAAATAAGTTTTAATCAAATTTTAGGAGTTCATGCAATTGATTAGGAGCTTTTCAACACAATTATATTGCAAAACCTCAATTTCTGTACTTTTTACTCAGTTAAAATTCCAACGGGTCCATTGAAAGGACCATTTAGAACTGCTCGTCCGAAACCTCTACAAAAAGGACCGCAAAAATGTTTTATTCAAATATTAGGAGTTCAAATAATTGATTAGGAGCTTTTCAACACAATTATATTTCAAAACCTCAATTTCTGTACTTTTTACTCAGTTAAAATTCCAACAGGTCCATTGAAAGGCCCATTTCGACCCGCTAGTCCGAAACCTCTAAAAAAGGACAGCAAAACAAGTTTTAATCAAATTTTAGGAGTTCATGTAATTTATTAGGAGCTTTTCAACACAATTATATTGCAAAACCTCAATTTCTGTACTTTTTACCCAGTTAAAATTCCAACGGGTCCATTGAAAGGCCCATTTAGACCTGCTCGTCCGAAACCTCTACAAAAAGGACCCTAAAAATATTTTATTCAAATATTAGGAGTTCAAATAATTGATTAGGAGCTTTTCAACACAATTATATTGCAAAACCTCAATTTCTGTACTTTTTACTCAGTTAAAATTCCAACGGGTCCATTGAAAGGCCCATTTCGACCCGCTCGTCTGAAACCTCTACAAAAAGGACCGCAAAACAAGTTTTAATCAAATTTTAGGAGTTCATGTAATTGATTAGGAGCTTTTCAACACAATAATATTGCAAAACCTCAATTTCTGTACTTTTTACTCAGTTAAAATACCAACGGGTCCATTGAAAGTACCATTTAGACCTGCTCGTCCGAAACCTCTACAAAAAGGACCGCAAAAATGTTTTATTCAAATATTAGGAGTTCAAATTATTGATTAGGAGCTTTTGAACACAATTATATTGCAAAACCTCAATTTCTGTACTTTTTACTCAGTTAAAATTCCAACGGGTCCATTGAAAGGCCCATTTAGACCTTCTCGTCTGAAACCTCTACAAAAAGGACTAGAAAACAAGTTTTAATCAAATTTTAGGAGTTCATGTAATTGATTAGGAGCTTTTCAACACAATTATATTGTAAAACCTCATTTTCTGTACTTTTTACTCAGTTAAAATTCCAACGGGTCTATTGAAAGGACCATTTAGACCTGCTCGTCCGAAACCTCTACAAAAAGGACCGCAAAAATGTTTTATTCAAATATTAGGAGTTCAAATATTTGATTAGGAGCTTTTGAACACAATTATATTGCAAAGCCTCAATTTCTGTACTTTTTACTCAGTCAAAATTCCAACGGGTCCATTGAAAGGCCCATTTCGACCTGCTTGTCTGAAACCTCTACAAAAAGGACCGCAAAAATGTTTTATTCAAATATTAGGAGTTCAAATAATTTATTAGGAGCTTTTCAACACAATTATATTGCAAAACCTCAATTTCTGTACTTTTTACTCAGTTAAAATTCCAACGGGTCCATTGAAAGGCCCATTTAGACCTCCTCGTCCGAAACCTCTACAAAAAGGACCGCAAAAATGTTTTATTCAAATATTAGGAGTTCAAATAATTGATTAGGAGCTTTTCAACACAATTATATTGCAAAACCTCAATTTCTGTACTTTTTACTCAGTTAAAATACCAACGGGTCCATTGAAAGGCCCATTTCGACCCGCTCGTCCGAAACCTCTACAAAAAGGACCGCAAAACAAGTTTTAATCAAATTTTAGGAATTCATGTAATTGATTAAGAGATTTTCAACACAATTATATTGCAAAACCTAAATTTCTGTACTTTTTACTCAGTTAAAATTCCAACTGGTCCATTGAAAGTCCTATTTAGACCTGCTCGTCCGAAACCTCTACAAAAAGGACCGCAAAACAAGTTTTAATCAAATATTAGGAGTTCAAATTATTGATTAGGAGCTTTTGAACACAATTATATTGCAAAACCTCAATTTCTGTACTTTTTACTCAATTAAAGTTCCAATGGGTCCATTGAAAGGCCCATTTAGATCTACTCGTCCGAAACCTCTACATAAAGGACCGCAAAAATGTTTTATTCAAATATTAGGAGTTCAAATAATTGATTACGAGCTTTTCAACACAATTATATTGCAAAACCTCAATTTATGTATTTTTTACTCAATTAAAATTCCAACGGGTCCATTGAAAGGCCCATTTTGACCCGCTCGTCCGAAACCTCTACAAAAAAGACCGAAAAAATGTTTTATTCAAATATTAGGAGTTCAAATTATTGATTAGGAGCTTTTGAACACAATTATATTGCAAAACCTCAATTTCTGTACTTTTTACTCGGTTAAAATTCCAACGGGTCCATTGGAAGGCCCATTTAGACCTGCTCGTCCGAAACCTCTACAAAAAGGACCGCAAAAATGTTTATTAAAATATTAGGAGTTCAAATAATTGATTAGGAGCTTTTGAACACAATTATATTGCAAAACCTCAATTTCCGTACTTTTTACTCAGTTAAAATTCCAACAGGTCCATTGAAAGGCCCATTTCGACCCGCTCGTCTGAAACCTCTAAAAAGGACTGCAAAACAAGTTTTAATCAAATTTTAGGAGTTCATGTAATTGATTAGGAGCTTTTCAACACAATTATATTGCAAAACCTCAATTTCTATACTTTTTACTTAGTTAAAATTCCAACGGGTCCATTGAAAGGCCCATTTCGACCTGCTCGTCCGAAACGTCTACAAAAAGGACCGCAAAAATGTTTTATTCAAATATTAGGAGTTCAAATAATTAATTAGGAGCATTTCAACACAATTATATTGCAAAACCTAAATTTCTGTACTTTTTACTCAGTTAAAATTCCAACGGGTCCATTGAAAGGCCCATTTAGACCTCCTCGTCCGAAACCTCTAAAATAAGGATCGCAAAAATGTTTTATTCAAATATTAGGAGTTCAAATAATTGATTAGGAGCTTTTCAACACAATTATATTGCAAAACCTCAATTTATGTACTTTTTACTCAGTTAAAATTCCAAATGGTCCATTGAAAGGCCCATTTAGACTTGCTTGTCCGAACCTCTACAAAAAGGACCGCAAAAATGTTTTATTCAAATATTAGGAGGTTAAATAATTGATTAGGAGCTTTTCAACCCAATTATATTGCAAAACCTCAATTTCGGTACTTTTTACTCAGTTAAAATTCCAACAGGTCCATTGAAAGGCCCATTTCGACCCGCTCGTCTGGAACCTCTACAAAAAGGACCGCAAAAAGGTTTTATTCAAATATTAGGAATTCAAATAATTGATTAGTAGCTTTTCAACACAATTATATTGCAAAACCTCAATTTCTGTACTTTTTACTCAGTTAAAATTCCAACGGGTCCATTGAAAGGCCCATTCAGACCTGCTCGTCCGAAACCTCTACAAAAAGGACCGCAAAACAAGTTTTAGTCAAATATTAGGAGTTCAAATAATTGATTAGGAGCTTTTCAACACATTTATATTGCAAAACCGCAATTTCTATACTTTTTACTTAGTTAAAATTCCAACGGGTCCATTGAAAGGCCCATTTAGACCTGCTCGTCCGAAACCTCTACAAAAGGACCACAAAACACGTTTTAATCAAATATTAGGAGTTCAAATAATTGATTAGAAGCTTTTCAACACAATTATATTGCAAAACCGCTATTTCTGTACTTTTTTCTTAGTTAAAATTCCAACGGGTCCATTGAAAGGCCCATTTCGACCCGCTCGTCTGAAACCTCTACAAAAAGGACTGCAAAACAAGTTTTAATCAAATTTTAGGAGTTCATGTAATTGATTAGGAGCTTTTCAACACAATTATATTGAAAAACCTCAATTTCTGTACTTTTTACTCAGTTAAAATTTCAACGGGTCCATTGAATGTCCCATTTAGACCTGCTCGTCCGAAACCTCTACAAAAAGGACCGCAAAAATATTTTATTCAAATATTAGGAGTTCAAATAATTGATTAGGAGCTTTTGAACATAATTATATTGCAAAACCTCAATTTCTGTACTTTTTACGGAGGTCCTCAAATGTTACCGCTTCATAATGAGAAGCTACCCACATTCTGTCACGGGTGTGGCATTCTATCCCATCTTAAAGCCACCTGTGCGGAATTTAAGGATGACAAAACGGAACCCAAGCAGTATGGAGACTGGCTACGTGCCCCTGCTCCGAAGAATAAGTCGAAAATAACAACCAGAGGTCAGGTATGTTATTTCGAGCCAGCTGGCCCGTCAACCAAGCCCTCGATGGCTACCGGTACACTACTCTATCTCTATATTTTTCCCTTTAGGGATTGGACCATCTCCTTTCTTATTCTTTATGCCTTGCATGCTGCATGCATTTTTATGAAATTCATGCTCAATATTCTCACCCTTTCCCAGGTGCAGGACCAACAGCAAAGAAGCCAACCACCGCCGGTATCTTGGATAATTATCATGCACTTTTATTAGTAGAAATATTTTCTAATATTTATCTACTATGCTCTTTTCAACGGCACCATCCTCACTATCGTTACCTTCCTTTCTGCTCCACAGGAACAGATCGCAAAGGAAAAACGGTGGTTGTTGCTGACGCCGCCTCAGCCACGATGATGTCGGATTCTGCTGCCACAGAACCGAAGGATGAGGCTACTGCAGTGCCTACAGCTGCCACTGCTCCTAATGCCATCGATGTTATGGCACCTACGGGTACAGACGCACTGCTGGACCAGACGGCCCCAGTTGCCCCTGATGCACCTATGGCGGACGCGAGGGGCGATCCCACTGGACAGCATAACTCACCGACTGCTGGTATTTCAGTTGAACCTCACGATGTGGCCCCTCTTGTTGTTATACCTGCTGATGCTGAATCAGCCAACACTGGAGCTCCCAACACTGCCCAAGTTGTAGGGATTGATGATGCATCATCCACCCCGCCCGGAAAACGGTTTGTGTTGATTGATGGTGAAGGTTTTGCGTTGCCTACTGCCGTGCCTGACAAATCTACCACTGCTGGTCACGACAGTAATGTTTATGTTAACCCGGAATTAGAGGATTGGCTTGCTACCACATCGAGCCCTCCGAAGGGTGCAACAAAACCTCGCAAGGCAAAGCGCAGCCCACCCCTAGCTGCACCCACTATGGCTAAGCGCCCGCGTACCTCACCCAAGGTTTTAGCAAGGCCGGCAAAACCCGGAGCACCATCAGAAAAGACTAGCAAACATACTAATGCTGGGATGAGCAGCAAAGTCTCTTCGGCGGCAGTTGATATTCAACCCCGCCGAGAGAAATGAGGCTATTTTGCTGGAACTACCGTGGGCTTGGTTCACCAGAGGCAGTTCAAGGGCTTGTTTCCCTAGTCCGGAAATTGGGACCTACAATTATTTTCTTGTCTGAAACTAGGTTGTTTAATTTTAATTTTGAACGATTAAAATTTTCTTTGGATATGACGGGCTGCTTCCATGTTAAAAGCAGTCCAACTTGCTCTGGTCTTTTAATTTTATGGAATAATAATACGTCTCTGGATCTTTTATCGTATTCTGATCGTCACATTGATTCCACTATAACAACTACTGATGATTGCTTTCGATTCACCGGCGTCTATGGGTACGCAGAAACTAGCATGAAATATAAAACGTGGGAGCTCATAGACTCTCTTCGTAGCAATTCCCCGTTGCCTTGGCTAATTGGTGGGGACCTAAACGACATTTTATCCGACTCTGAAAAATAAGGCGGATGTCGCAGACCACAATCGCAAATCACCAACTTTCGAGATTGCCTTGCTCGCAATGGAAATTTTGATTACAAACCCTGTTCGGGATGGTTCACATGGTCTCGAACGGGGCCCAATGTCGCACCCGTTTGTGAACGTCTAGATCGATTCCTTGCGTGTAATGCATGGCTAAATGCACACCTAACATTCCAATGCAGGAACGTTTTTTCTCCAGATTTCGATCATTATGTCATTCTCATGGACACCAAACATGTTGCCCCTCGTGAGGATCATTCCCAGCATGATGGCGATCACTTTCGCTTTGAGTCTTGCTGGGCAAATGACCCATCATGTATCAAAGCCTTCCACCAAGCCTGGTCAAACGCGTCAGGCACCCTCCTTGACAAATTGACTATTGTTGGGAGCCACTTGCATGATTGGCAAACGACTCGTCGTTTCAAATCCAACAATCGCATCGCTGAGCTTCCACGCCAGATTAATTCTTACATGTGTAGACGACAACTATCACCTGAAATGCTGCTCAACCTACGAGATGCGAAATTGGAACTTCGACGCCTTTTGGATGCAAGAGAAGCCTACTGGGCTCAGCGTTCTCGTGTTACCTGGCTATCGCAAGGTGACAAGAACACATCCTTCTTCCATGCCAGGGCATCTAAAAGAAGGAAAAAGAACACTATACGTGGTCTCTTTGATGTAAACCAAACTAGGCATACCTAGAAACCTGAGCTTCTTCGGATTGCCTCGGATTACTTCCAGGCTTTGTTTACATCATCTAGTCCGACCTCCTCTCCCCTTCTTTTGGAACACATCAGCCCCGTCGTTAATGCTGCAATGAATGATTCGTTGCTTCGACCTTTCACTGAAGACGAGGTAATCACAGCTTTCCGGGATATAGGTCCCAGGAAAGCTCCGGGTTTTGATGGCTTCCCTAGTAGCTTCTACAGGCAATACTGGGATGTCATTGTGCCCGAATTCGTCCAACTTTGTTTGTGTCTTTTACGAGGGGAAGAGGACATGGCAACGGTTAACAAAGCGATTATTGTCCTCATCCCGAAAGTGCCTGACTCTTCAAACATGCGTCAATTTCGGCCGATCAGTTTATGCACTGTCATTTACAAAACCGTTGCCAAGGTTCTCGTGAATCGGCTCAAACCTATCCTATCGTCTTGTATCAGTGATGCGCAGGCCGCTTTTGTTAGTGGCAGGAACATCACTGATAATATTCTGACTGCACATGAACTTGTTCATACCCTTCATTCTAATAGCGCTTCGATCTATCAAGGGGCTGCCTTGAAATTAGACATGGAAAAGGCCTTTGACAAAGTTGAATGGTCTTTTCTTAAAGACGTAATGATACGTATGGGATTTGCGCATGACTGGGTACAGTTGTTACTTCGTTGCGTATTAATTGTTTCCTTCTCAGTCCGTCTTAATGGTGCTCTCTCCCAAGAATTCTCTCCGACTAGGGGAATCCGGCAAGGCGACCCCATCTCGCCTTTCCTTTTCTTAATTTGCTCCCAGGGCTTTAAGCAGCTCTTGAGGCCGAACAACGAGCGGGACGACTCGTTGGCTTACAGGCCAATCGCCGAGGACCGCGGATTAATCATCTGCTCTTTGCGGACGACAGCATTGTCTTTGTCCGTAATTGCCCAACGGAAGTCCAACGATTAAAGGAGATTCTTCGTTTGTATGAATCATCCTCGGGCCAATCTGTCAACTTTGCTAAATCGACTGCCTTTTGTAGCTCTTCCTGCTCGACAACCTTCTCACAGGCCCTTCAGCATACCCTTGGCATCCGTTTGGTTGATGACCCTGGTACTTATCTGGGGGTCCCTCTCCTAGTTGGGAGGAACCGAACGGCCAGTCTTGGGTTTATTCGTGACAAGGTCAACTCACGCATGGCTAAATTAGATACTAATTTGCTTTCAAACAGTGGGCGTGAAATTCTAATAAAATTAGTGGCACAAGCTATACCTCAGTACGTCATGTCATGCTATCTGCTTCCGCAAAACATTGTCGACGATGTGACACGCTCAATTCGTCGATACTGGTGGTCGGGCAGAAGTAACAAGAAAAGGATGGCCAATGTTGTCCTGGAATACCATGTGTACACCCAAAGCCGCTGGGGGAATGGGCTTCCGTGACTTACGGGACTTTAACGTTGCTCTTCTTGGGAACCAAATCTGGCGACTGATTCACTCGCCTAATTCCCTACTTGCAAGGGTCCTGCGGTCACGTTATTACCCCTCCGACAATAATCTAGACGCGAAAGCTGACCAGCGCGCCTCATTTTCCTGGCGAGGTATTTGGCAAGCCATACAACGCTTGCAGCCAGGTTTTTTCTGGCGGCCCGGCATTGGCAGTCGTATACGTATCCATCGCGAACATTGGGGTGGGTCCGCTGGTCTCTCCTTCTTTGGTGACTATCAGGATAATGAGGAGATACCCTTGCGCTGCGGTGATTTTATGATCCACCATC
Organism: Hibiscus tridactylites; assembly: GCA_958450335.1. Taxonomy (NCBI): domain Eukaryota; kingdom Viridiplantae; phylum Streptophyta; class Magnoliopsida; order Malvales; family Malvaceae; genus Hibiscus; species Hibiscus tridactylites. The sequence continues at coordinate 55,782,426 of OY288266.1, forward strand.
ACAACTCTTGGGACGAACATAAAGTTCGTCAATACTTTGACTGGGATGATCCTGCCAACATCTTGCTCGTACCGATATCCAATGTACGCCATGATACTTTACTGTGGGCTTTCACGATACTAACATATATACAGTACGCTCCAGCTACCTCTTCCTGCGTAGGCCCTCACGGCCCCTTGAGCGCACGTGCCCACTTTGGAAGATCATTGCTAAATCTAATATGCTTCCAAAGGTTCGCACCTTTGGATGGCGGGCAGGGAGGAGTGCTTTACCTACTGGTGACCGTCTTGCGACTCTGGGGATGGGCAGTGGCATGTGCCCGTTCTATCCTTCGATTCTTAAAACTGCGATTCATGCATTTCGGGACTGCCCGGGTGCTGCCGAGGTACTAAGCCTTGTTGGCTTCCCCCGTGCGTTATGCGACAGCACGGCCACCTCAGTTACCCTCTGGCTAGAACAGGGAGCTATGATTCTCTCTCGCGCACAATTTGATCTTCTCCTGACTACCTTGTGGAATCTATGGAACATGAGGAATGATTGGGTCCATTCTCAGCGTCTACAGCCCCCTTGGCTTACTCTGATGAACTCCCAGGAACTACTTCGTGACTACATCTCGGCCAACTCATACCATACCACGACGCGACCGCAGACGGAGCCAGCCCTTTCCCAACCTGTCTAGAGACCACCACTGGCTGGGACGATCAAAACCAATGTCGATGGCACTTTAAACTCAGCTACGGGATCCGCTGGCATTCGTATTGTGGCTCGTGACGTCACTGGAGCTATCTTGCTAGGACGAGCTCTATTCTTGGACGATACCGCAGATTCTTCATCCGCGGAACTCCACGCTATCATCGCAGGAGTCACACTCGGTGCAGACGCTGGCTGGCAAGGATTTCTTCTTGATTCGGACGTGGCCCTGTTGATCAATAGGTTGCGTCAAGCCGGCGAGGATGCCTCCCCCCTTCAGCGGCAGATTCAGACAACTAGATCTTTCATTGATACTGTCACTGGTTTATGTTTACTTTATGTACCGCGCACAGCTAATGTTTTAGCTCACTATATTGCCAATTGGGCCCTTTATTCAAAATCTTCTTTGTATTTTGGACCGGGCTTGCCCGATGATTTGCGAACATTTGTACCGGTTGTTCACCAACCACAATGATTTATAATATATTTGGGCACTCTTTTCCCCTCTTAGGACCATAACTGGTTCAGCCCAGTAAGGATTAGTGGTGTTTTTAATGAGGCCCTTTCCTCAAAAAAAATTCCAACAGGTCCATTGAAAGGCCCATTTCGACCCTCTCGTCCGAAACCTCTACAAAAAGGACCGCAAAACAAGTTTTAATCAAATTTTAGGAGTTCATGTAATTGATTAGGAGCTTTTCAACACAATTATATTGCAAAACCTCAATTTCTGTACTTTTTACTCAGTTAAAATTCCAACGGGTCCATTGAAAGGCCCATTTAGATCTGCTCGTCCGAAACCTCTACAAAAAGGACTTCAAAAATGTTTTATTCAAATATAAGGAGTTCAAATAATTGATTAGGAGCTTTTCAACACAATTATATTGCAAAACCTCAATTTCAGTACTTTTTACTCAATTAAAATTCCAACGGGTCCATTGAAAGGCCCATTTCGACCCGCTCGTCCGAAACCTCAACAAAAAGGACCGCAAAAATATTTTATTCAAATATTAGGAGTTCAAATAATTGAGTAGGAGCTTTTCAACTCAATTATATTGCAAAACCTCAATTTCTGTACTTTTTACATAGTTAAAATTCCAACGGGTCCATTAAAAGGCCCATTTAGACCTCCTTGTCCGAAACCTCTACAAAAAAGACCGCAAAAATGTTTTTTTCAAATATTAGGAGTTCAAATAATTGATTAGGAGCTTTTCAACACAATTATATTGCAAAACCTCAATTTCTGTATTTTTTACTCAATTAAAATTCCAACGGGTCCATTAAAAGGCCCATTTCGACCCGCTCGTCCGAAACCTCTACAATAAGGATTGCAAAACAAGTTTTAATCAAATTTTAGGAATTCATATAATTGATTAGGAGCTTTTCAACACAATTATATTGCAAAACCTCAATTTCTGTACTTTTTACTCAGTTAAAATTCCAACGGGTCCATTGAAAGGCCCATTTAGACCTGCTCGTCCGAAACCTCTACAAAAAGGACTGCAAAAATGTTTTATTCAAATATTAGGAGTTCAAATAATTGATTAGGAGCTTTTCAACACAATTATATTGCAAAACCTCAATTTCTGTACTTTTTACTCAGTTAAAATTCCAACGGGTCCATTGAAAGGCCCATTTCGACCCGCTCGTCCGAAACCACAACAAAAAGGACTGCAAAACAAGTTTTAATCAAATATTAGGAGTTCAAATAATTTATTAGGAGCTTTTCATCACAATTATATTGCAAAACCTCAATTTCTGTACTTTTTACTCAGTTAAAATTCTAACGGGTCCATTAAAAGGCCTATTTCGACCTGCTTGTCCGAAACCTCTACAAAAAGGACCGCAAAAATGTTTTATTCAAATATTAGGAGTTCAAATAATTTATTAGGAGCTTTTGAACCCAATTATATTGCAAAACCTCAATTTCTGTACTTTTTAATCAGTTAAAATTCCAACGGGTCTATTGAAAGGCCCATTTCGACCCGCTCGTCCGAAACCTCTAAAAAGGACCGCAAAACAAGTTTTAATCAAATTTTAGGAGTTCGTGTAATTGATTAGGAGCTTTTCAACACAATTATATTGCAAAACCTCAATTTCTGTACTTTTTACTCAGTTAAAATTCCAACGGGTCCTTTGAAAGGCCCATTTCGACCTGCTCGTCCGAAACCTCTACAAAAAGGACCGCAAAAAATGTTTTATTCAAATATTAAGGGTTCAAATAATTGATTAGGAGCTTTTCAACACAATTATATTGCAAAACCTCAATTTCTGTACTTTTTACTCAGTTAAAATTCCAACGGGTCCATTGAAAGGCCCATTTCGACCCGCTCGTCCGAAACCTCAACAAAAAGGACTGCAAAACAAGTTTTAATCAAATATTAGGAGTTTAAATAATTTATTAGGAGCTTTTCAACACAATTATATCGCAAAACCTCAATTTCTGTACTTTTTACTCAGTTAAAATTCCAACGAGTCCATTGAAAGGCCCATTTAAACTTGCTCGTCCGAAACCTCTACAAAAAGGACCGGAAAAATGTTTTATTCAAATATTAGGAGTTCAAATAATTGATTAGGAGCTTTTCAACACAATTATATTGTGAAACCTCAATTTCTGTACTTTTTACTCAGTTAAAATTCCAACGGGTCCATTGAAAGGCCCATTTAGACCTACTCGTCCGAAACCTCTACAAAAAGGACCGCAAAAAGGTTTTATTCAAAAATTAGGAGTTCAAATAATTGATTAGGAGCTTTTCAACACAATTATATTGCAAAACCTCAATTTCTGTAATTTTTACTCAGTTAAAATTCCAACGGGTCCATTGAAAGGCCCATTTAGACTTGCTCGTCCGAAACCTCTATAAAAAGGATCGCAAAAATGTTTTATTCAAATATTAGGAGTTCAAGTAATTGATTAGGAGCTTTTCAACACAATTATATTGCAAAACCTCAATTTCTATACTTTTTACTCAGTTAAAATTCCAACGGGTCCATTGAAAGGCCCATTTCGACCCGCTCGTCCGGAACCACAACAAAAAGGACTGCAAAACAAGTTTTAATCAAATATTAGGAGTTCAAATAATTGATTAGGAGCTTTTCAACACATTTATATTGCAAAACCTCAATTTCTGTACTTTTTACTCAGTTAAAATTCCAACGGGTCCATTAAAAGGCCTATTTCGACCTACTTGTCCGAAACCTCTACAAAAAGGACCGCAAAAATGTTTTATTCAAATATTAGGAGTTCAAATAATTTATTAGGAGCTTTTGAACCCAATTATATTGCAAAACCTCAATTTCTGTACTTTTTAATCAGTTAAAATTCCAACGGGTCTATTGAAAGCCTCATTTCGACCCGCTCGTCCGAAACCTCTAAAAAAGGACCGCAAAACAAGTTTTAATCAAATTTAAGGAGTTCGTGTAATTAATTAGGATCTTTTCAAAACAATTATTTTGCAAAACCTCAATTTCTGTACTTTTTACTCAGTTAAAATTCCAACGGGTCCTTTGAAAGGCCCATTTCGACCTGCTCGTCCGAAACCTCTACAAAAAGGACCGCAAAAAATGTTTTATTCAAATATTAGGAGTTCAAATAATTGATTAGGAGCTTTTCAACACAATTATATTGCAAAACCTCAATTTCTGTAATTTTTACTCAGTTAAAATTCCAACGGGTCCATTGAAAGGCCCATTTAGACTTGCTCGTCCGAAACCTCTATAAAAAGGACCGCAAAAATGTTTTATTCAAATATTAGGAGTTCAAGTAATTGATTAGGAGCTTTTCAACACAATTATATTGCAAAACCTCAATTTCTATACTTTTTACTCAGTTAAAATTCCAACGGGTCCATTGAAAGGCCCATTTCGACCCGCTCGTCCGAAACCACAACAAAAAGGACTGCAAAACAAGTTTTAATCAAATATTAGGAGTTCAAATAATTGATTAGGAGCTTTTCAACACAATTATATTGCAAAACCTCAATTTCTGTACTTTTTACTCAGTTAAAATTCCAACGGGTCCATTAAAAGGCCTATTTCGACCAACTTGTCCGAAACCTCTACAAAAAGGACCGCAAAAATGTTTTATTCAAATATTAGGAGTTCAAATAATTTATTAGGAGCTTTTGAACCCAATTATATTGCAAAACCTCAATTTCTGTACTTTTTAATCAGTTAAAATTCCAACGGGTCTATTGAAAGCCTCATTTCGACCCGCTCGTCCGAAACCTCTAAAAAAGGACCGCAAAACAAGTTTTAATCAAATTTAAGGAGTTCGTGTAATTAATTAGGATCTTTTCAACACAATTATTTTGCAAAACCTCAATTTCTGTACTTTTTACTCAGTTAAAATTCCAACGGGTCCTTTGAAAGGCCCATTTCGACCTGCTCGTCTGAAACCTCTACAAAAATGACCGCAAAAAATGTTTTATTCAAATATTAGGAGTTCAAATAATTGATTAGGAGCTTTTCAACACAATTATATTGCAAAACCGCAATTTCTGTACTTTTTACTCAGTTAAAATTCCAACGGGTCCATTGAAAGGCCCATTTCGACCCGCTCGTCCGAAACCTCAACAAAAAGGACTGCAAAACAAGTTTTAATCAAACATTAGGAGTTCAAATAATTTATTAGGACCTTTTCAACACAATTATATCGCAAAACCTCAATTTCTGTACTTTTTACTCAGTTAAAATTCCAACGGGTCCATTGAAAGGCCCATTTCGACCCGCTCGTCCGAAACCTCAACAAAAAGGACTGCAAAACAAGTTTTAATCAAATATTAGGAGTTCAAATAATTGATTAGGAGCTTTTCAACACAATTATATTGCAAAACCGCAATTTCTGTACTTTTTACTCAGTTAAAATTCCAACGGGTCCATTGAAAGGCCCATTTCGACCCGCTCGTCCGAAACCTCTACAAAAAGGACTGCAAAACAAATTTTAATCAAATTTTAGGAGTTCGTGTAATTGATTAGGAGCTTTTCAACACAATTATATTGCAAAACCTCAATTTCTGTACTTTTTACTCAGTTAAAATTCCAACGGGTCCATTAAAGGCCCATTTAAACTTGCTCGTCCGAAACCTCTACAAAAAGGATCGGAAAAATGTTTTATTTAAATATTAGGAGTTCAAATAATTGATTAGGAGCTTTTCAACACAATTATTTTGTGAAACCTCAATTTCTGTACTTTTTACTCAGTTAAAATTCCAACGGGTCCATTGAAAGGCCCATTTAGACCTACTCGTCCGAAACCTCTACAAAAAGGACCGCAAAAAGGTTTTATTCAAAAATTATGAGTTCAAATAATTGATTAGGAGCTTTTCAACACAATTATATTGCAAAACCTCAATTTCTGTACTTTTTACCTAGTTAAAATTCCAACGGGTCCTTTGAAAGGCCCATTTCGACCTGCTCGTCCGAAATCTCTACAAAAAGGACCGCAAAAAATGTTTTATTCAAATATTAGGAGTTCAAATAATTGATTAGGAGCTTTTCAACACAATTAAATTGCAAAACCGCAATTTCTGTACTTTTTACTCAGTTAAAATTCCAACGGGTCCATTGAAAGGCCCATTTCGACCCGCTCGTCCGAAACCTCTACAAAAAGGACTGCAAAACAAATTTTAATCAAATTTTAGGAGTTCGTGTAATTGATTAGGAGCTTTTCAACACAATTATATTGCAAAACCACAATTTCTGTACTTTTTACTCAGTTAAAATTCCAACGGGTCCATTGAAAGGCCCATTTAAGCTTGCTCGTCCGAAACCTCTACAAAAAGGACCGTAACAATGTCTTATTCAAATATTAGGAGTTCAAATAATTGATTAGGAGCTTTTCAACACAATTATATTGTGAAACCTCAATTTCTGTACTTTTTACTCAATTAAAATTCCAACGGGTCCATTGAAAGGCCCATTTAGACCTACTTGTCCGAAACCTCTACAAAAAGGACCGCAAAAAGGTTTTATTCAAAAATTAGGAGTTCAAATAATTGATTAGGAGCTTTTAAACACAATTATATTGCAAAACCTCAATTTCTGTACTTTTTACTCAGTTAAAATTCCAACGGGTCCATTGAAAGGCCCATTTAGACTTGCTCGTCCGAAACCTCTATAAAAAGGACCGCAAAAATGTTTTATTCAAATATTAGGAGTTCAAGTAATTGATTAGGAGCTTTTCAACACAATTATATTGCAAAACCTCAATTTCTGTACTTTTTACTCATTTAAAATTCGAACGGGTCCATTGAAAGGCCCATTTCGACCCGCTCGTCCGAAACCTCTACAAAAAGGACTGCAAAACAAGTTTTAAGCAAATATTAGGAGTTCAAATAATTGATTAGGAGCTTTTCAACACAATTATATTGCAAAACAGCAATTTCTGTACTTTTTACTCAGTTAAAATTCCAACGGGTCCATTGAAAGGCCCATTTAAACTTGCTCGTCCGAAACCTCTACAAAAAGGACCGGAAAAATGTTTTAATCAAATATTAGGAGTTCAAATAATTGATTAGGAGCTTTTCAACACAATTATATTGTGAAACCTCAATTTCTGTACTTTTTACTCGGTGAAAATTCCAACGGGTCCATTGAAAGGCCCATTTAGACCTACTCGTCCAAAACCTCTACAAAAAGGACCGCAAAAAGGTTTTATTCAAAAATTAGGAGATCAAATAATTGATTAGGAGCTTTTCAACACAATTATATTGCAAAACCTCAATTTCTGTACTTTTTACTCAGTTAAAATTCCAACGGGTCCATTGAAAGGCCCATTTAGACTTGCTCGTCCGAAACCTCTATAAAAAGGACCGCAAAAATGTTTTATTCAAATATTAGGAGTTCAAGTAATTGATTAGGAGCTTTTCAACACAATTATATTGCAAAACCTCAATTTCTGTACTTTTTACTCAGTTAAAATTCCAACGGGTCCATTAAAGGCCCATTTAAACTTGCTCGTCCGAAACCTCTACAAAAAGGATCGGAAAAATGTTTTATTTAAATATTAGGAGTTCAAATAATTGATTAGGAGCTTTTCAACACAATTATTTTGTGAAACCTCAATTTCTGTACTTTTTACTCAGTTAAAATTCCAACGGGTCCATTGAAAGGCCCATTTAGACCTACTCGTCCGAAACCTCTACAAAAAGGACCGCAAAAAGGTTTTATTCAACAATTAGGAGTTCAAATAATTGATTAGGAGCTTTTCAAAACAATTATATTGCAAAACCTCAATTTCTGTACTTTTTACCTAGTTAAAATTCCAACGGGTCCTTTGAAAGGCCCATTTCGACCTGCTCGTCCGAAACCTCTACAAAAAGGACCGCAAAAAATGTTTTATTCAAATATTAGGAGTTCAAATAATTGATTAGGAGCTTTTCAACACAATTATATTGCAAAACCGCAATTTCTGTACTTTTTACTCAGTTAAAATTCCAACGGGTCCATTGAAAGGCCCATTTCGACCCGCTCGACCGAAACCTCTACAAAAAGGACTGCAAAACAAATTTTAATCAAATTTTAGGAGTTCGTGTAATTGATTAGGAGCTTTTCAACACAATTATATTGCAAAACCACAATTTCTGTACTTTTTACTCAGTTAAAATTCCAACGGGTCCATTGAAAGGCCCATTTAAACTTGCTCGTCCGAAACCTCTACAAAAAGGACCGTAAAAATGTCTTATTCAAATATTAGGAGTTCAAATAATTGATTAGGAGCTTTTCAACACAATTATATTGTGAAACCTCAATTTCTGTACTTTTTACTCAATTAAAATTCCAACGGGTCCATTGAAAGGCCCATTTAGACCTACTCGTTCAAAACCTCTACAAAAAGGACCGCAAAAAGGTTTTATTCAAAAATTAGGAGATCAAATAATTGATTAGGAGCTTTTCAACACAATTATATTGCAAAACCTCAATTTCTGTACTTTTTACTCAGTTAAAATTCCAACGGGTCCATTGAAAGGCCCATTTAGACTTGCTCGTCCGAAACCTCTATAAAAAGGACCGCAAAAATGTTTTATTCAAATATTAGGAGTTCAAGTAATTGATTAGGAGCTTTTCAACACAATTATATTGCAAAACCTCAATTTCTGTACTTTTTACTCAGTTAAAATTCCAACGGGTCCATTGAAAGGCCCATTTCGACCCGCTCGTCCGAAACCACAACAAAAAGGACTGCAAAACAAGTTTTAATCAAATATTAGGAGTTCAAATAAGTGCTTAGGAGCTTTTCAACACAATTATATTGCAAAACCTCAATTTCTGTACTTTTTACTCAGTTAAAATTCCAACGGGTCTATTAAAAGGCCTATTTCGACCTGCTTGTCCGAAACCTCTACAAAAAGGACCGCAAAAATGTTTTATTCAAATATTAGGAGTTCAAATAATTTATTAGGAGCTTTTGAACCCAATTATATTGCAAAACCTCAATTTCTGTACTTTTTAATCAGTTAAAATTCCAACGGGTTTATTGAAAGGCCCATTTCGACCCGCTCGTCCGAAACCTCTAAAAAAGGACCGCAATACAAGTTTTAATAAAATTTTAGGAGTTCGTGTAATTGATTAGGAGCTTTTCAAAACAATTATATTGCAAAACCTCAATTTCTGTACTTTTTACTCAGTTAAAATTCCAACGGGTCCATTGAAAGGCCCATTTAAACTTGCTCGTCCGAAACCTCTACGAAAAGGACCGGAAAAATGTTTTATTCAAATATTAGGAGTTCAAATAATTGATTAGGAGCTTTTCAACACAATTATATTGTGAAACCTCAATTTCTGTACTTTTTACTAAGTTAAAATTCCAACGGGTCCATTGAAAGGCCCATTTAGACCTACTCGTCCGAAACCTCTACAAAAAGGACCGCAAAAAGGCTTTATTCAAAAATTAGGAGTTCAAATAATTGATTAGGAGCTTTTCAACACAATTATATTGCAAAACCTCAATTTCTGTACTTTTTACTCAGTTAAAATTCCAACGGGTCCATTGAAAGGCCCATTTAGACTTGCTCGTCCCAAACCTCTATAAAAAGGACCGCAAAAATGTTTTATTCAAATATTAGGAGTTCAAGTAATTGATTAGGAGCTTTTCAACACAATTATATTGCAAAACCTCAATTTATGTACTTTTTACTCATTTAAAATTCCAACTGGTCCATTGAAAGGCCCATTTCGACCCGCTCGTCCGAAACCTCTACAAAAAGGACTGCAAAACAAGTTTTAAGCAAATATTAGGAGTTCAAATAATTGATTAGGAGCTTTTCAACACAATTATATTGCAAAACAGCAATTTCTGTTCTTTTTACTCAGTTAAAATTCCAACAGGTCCATTGAAAGGCCCATTTCGACGCGCTCGTCCGAAACCTCTACAAAAAGGACTGCAAAACAAGTTTTAATCAAATTTTAGGAGTTCATGTAATTGATTAGGAGCTTTTCAACAAAATTATATTGCAAAACCTCAATTTCTGTAATTTTTACTCAGTTAAAATTCCAACGGGTCCATTGAAAGGCCCATTTCGACCAGCTCGTCCGAAACCTCTACAAAAAGGACCGCAAAAAGGTTTTATTTAAATATTAGGAGTTCAAATAATTGATTAGGAGCTCTTCAACACAATTATATTGCACAACCTCAATTTCTGTACTTTTTACTATGTTAAAATTCCAACAGGTACATTGAAAGGCCCATTTAGACTTGCTCGTCCGAAACCTCTACAAAAAGGACCGCAAAAAATGTTTTATTCAAATATTAGGAGTTCAAATAATTGACTAGGAGCTTTTCAACACAATTATATTGCAAAACCGCAATTTCTGTACTTTTTACTCAGTTAAAATTCCAACGGGTCCATTGAAAGGCCCATTTCGACCCGCTCGTCCGAAACCTCTACAAAAAGGACTGCAAAACAAATTTTAATCAAATTTTAGGAGTTCGTGTAATTGATTAGGAGCTTTTCAACACAATTATATTGCAAAACCTCAATTTCTGTACTTTTTACTCAGTTAAAATTCCAACGGGTCCATTGAAAGGCCCATTTAAACTTGCTCGTCCGAAACCTCTACGAAAAGGACCGGAAAAATGTTTTATTCAAATATTAGGAGTTCAAATAATTGATTAGGAGCTTTTCAACACAATTATATTGTGAAACCTCAATTTCTATACTTTTTACTCAGTTAAAATTCCAACGGGTCCATTGAAAGGCCCATTTAGACCGACTCGTCTGAAACCTCTACAAAAAGGACCGCAAAAAGGTTTTATTCAAAAATTAGGAGTTCAAATAATTGATTAGGAGCTTTTCAACACAATTATATTGCAAAACCTCAATTTCTGTACTTTTTACTCAGTTAAAATTCCAACGGGTCCATTGAAAGGCCCATTTAGACTTGCTCGTCCGAAACCTCTATAAAAAGGACCGCAAAAATGTTCTATTCAAATATTAGGAGTTCAAGTAATTGATTAGGAGCTTTTCAACACAATTATATTGCAAAACCTCAATTTCTGTACTTTTTACTCAGTTAAAATTCCAACGGGTCCATTGAAAGGCCCATTTCGACCCGCTCGTCCGAAACCACAACAAAAAGGACTGCAAAACAAGTTTTAATCAAATATTAGGAGTTCAAATAATTGCTTAGGAGCTTTTCAACACAATTATATTGCAAAACCTCAATTTCTGTACTTTTTACTCAGTTAAAATTCCAACGGGTCTATTAAAAGGCCTATTTCGACCTGCTTGTCCGAAACCTCTACAAAAAGGACCGCAAAAATGTTTTATTCAAATATTAGGAGTTCAAATAATTTATTAGGAGCTTTTGAACCCAATTATATTGCAAAACCTCAATTTCTGTACTTTTTAATCTGTTAAAATTCCAACAGGTCTATTGAAAGGCCCATTTCGACCCGCTCGTCCGAAACCTCTAAAAAAGGACCGTAAAACAAGTTTTAATAAAATTTTAGGAGTTCGTGTAATTGATTAGGAGCTTTTCAAAACAATTATATTGCAAAACCTCAATTTCTGTACTTTTTACTCAGTTAAAATTCCAACGGGTCCTTTGAAAGGCCCATTTCGACCTGCTCGTCCGAAACCTCTACAAAAAGGACCGGAAAAATGTTTTATTCAAATATTAGGAGTTCAAATAATTGATTAGGAGCTTTTCAACACAATTATATTGTGAAACCTCAATTTCTGTACTTTTTACTCAGTTAAAATTCCAACGGGTCCATTGAAAGGCCCATTTAGACCTACTCGTCCGAAACCTCTACAAAAAGGACCGCAAAAAGGTTTTATTCAAAAATTAGGAGTTCAAATAATTGATTAGGAGCTTTTCAACACAATTATATTGCAAAACCTCAATTTCTATACTTTTTACTCAGTTAAAATTCCAACGGGTCCATTGAAAGGCCCATTTAGACTTGCTCGTCCGAAACCTCTATAAAAAGGACCGCAAAAATGTTTTATTCAAATATTAGGAGTTCAAGTAATTGATTAGGAGCTTTTCAACACAATTATATTGCAAAACCTCAATTTATGTACTTTTTACTCAGTTAAAATTCCAACGGGTCCATTGAAAGGCCCATTTTGACCCGCTCGTCCGAAACCACAACAAAAAGGACTGCAAAACAAGTTTTAATCAAATATTAGGAGTTCAAATAATTGATTAGGAGCTTTTCAACACAATTATATTGCAAAACAGCAATTTCTGTTCTTTTTACTCAGTTAAAATTCCAACAGGTCCATTGAAAGGCCCATTTCGACGCGCTCGTCCGAAACCTCTACAAAAAGGACTGCAAAACAAGTTTTAATCAAATTTTAGGAGTTCATGTAATTGATTAGGAGCTTTTCAACAAAATTATATTGCAAAACCTCAATTTCTGTAATTTTTACTCAGTTAAAATTCCAACGGGTCCATTGAAAGGCCCATTTCGACCAGCTCGTCCGAAACCTCTACAAAAAGGATCGCAAAAAGGTTTTATTTAAATATTAGGAGTTCAAATAATTGATTAGGAGCTCTTCAACACAATTATATTGCACAACCTCAATTTCTGTACTTTTTACTATGTTAAAATTCCAACAGGTATATTGAAAGGCCCATTTAGACCTGCTCGTCCGAAACCTCTACAAAAAGGATCGCAAAAAATGTTTTATTCAAATATTAGGAGTTCAAATAATTGACTAGGAGCTTTTCAACACAATTATATTGCAAAACCGCAATTTCTGTACTTTTTACTCAGTTAAAATTCCAACGGGTCCATTGAAAGGCCCATTTCGACCCGCTCGTCCGAAACCTCTACAAAAAGGACTGCAAAACAAATTTTAATCAAATTTTAGGAGTTCGTGTAATTGATTAGGAGCTTTTCAACACAATTATATTGCAAAACCTCAATTTCTGTACTTTTTACTCAGTTAAAATTCCAACGGGTCCATTGAAAGGCCCATTTAAACTTGCTCGTCCGAAACCTCTACGAAAAGGACCGGAAAAATGTTTTATTCAAATATTAGGAGTTCAAATAATTGATTAGGAGCTTTTCAACACAATTATATTGTGAAACCTCAATTTCTATACTTTTTACTCAGTTAAAATTCCAACGGGTCCATTGAAAGGCCCATTTAGACCGACTCGTCCGAAACCTCTATAAAAAGGACCGCAAAAATGTTTTATTCAAATATTAGGAGTTCAAGTAATTGATTAGGAGCTTTTCAACACAATTATATTGCAAAACCTCAATTTATGTACTTTTTACTCAGTTAAAATTCCAACGGGTCCATTGAAAGGCCCATTTCGACCCGCTCGTCCGAAACCACAACAAAAAGGACTGCAAAACAAGTTTTAATCAAATATTAGGAGTTCAAATAATTGATTAGGAGCTTTTCAACACAATTATATTGCAAAACAGCAATTTCTGTTCTTTTTACTCAGTTAAAATTCCAACAGGTCCATTGAAAGGCCCATTTCGACGCGCTCGTCCGAAACCTCTACAAAAAGGACTGCAAAACAAGTTTTAATCAAATTTTAGGAGTTCATGTAATTGATTAGGAGCTTTTCAACAAAATTATATTGCAAAACCTCAATTTCTGTAATTTTTACTCAGTTAAAATTCCAACGGGTCCATTGAAAGGCCCATTTCGACCAGCTCGTCCGAAACCTCTACAAAAAGGACCGCAAAAAGGTTTTATTTAAATATTAGGAGTTCAAATAATTGATTAGGAGCTCTTCAACACAATTATATTGCACAACCTCAATTTCTGTACTTTTTACTATGTTAAAATTCCAACAGGTACATTGAAAGGCCCATTTAGACCTGCTCGTCCGAAACCTCTACAAAAAGGATCGCAAAAAATGTTTTATTCAAATATTAGGAGTTCAAATAATTGACTAGGAGCTTTTCAACACAATTATATTGCAAAACCGCAATTTCTGTACTTTTTACTCAGTTAAAATTCCAACGGGTCCATTGAAAGGCCCATTTCGACCCGCTCGTCCGAAACCTCTACAAAAAGGACTGCAAAACAAATTTTAATCAAATTTTAGGAGTTCGTGTAATTGATTAGGAGCTTTTCAACACAATTATATTGCAAAACCTCAATTTCTGTACTTTTTACTCAGTTAAAATTCCAACGGGTCTATTGAAAGGCCCATTTAAACTTGCTCGTCCGAAACCTCTACGAAAAGGACCGGAAAAATGTTTTATTCAAATATTAGGAGTTCAAATAATTGATTAGGAGCTTTTCAACACAATTATATTGTGAAACCTCAATTTCTATACTTTTTACTCAGTTAAAATTCCAACGGGTCCATTGAAAGGCCCATTTAGACCGACTCGTCCGAAACCTCTACAAAAAGGACCGCAAAAAGGTTTTATTCAAAAATTAGGAGTTCAAATAATTGATTAGGAGCTTTTCAACACAATTATATTGCAAAATCTCAATTTCTGTACTTTTTACTCAGTTAAAATTCCAACGGGTCCATTGAAAGGCCCATTTAGACTTGCTCGTCCGAAACCTCTATAAAAAGGACCGCAAAAATGTTCTATTCAAATATTAGGAGTTCAAGTAATTGATTAGGAGCTTTTCAACACAATTATATTGCAAAACCTCAATTTCTGTACTTTTTACTCAGTTAAAATTCCAACGGGTCCATTGAAAGGCCCATTTCGACCCGCTCGTCCGAAACCACAACAAAAAGGACTGCAAAACAAGTTTTAATCAAATATTAGGAGTTCAAATAATTGCTTAGGAGCTTTTCAACACAATTATATTGCAAAACCTCAATTTCTCTACTTTTTACTCAGTTAAAATTCCAACGGGTCTATTAAAAGGCCTATTTCGACCTGCTTGTCCGAAACCTCTACAAAAAGGACCGCAAAAATGTTTTATTCAAATATTAGGAGTTCAAATAATTTATTAGGAGCTTTTGAACCCAATTATATTGCAAAACCTCAATTTCTGTACTTTTTAATCAGTTAAAATTCCAACAGGTCTATTGAAAGGCCCATTTCGACCCGCTCGTCCGAAACCTCTAAAAAAGGACCGTAAAACAAGTTTTAATAAAATTTTAGGAGTTCGTGTAATTGATTAGGAGCTTTTCAAAACAATTATATTGCAAAACCTCAATTTCTGTACTTTTTACTCAGTTAAAATTCCAACGGGTCCTTTGAAAGGCCCATTTCGACCTGCTCGTCCGAAACCTCTACAAAAAGGACCGGAAAAATGTTTTATTCAAATATTAGGAGTTCAAATAATTGATTAGGAGCTTTTCAACACAATTATATTGTGAAACCTCAATTTCTGTACTTTTTACTCAGTTAAAATTCCAACGGGTCCATTGAAAGGCCTATTTAGACCTACTCGTCCGAAACCTCTACAAAAAGGACCGCAAAAAGGTTTTATTCAAAAATTAGGAGTTCAAATAATTGATTAGGAGCTTTTCAACACAATTATATTTCAAAACCTCAATTTCTGTACTTTTTACTCAGTTAAAATTCCAACGGGTCCATTGAAAGGCCCATTTAGACTTGCTCGTCCGAAACCTCTATAAAAAGGACCGCAAAAATGTTTTATTCAAATATTAGGAGTTCAAGTAATTGATTAGGAGCTTTTCAACACAATTATATTGCAAAACCTCAATTTCTGTACTTTTTACTTAGTTAAAATTCCAACGGGTCCATTGAAAGGCCCATTTCGACCCGCTCGTCCGAAACCTCTACAAAAAGGACTGCAAAACAAGTTTTAAGCAAATATTAGGAGTTCAAATAATTGATTAGGAGCTTTTCAACACAATTATATTGCAAAACAGCAATTTCTGTTCTTTTTACTCAGTTAAAATTCCAACGGGTCTATTGAAAGGCCCATTTCGACGCGCTCGTCCGAAACCTCTACAAAAAGGACTGCAAAACAAGTTTTAATCAAATTTTAGGAGTTCATGTAATTGATTAGGAGCTTTTCAACACAATTATATTGCAAAACCTCAATTTATGTACTTTTTACCCAGTTAAAATTCCAACGGGTCCATTGAAAGGCCCATTTCGACCAGCTCGTCCGAAACCTCTACAAAAAGGACCGCAAATGTAACCCCCTTAACCAGGCCTAGACGGTTGACCCGAATTAAGAAAGTCACACGGGGAAAACCAAAGTCAACCCGAAAGTCAACCTTGATTAACGACCCTTTTTTTCTTTTTAATCTTGTCTAGATGCACATTAATCCTAATTGTGATCGCACAAACATCATACTCAAAGATCACAAACATCAGAGATCAAAGAGGGACCCAATTGAACAAATTACAACTTTAGGGACCAAATTGTAATTTCTGATAATTAAAAGGACTTAACCCAAATTAAAGTTACCAACTTGAAATTAATCAAGTTTCATGCTTCTCTGTGAAATTTCAGCTCAAAAGGACTTCCCAAGCTCATACAATTGAACATACAAGATTCAGGACCAAAACGCAAACAATTCAAAACATATAACTGCCAATGTCAGCCCCTAACGGTCGGCCGTTCCGAAACCGATCGACCCCGTTCCGAAACACGGGCCGTTCCGAAACCGATCGACCCCGTTCCGAAACATGGCCTTGGCAGAGACCAAACAGTTTCGAAACGGTGCATACCGTTTCGGACGCCTGGGTTCATGTAAGGCACCCGTTCCGAAACGGTGCATACTGTTCCGAAACGCCTGCACAGATTGCAGCAAATTGGCATTCCAAAACATGCAATTGATCAATCAAACATGCTCCAAATGTCACCAAACTTTACCAACATCCAATTCAACATATATATGACTTATAGGAATCATCAAATCAACAATTCAACATCATATGCAAAAAGCCCCAATTCTATAGGCATGCTTCCTACACAAGCTAGCTATTCAAACACCAAACTTCCAAAACAAGCATATAAGGTTCCGATTCAAAAACCAGCAATCTCAACAACATTCAACATACTTAGGGAGTTCCAAACACCTCCCAAAACATACACATTGGTCCCCCATTGCCAAATCACCCAAAAGCTAAAAAGTACTTATAAAACCTTCATACATTGAGCTTTATTTGAACTTGATTGCTTGCCCTTTCTTGCTGCCCCTCAAGGTACTCTAATGCTCTGCATTATTGAATTAAGAAAACGTAGAGAGCGTAAGCAAAAGCTTAGTGAGGCATGCTCATTAAAAACAATTCAATAATGCAATTAAAACCATTTATAAACATGCTTGAAATCAATCTTTGCACATGCTCAAAAGCATACTTAAAACAAGCAACCTCATGCTTAAACATAAACATTAAAACAAGCATCTCATGCTTCACAATACTCTTAACATGTCATATTGGCTCAAGTGATACATTTCATTTCTTAAAACAAGTTCATCAACTTCCCAAGGACTTTTAAACACCTTGGCCCCAAGGACTTTTAAACACCTTGGCCATGGACTTTTAAACACCATGAATAAGGACCACACAAGGACTTTTAACCACCTTTGTGTCCAATGCTTGAATCACCCCAAGGACTTTTAAACACCTTGGCCCCAAGGACTTTTAAACACCTTGGCCCCATGGACTTTTAAACACCATGGAAAGGATCACCTAAGGACTTTTAACCACCTTAGTGTCCGCAACAAGACTCATCCAAGGACTTTTAACCACCTTGATGATCTTAAGTAACAAGGCTCACTCAAGGACTTTTAACCACCTTAGTGACCTTAATCTTTTCAAAACATCACTTGCCAATATACATCATTTTCATCATTCAATCCACTGTTTTAAAGCATTAAACCAAGCCATTTTCATCATGCATTTCAAAGCATCAAACCACATTATTTCATTGTATAAAAGCAAGGTACTCCTACCTAGAGTTACCTTCAACATATGGCTTACATAATCAGCAAAATCCATGCTAAAACATGCTTTCAAAACAATAATTAAAAACATGCAAATCATCATCTTGCATCACAACAAAATCATGGCCACCACTAGAGAGAAAATCCGAAAACTTACACTTGAGCTTAGCAAAGTTGTTTAGACTTAAACTAAGCTCCCAAAACCTTCAAACCTTGGTTTTAAAAGCTGAAATCCAATTTCCACAAACTCACTCACTCACCGATTTCCACTTTGCTTCAAGCCAAAGCACCAAATCAAGCTTCCGGATCAACCAATCTTGGATCCAAAGATGCCTCCCCTGTTTCAACACATCAAAGCAGAGGATTAATGCATCATCATGCATTAATTGCTTCAATGAAAGCACCTAAACTCGCTGCTCTCATCCAAACTCCATTTTCGGCCACCAAACACAACCGAAAATGCATCCAAACCACTTCTAAACAAAGCCCAGCCATAAACCAGCAAAACCTCACTTCCATTAACATCATATAACATCTAAAAACAACCTATTAACAACCTTATACCTCCAGCAACATCAGATCACCAAGATCACCCCAAAAACTACCTTGAAACACAAGCTAAACTTAGGAAACTCAACCTATCCGGGATTGCATCAATCAAAACTTAATTCCACATCATTTTAGAGATCATTTAACATCAAAAACACCTCTCAAATCACAGATTAATCAGATCTAACGAAAATCATCAAAAATAATCAAAATCTTGCATAATAAGCCAAGATCCATTTCAACACTTTAAAACCTTTAATTAAACATCAATTAAGGATTGAAAACTTAGGAATTTCAGTAAAGAACTGATAGTTTAGAGGAGAAGGACGTTCTTACCTCCAAACTTGTGTTTCTCCACTTTTTGGAATGAAAAACCTTGATGAATCAAGAAGCAATTGAAGAGGTTTTGAAGATATGTTGATTTGGAATCAAATGAGAGTTGAAAGGAGGAATTTAGGTGAGAAAATCAGAAACAAATCTCTGAAAATGTAGTGTTTGGTTTGAGAGAAAATGAGAGAAGGAAAATTGAGAAGTTGGTTAAGAAATTAGCAAAATGAGCTTTTCCCTCCTTTTTGATATCTTTAAAATCAGAAAATAGCTTATAATATCTTAGAAAAATCTGGAGAAACCACTTTTGGATTAATAGCTCCTTAAAGATTCAAAGTTCCAACCCTTTATAAAACAGCCACCAAACTTGCGAAAATTACATTTTGGTCACTAGCCAAAATGTCACACTTCCAAAACTCATTTTCCAAAATTGATTTCACAGTTCACTTAATTATATTAAAAGATGATTTTAGAACATTTTTCCATATTTTTAATGCAACCCGAACTAGGCTTTCCTAATTTAACCTCTTAAGATTCGAACAGCACTTTGACCAACCGGTCAACGCCCACAACTCCTAAGACCAAAACCGGGGCGTTACAGCAAAAAGGTTTTATATAAATATTAGGAGTTCAAATAATTGATTAGGAGCTTTTCAACACAATTATATTGCAAAACCTCAATTTCTATACTTTTTACTCAGTTAAAATTCCATAAGGTCCATTGAAAGGCCCATTTAGACCTGCTCGTCTGAATCCTCTATAAAAAGGACCGCAAAAATGTTTTATTAAAAAATTAGGAGTTCATGTAATTGATTAGGAGCTTTTCAACACAATTATATTGCAAAACCTCAATTTCTGTACTTTTTACTCAGTTAAAATTTCAACGGGTCCATTGAAATGCCCATTTAGACCTACTCGTCCGAAACCTCTACAAAAAGGACCGCAAAAATGTTTTTTTCAAATATTAGGAGTTCAAATAATTGATTAGGAGCTTTACAACACAATTATATTGCAAAACCTCAATTTCTGTACTTTTTACTCAGTTAAAATTCCAACGAGTCCATTGAAAGGCCCATTTAGACTTGCTCGTCCGAAACCTCTATAAAAAGGACCGCAAAAATGTTTTATTCAAATATTAGGAGTTCAAGTAATTGATTAGGAGCTTTTCAACACAATTATATTGCAAAACCTCAATTTCTGTACTTTTTACTCATTCAAAATTCCAACGGGTCCATTGAAAGGCCCATTTCGACCTGCTCGTCCGAAACCTCTACAAAAAGGACCGCAAAAAATGTTTTATTCAAATATTAGGAGTTCAAATAATTGATTAGGAGCTTTTCAACACAATTATATTGCAAAACCGCAATTTCTGTACTTTTTACTCAGTTAAAATTCCAACGGGTCCATTGAAAGGCCCATTTCGACCCGCTCGTCCGAAACCTCTACAAAAAGGACTGCAAAACAAATTTTAATCAAATTTTAGGAGTTCGTGTAATTGATTAGGAGCTTTTCAACACAATTATATTGCAAAACCTCAATTTCTGTACTTTTTACTCAGTTAAAATTCCAACGGGTCCATTGAAAGGCCCATTTAAACTTGCTCGTCTGAAACCTCTACAAAAAGGACCGGAAAAATGTTTTATTCAAATATTAGGAGTTCAAATAATTGATTAGGAGCTTTTCAACACAATTATATTGTGAAACCTCAATTTCTGTACTTTTTACTCAGTTAAAATTCCAACGGGTCCATTGAAAGTCCCATTTAGACCTACACGTCCGAAACCTCTACAAAAAGGACCGCAAAAAGGTTTTATTCAAAAATTAGGAGTTCAAATAATTGATTAGGAGCTTTTCAACACAATTATATTGCAAAACCTCAATTTCTGTACTTTTTACTCAGTTAAAATTCCAACGGGTCTATTGAAAGGCCCATTTCGACGCGCTCGTCCGAAACCTCTACAAAAAGGACTGCAAAACAAGTTTTAATCAAATTTTAGGAGTTCATGTAATTGATTAGGAGCTTTTCAACACAATTATATTGCAAAACCTCAATTTATGTACTTTTTACCCAGTTAAAATTCCAACGGGTCCATTGAAAGGCCCATTTCGACCTGCTCGTCCGAAACCTCTACAAAAAGGACCGCAAAAAATGTTTTATTCAAATATTAGGAGTTCAAATAATTGATTAGGAGCTTTTCAACACAATTATATTGCAAAACCGCAATTTCTGTACTTTTTACTCAGTTAAAATTCCAACGGGTCCATTGAAAGGCCCATTTCGACCCGCTCGTCCGAAACCTCTACAAAAAGGACTGCAAAACAAATTTTAATCAAATTTTAGGAGTTCGTGTAATTGATTAGGAGCTTTTCAACACAATTATATTGCAAAACCTCAATTTCTGTACTTTTTACTCAGTTAAAATTCCAACGGGTCCATTGAAAGGCCCATTTAAACTTGCTCGTCTGAAACCTCTACAAAAAGGACCGGAAAAATGTTTTATTCAAATATTAGGAGTTCAAATAATTGATTAGGAGCTTTTCAACACAATTATATTGTGAAACCTCAATTTCTGTACTTTTTACTCAGTTAAAATTCCAACGGGTCCATTGAAAGTCCCATTTAGACCTACACGTCCGAAACCTCTACAAAAAGGACCGCAAAAAGGTTTTATTCAAAAATTAGGAGTTCAAATAATTGATTAGGAGCTTTTCAACACAATTATATTGCAAAACCTCAATTTCTGTACTTTTTACTCAGTTAAAATTCCAACGGGTCCATTGAAAGGCCCATTTAGACTTGCTCGTCCGAAACCTCTATAAAAAGGACCGCAAAAATGTTTTATTCAAATATTAGGAGTTCAACTAATTGATTAGGAGCATTTCAACACAATTATATTGCAAAACCTCAATTTATGTACTTTTTACCCAGTTAAAATTCCAACGGGTCCATTGAAAGGCCCATTTCGACCCGCTCGTCCGAAACCACAACAAAAAGGACTACAAAATAAGTTTTAATCAAATATTAGGAGTTCAAATAATTGATTAGGAGCTTTTCAACACAATTATATTGCAAAACCTCAAATTCTCTACTTTTTACTCAGTTAAAATTCCAACGGGTCCATTAAAAGGCCTATTTCGACCTGCTTGTCCGAAACCTCTACAAAAAGGACCGCAAAAATGTTTTATTCAAATATTAGGAGTTCAAATAATTTATTAGGAGCTTTTGAACCCAATTATATTGCAAAACCTCAATTTCTGTACTTTTTAATCAGTTAAAATTCCAAAGGGTCTATTGAAAGGCCCATTTCGACCCGCTCGTCCGAAACCTCTAAAAAAGGACCGCAAAACAAGTTTTAATAAAATTTTAGGAGTTCGTGTAATTGATTAGGAGCTTTTCAAAACAATTATATTGCAAAACCTCAATTTCTGTACTTTTTACTCAGTTAAAATTCCAACGGGTCCTTTGAAAGGCCCATTTCGACCTGCTCGTCCGAAACCTCTACAAAAAGGACCGCAAAAAATGTTTTATTCAAATATTAGGAGTTCAAATAATTGATTAGGAGCTTTTCAACACAATTATATTGCAAAACCGCAATTTCTGTACTTTTTACTCAGTTAAAATTCCAACGGGTCCATTGAAAGGCCCATTTCGACCCGCTCGTCCGAAACCTCTACAAAAAGGACTGCAAAACAAATTTTAATCAAATTTTAGGAGTTCGTGTAATTGATTAGGAGCTTTTCAACACAATTATATTGCAATACCACAATTTCTGTACTTTTTACTCAGTTAAAATTCCAACGGGTCCATTGAAAGGCCCATTTAAACTTGCTCGTCCGAAACCTCTACAAAAAGGACCGGAAAAATGTTTTATTCAAATATTAGGAGTTCAAATAATTGATTAGGAGCTTTTCAACACAATTATATTGTGAAACCTCAATTTCTGTACTTTTTACTCAGTGAAAATTCCAACGGGTCCATTGAAAGGCCCATTTAGACCTACTCGTCCGAAACCTCTACAAAAAGGACCGCAAAAAGGTTTTATTCAAAAATTAGGAGTTCAAATAATTGATTAGGAGCTTTTCAACACAATTATATTGCAAAACCTCAATTTCTGTACTTTTTACTTAGTTAAAATTCCAACGGGTCCATTGAAAGGCCCATTTAGACTTGCTCGTCCGAAACCTCTATAAAAAGGACCGCAAAAATGTTTTATTCAAATATTAGGAGTTCAAGTAATTGATTAGGAGCTTTTCAACACAATTATATTGCAAAACCTCAATTTCTGTACTTTTTACTCATTTAAAATTCCAACGGGTCCATTGAAAGGCCCATTTCGACCCGCTCGTCCGAAACCTCTACAAAAAGGACTGCAAAACAAGTTTTAAGCAAATATTAGGAGTTCAAATAATTGATTTAGTAGCTTTTCAACACAATTATATTGCAAAACAGCAATTTCTGTTCTTTTTACTCAGTTAAAATTCCAACAGGTCCATTGAAAGGCCCATTTCGACGCGCTCGTCCGAAACCTCTACAAAAAGGACTGCAAAACAAGTTTTAATCAAATTTTAGGAGTTCATGTAATTGATTAGGAGCTTTTCAACACAATTATATTGCAAAACCTCAATTTCTGTACTTTTTACTCAGTTAAAATTTCAACGGGTCCATTGAAAGGCCCATTTCGACCAGCTCGTCTGAAACCTCTATAAAAAGGACCGCAAAAATGTTTTATTCATATATTAGGAGTTCAAATAATTGATTATGAGCTTTTCAACACAATTATATTGCAAAACCTCAATTTCTGTACTTTTTACTCAGTTAAAATTCCAACGGGTCCATTAAAAGGCCTATTTCGACCTGCTTGTCCGAAACATCTACAAAAAGGACCGCAAAAATGTTTTATTCAAATATTAGGAGTTCAAATAATTTATTAGGGGCTTTTGAACCCAATTATATTGCAAAACCTCAATTTCTGTACTTTTTAATCTGTTAAAATTCCAACGGGTCTATTGAAAGGCCCATTTCGACCCGCTCGTCCGAAACCTCTAAAAAAGGACCGCAAAACAAGTTTTAATCAAATTTTAGGAGTTCGTGTAATTGATTAGGAGCTTTTCAAAACAATTATATTGCACAACCTCAATTTCTGTACTTTTTACTCAGTTAAAATTCCAACGGGTCCTTTGAAAGGCCCATTTCGACCCGCTCGTCCGAAACATCTACAAAAAGGACCGCAAAAAATGTTTTATTCAAATATTAGGAGTTCAAATAATTGACTAGGAGCTTTTCAACACAATTATATTGCAAAACCGCAATTTCTGTACTTTTTACTCAGTTAAAATTCCAACGGGTCCATTGAAAGGCCCATTTCGACCCGCTCGTCCGAAACCTCTACAAAAAGGACTGCAAAACAAATTTTAATCAAATTTTCGGAGTTCGTGTAATTGATTAGGAGCTTTTCAACACAATTATATTGCAAAACCTCAATTTCTGTACTTTTTACTCAGTTAAAATTCCAACGGGTCCATTGAAAGGCCCATTTAAACTTGCTCGTCCGAAACCTCTACAAAAAGGACCGGAAAAATGTTTTATTCAAATATTAGGAGTTCAAATAATTGATCAGGAGCTTTTCAACACAATTATATTGTGAAACCTCAATTTTTGTACTTTTTACTCAGTGAAAATTCCAACGGGTCCATTGAAAGGCCCATTTAGACCTACTCGTCTGAAACCTCTACAAAAAGGACCGCAAAAAGGTTTTATTCAAAAATTAGGAGTTCAAATAATTGATTAGGAGCTTTTCAACACAATTATATTGCAAAACCTCATTTTCTGTACTTTTTACTCAGTTAAAATTCCAACGGGTCCATTGAAAGGCCCATTTAGACTTGCTCGTCCGAAACCTCTATAAAAAGGACCGCAAAAATGTTTTATTCAAATATTAGGAGTTCAAGTAATTGATTAGGAGCTTTTCAACACAATTATATTGCGAAACCTCAATTTCTGTACTTTTTACTCATTTAAAATACCAACGGGTCCATTGAATGTCCCATTTCGACCCGCTCGTCCGAAACCTCTACAAAAAGGACTGCAAAACAAGTTTTAAGCAAATATTAGGAGTTCAAATAATTGATTAGGAGCTTTTCAACACAATTATATTGCAAAAACAGCAATTTCTGTTCTTTTTACTCAGTTAAAATTCCATCAGGTCCATTGAAAGGCCCATTTCGACGCGCTCGTCCGAAACCTCTACAAAAAGGACTGCAAAACAAGTTTTAATCAAATTTTAGGAGTTCATGTAATTGATTAGGAGCTTTTCAACACAATTATATTGCAAAACCTCAATTTCTGTACTTTTTACTCAGTTAAAATTTCAACGGGTCCATTGAAAGGCCCATTTCGACCAGCTCGTCTGAAACCTCTATAAAAAGGACCACAAAAATGTTTTATTCATATATTAGGAGTTCAAATAATTGATTAGGAGCTTTTCAACACAATTATATTGCAAAACCTCAATTTCTGTACTTTTTACTCAGTTAAAATTCCAACGGGTCCATTAAAAGGCCTATTTCGACCTCCTTGTCCGAAACATCTACAAAAAGGACCGCAAAAATGTTTTATTCAAATATTAGTTGTTCAAATAATTTATTAGGAGCTTTTGAACCCAATTATATTGCAAAACCTTAATTTCTGTACTTTTTAATCAGTTAAAATTCCAACGGGTCTATTGAAAGGCCCATTTCGACACGCTCGTCCGAAACCTCTAAAAAAGGACCGCAAAACAAGTTATAATCAAATTTTAGGAGTTCGTGTAATTGATTAGGAGCTTTTCAAAACAATTATATTGCACAACCTCAATTTCTGTACTTTTTACTCAGTTAAAATTCCAACGGGTCCTTTGAAAGGCCCATTTCGACCTGCTCGTCCGAAACCTCTACAAAAAGGACCGCAAAAAATGTTTTATTCAAATATTAGGAGTTCAAATAATTGACTAGGAGCTTTTCAACACAATTATATTGCAAAACCGCAATTTCTGTACTTTTTACTCAGTTAAAATTCCAACGGGTCCATTGAAAGGCCCATTTCGACCCGCTCGTCCGAAACCTCTACAAAAAGGACTGCAAAACAAATTTTAATCAAATTTTAGGAGTTCGTGTAATTGATTAGGAGCTTTTCAACACAATTATATTGCAAAACCTCAATTTCTGTACTTTTTACTCAGTTAAAATTCCAACGGGTCCATTGAAAGGCCCATTTAGACTTGCTCGTCCGAAACCTCTATAAAAAGGACCGCAAAAATGTTTTATTCAAATATTAGGAGTTCAAGTAATTGATTAGGAGCTTTTCAACACAATTATATTGCGAAACCTCAATTTCTGTACTTTTTACTCATTTAAAATACCAACGGGTCCATTGAATGTCCCATTTCGACCCGCTCGTCCGAAACCTCTACAAAAAGGACTGCAAAAAAGTTTTAAGCAAATATTAGGAGTTCAAATAATTGATTAGGAGCTTTTCAACACAATTATATTGCAAAAACAGCAATTTCTGTTCTTTTTACTCAGTTAAAATTCCATCAGGTCCATTGAAAGGCCCATTTCGACGCGCTCGTCCGAAACCTCTACAAAAAGGACTGCAAAACAAGTTTTAATCAAATTTTAGGAGTTCATGTAATTGATTAGG
Organism: Hibiscus tridactylites; assembly: GCA_958450335.1. Lineage (NCBI taxonomy): Eukaryota > Viridiplantae > Streptophyta > Magnoliopsida > Malvales > Malvaceae > Hibiscus > Hibiscus tridactylites. The sequence continues at coordinate 55,808,986 of OY288266.1, forward strand.
AGCTTTTCAACACAATTATATTGCAAAACCTCAATTTCTGTACTTTTTACTCAGTTAAAATTTCAACGGGTCCATTGAAAGGCCCATTTCGACCAGCTCGTCTGAAACCTCTATAAAAAGGACCACAAAAATGTTTTATTCATATATTAGGAGTTCAAATAATTGATTAGGAGCTTTTCAACACAATTATATTGCAAAACCTCAATTTCTGTACTTTTTACTCAGTTAAAATTCCAACGGGTCCATTAAAAGGCCTATTTCGACCTCCTTGTCCGAAACATCTACAAAAAGGACCGCAAAAATGTTTTATTCAAATATTAGTTGTTCAAATAATTTATTAGGAGCTTTTGAACCCAATTATATTGGAAAACCTCAATTTCTGTACTTTTTAATCAGTTAAAATTCCAACGGGTCTATTGAAAGGCCCATTTCGACACGCTCGTCCGAAACCTCTAAAAAAGGACCGCAAAACAAGTTATAATCAAATTTTAGGAGTTCGTGTAATTGATTAGGAGCTTTTCAAAACAATTATATTGCACAACCTCAATTTCTGTACTTTTTACTCAGTTAAAATTCCAACGGGTCCTTTGAAAGGCCCATTTCGACCTGCTCGTCCGAAACCTCTACAAAAAGGACCGCAAAAAATGTTTTATTCAAATATTAGGAGTTCAAATAATTGACTAGGAGCTTTTCAACACAATTATATTGCAAAACCGCAATTTCTGTACTTTTTACTCAGTTAAAATTCCAACGGGTCCATTGAAAGGCCCATTTCGACCCGCTCGTCCGAAACCTCTACAAAAAGGACTGCAAAACAAATTTTAATCAAATTTTAGGAGTTCGTGTAATTGATTAGGAGCTTTTCAACACAATTATATTGCAAAACCTCAATTTCTGTACTTTTTACTCAGTTAAAATTCCAACGGGTCCATTGAAAGGCCCATTTAAACTTGCTCGTCCGAAACCTCTACAAAAAGGACCGAAAAAATGTTTTATTCAAATATTAGGAGTTCAAATAATTGATTAGGAGATTTTCAACACAATTATATTGTGAAACCTCAATTTCTGTACTTTTTACTCAGTTAAAATTCCAACGGGTTCTGCCTTTCTCTTTATATGATTATCAAAGTTGGATACGGAAATCTTCAGGTTACAATAATGTCACACGTTCATATAATTATCATAAGTTCATCATATTTAATGAACATTATACATATACTTTTCTGCAACTTTTCTTTTATTTCCTATGCACTCTGGTTTATTTCCTTGGGAGTGTAATCATTAAATTTTGTCCAATTAATCCTCTCAGTCTTATGTATTTATTTTCCACACTAACTATGACGTATCCTGAAACTTTGCATCCTAAGATCAGCTATATGCGATTTATTACTTTGGTTCTACATACTCCTCTGCATGCTTTTAAGCATACATACACCGAATTTCTTACTGCCTTCAAGCTTCAATTTCTCTTGCTGATCTCAAATACTAAGTTTATCTACATGATCTATACATACCTTATTGCCATCAATATTTTATTATTGTATCAAATCTTTCTAAATACATCTTTTCCTTCATATACTCATATAGTCATTGTTATTTTTACGAATATTCTGTCTCTATTGTGCTACTTGTACACTAAAACTAATTATACCATACATCTTTGCAGAGAACACATCATTCCCTGGTGGCCCATCCAATGTCTATGTAATTATGTTATTAATTTTTGTTCAATTTATTTCCCCCTTATCATTTTTTTGCTCATTTGGTCTGTATTTAACTTCTTTGCCCCGCTTCTCTCTCTCCCCCGGTTTGTAATTTTATTATCCTGCCTTCTTCCTGCTCTCTCTCTCTCTCTTTGGTTTTTATCTGCTTATTTTCTATTATTAGATGTATGTCTTTAGGGTTATTATCTGATTATAGATGTATGCTTCTAGTTCTGCTCTCTGTTATTAGTTGCATGTTTATAGGCTACTACCATGCTTTATTTATTTTCCTCTATGCTTACAATTTCCATGTATATTATTTAATGAGCTCCATCTTATGTACTATTGATATTTTATTTTGCTATCTATACCACACCTCCCTAGGTGATCTTTATCCAGCCCTATTAAGGGAATCTATATCTACCCTACCTATTAGGGACTTTATAACAGTTATACTTTCTCCTTCACTTTACCAATTTTATTGGTCATATACTTTCCTTAATTTAGAAGCTTCTATCCCCTGGTTTTTATCAAATGAAATAGTCAAGGCCTCATCACTTAATTTCATCTTCTCAATTATTATTACCAATTACTCTTTTCAAATATCCCCTATAATAACGTTTTTAATTATTATTATTTATAACTCTAACTCCCCGCCTTTATACCGGTATTGCTACTACCTTAAATTTTATAATTTAATTGAATGCTATTTAATACAGTCTATTTATTTCCAAAAAGCATATACCTTAATCCTTGCCTATTCTTCTGTTACATCTATGTTACTAAATTGCTCATTCCTTTATATAACAATACACTATTTTCCTCTATCTATCCCAATAACAGCTAAATATTCCAGCATAATATCTAGTCATACTTTTACAAAAATAACTTCAAATTTTACATACATTATTTTTCTCCCGCTTATTTCTAATTTTAGTATTTCTCTCTTAATATATTCAAATGTTAAAACTTCTCCAAATTTTTACTTCATTATTACCTCTCATTTATTGTGCCAATACATAAAAATACCTAGAAAACCAAATTTAACCCCCCTTACTACAGACTATAAAAGTCAAACACTATCATTTATTTTTAAATTTATCTCCTTTCATTTATTACACTCTTCTATATTGCTAAAGATATTACCATTAAAATCTATATTTTATTATGCAATCCTACTACCATTAAGGAAAATAATTTTCTGTAATTTCTTCAATTATTTTCCTTTATTTAAGCCATTAAAAATTATTCTCTGCTTTAAATACCCGAGTATCAAAAGATTTCCTTTTTTTACCAAAGCCACATGGATCTTTCTCTTTTCAACCCCCCTTTACAGCCAATACTTTAAACAAATCTTTTTAGCATCACCATTAAAGTTTAACCACAATTACTATAGATATAAAAGATACTTTCCTTTAATAAATTATAGGCCTATATCAATTCAGGCAAGTACCTTAAATAAGCTTCTTCAGCATAAAAGTAATTTCCATCTTTTACAATCCTTAATTATTTCCCAAAATATTGCTCAATTCACTTTCCATATTTCATCACCCTTAGCTATTTTCTCCTTCTTTATATACTTGCATTACAATTATACCATCCCACTACAACTCCTATCTATCTCGTACTTCTCATACCCTCTAATCCTCTCAATGGCTTCATCCTCCTCCATCCCCCAACTCAACTCGATCAATCTTACCAATGAAGAATCAGAACTGCTGTACACACCTGATTTCGACTTTATCAAAGAAGATCCCAAGCTCATTGTAATTGGCCGATTTATTTCATCCAAGGCTATCGATATCTCTGTTGTGATCAACGCCTTCGAAGGTATTTGGAAACCTAATGATGTGGTATCCATTTCAGCGATACAAGACAACTTTATCAAGATCAAGTTCAAGGAAATCAAGAACTGCTACGAGATCATTAATCGTGGTCCTTGGCTTTATAAGGATGAATGGCTAGCAGTCACTGAATACGATCCGGCCAAATCGTTAAACGACTACAACTTCAACACCATGAGAATCTGGATCCGAATTTTCTCTCTCCCAGACCCACTCTTTGCTGATGTTGATCGCTCCCATCTGGTGGGTCATGCTCTAGGTTCAATGGTTGGTCAAGTTCTCCGAACGGACACCCGCCAAATTGATGGGAATATGCAAGAATTCCTTCGTGTTGAAATCATTCTCAACATTATTAGACCTGTCACCCGATTTGTGTTCATTGGTTCTGGTGAAAACAAAATCATGTGCAGACTCCAGTATGAAAGGCTCCCAACTCTATGTCCTGGATGCGGCATTATCAGTCATACCCTAGAAAATTGTCCAATACGTTCATCTCTCGATCTATCCAAGTTACAGTACGGAGAATGGCTCCGCTACCTTCCACCTAGACGTCGCCCAGCTGGCCTTCGGGGACGTATCCGCAATGTGGAACCAAATCAGATTCCAATCATCCCTCCAACAAATGGTAACCCTACCTCAATATTTACAATAACCACTTTTTTAATCAGCTTTCTCAATTCTTTTTTTCTATCAATATTCCTAACTATAGTTTTAATTACAGTGGCCCCAACAAATATCCCAGCTCCTCCTGCCAATCCCATTGCTCCAATTAACGAACAGAATAATTTGGGTAAAATATTCTATCCTCTCTTCTTACTTTACGCAAAAATCTTTAAGGTGCTAATTACAAGTTTCCTATGCTGCATAGGTTCTCTAAATGATGGCAATGCAGCCTCATTCACGGAACAAGCTACTGATGATGGCCAAAATGCCGACATGACTATTGATGACGACCCCAACTCTGCTAAAGCCCCCCCTAATGTTGATTTGAAGCAAAAGGCTCCTCTTGAGCCCCAACCCCTTAACACCATCTATCCCATCCCGGAAGATGGTTCTAATGATGATTGGGAAACCAATGATGATTATGGTGTTCCCAGCCCTACTGCCGAGCAGATTAAGAAGTTTGACTCTGAATCGAGTAAGCCTTCTAAACCCACTGATACATTGTTCAATGATTTTAATCAGTGGTTACTAAAAACTTACCCGAATGATGCAGCCCCTGCAACAGTTCCTGTTCCAGCACCCGTACCTGCACCTGCTCCAAACCAAAGTAACCGTGGCTTGAAACGCCGCTCCCCAATACAAGTATCGCTCTCGCCGAAAAAATCCAAACAGTCCGGATCTACTCTAAAAGCTGGGATGAGCAGCTCTAAAAACTCTCCGGCGGTTGCTGATTCCCAGCCCCGCCGAGCAAAATGAGGATCCTTTGCTGGAACTGTCAGGGCCTAGGACAAGCCCCGACGGTTCAACATCTTCGAGACTATGTCCAACGTACCAATCCTGATATTATATTTTTATGCGAAACTAAGTTAAATAAAGCGGAATGTCACCGCTTATGTCTTTCATTAGGTATGATAGACATTATTTCTATTCCCCCCTCGGATGGGTGTTCCGGAATTTCTTTATTCGCCGCAAACGATATCAATATAAATTTAATTTCTTACTCGCTGCGCTATATTCACATTCAAATTACAAAGAACAACTGCACTATGTTCTTCACTGGAATGCATGGATTTTCGGAAACTAGCCAAAAATACAAAACATGGGAGCTAATTGATTCCTTATACTCTTCTACTAAAGATAAACCTTGGCTTCTTGGAGGTGATCTCAATGAGATTCTAACTGATTCAGAAAAACAAGGCGGCCCCCGTAGAGCTAGATCCCAAATAAAAAATTTTCGTAATTGTTTAATTCGTAACAACCTTTTCGACTGCAAACCTACCTCGGGATAGTTTACATGGACAAAAATAGGCCCCTTAACACCGGTAATTCATGAACGGCTTGATTGCTTTATTGCTAACTATGCTTGGAAAGATCTCTACCCTAATCATCGTATAACTACGGAATATGTTGCAAAATCCGACCATTGTTTCCTTATTATTGAATTTGATAAACCAACTTCTACACCTAAAACACAAACACCCAAAAACTTCAGATTTGAAAGCTGTTGGGCTAATAACAAAGATAATATCCAAACAATCAAAAGAGCATGGACCGACACCCCCGGAATAGCCATCAATAAAATTAAAGCGGTAGGTACATACTTAGACGACTGGCAAAACCAACAACGCTTTAAAACAACAGGACGCATTAAATTCCTTACCAAAAAAATTAACAAACTCCTCTATCGTCCCTTAACAGCCGCAAATAAGCAAACTTATTTAAACTATAGAACGGAATTAAATAAACTTTTATCAGAACAAGAAGCTTATTGGGCTCAAAGATCTCGTACCCTCTGGCTATCTTAAGGAGACAAAAATACCAAATTCTTTCATGCCAGAGCCTCTAATCGTAATAAGAAAAATTCAATTATAGGTCTTTATGATACCAACTCCAACTGGTGTACCTCTGAATCTGTAATAATGGATATCGCCTCTAATTATTTCCAAAACCTGTTTACAACTTCTAATCCCCAATTCTCTGATATCATTTTGGACAAAATCCATCCCTCCATTAATTCCTCAATGAACGACAACCTTCTCAAGTCGTTCTCCAGAGAAGAAATTCTCCATGCTTTTAAAGATATTGACCCTAGGAAGGCTCCCGGTGCCGATGGTCTTCCTAGTAGTTTCTTTCGTCAACACTGGGACACAGTTGGAGAAGATGTCCTTAATCTTTGTATGGATCTTTTAAATGGCAAAGCTGATATGGCATTAGTTAACAAAACTATTCTGGTGCTAATTCCCAAAGTAAAGGATCCAACTTCCATGAAACAACTCAGACCTATTAGCCTTTGCACTGTTCTTTATAAAATAGTTGCCAAAACAATTGTGAATAGAATGAAGCAGGCTATACCTCTTTGTATTAGACCTAATCAAGCTGCCTTTATCCAGGGTCGCAATATTTCTGACAACATACTGGTTGCGCATGAAATCATTCACAATATCAATTCTGGTGCGACTAAATCCTCGCAAGGAGCTGCTCTCAAGCTTGACATGGAAAAAGCCTTCGACAGAGTTGAATGGTCTTTCCTTGCAAATGTTATGGCACGTATGGGCTTTGCATCCGATTGGATTGAGCTTATAATGCGTTGTATATCCACTGTCTCCTTCTCAGTTAAAATTAATAATTCCTTTTCACCCATGTTTAAACCTCAACGTGGTCTTCGTCAGGGGGATCCTCTATCCCCTTTTCTTTTTCTATTCTACACCCAAGGACTCTCGGCTTATTTAGCTGCAGCGCAACAAACTAATATGCTTCCAGGTCTAGGGGCATGTAAACATGGGCCCAAAGTTAACCACCTCCTTTTTGCTGATGATTGTATGGTATTCATAAATACCAATCAGTCTGAAGCATCCCTTTTAAAAAATGCTTTGCAGGTTTATGCTAATGCTTCAGGTCAAGCAATAAATTTCAAAAAATCAACAATTTTCTATAACCCACGTACACCTTCTGCAACAAGAAATGCAATCAATAGCCTATTACAAGTGCGAGAAGTTTCTAACCCCGGTGTTTACCTAGGCATCCCACTCCTAATAGGGAAAAATAAAACTGAATCACTAGGTTTTGTACGAGATAAAGTACATGATCGTCTCTTTAGCTGGGACAAACACCTTCTATCCTTTAGTGGTAGAGAGATTTTCATCAAAGCTGTCTTACAATCCCTTCCACAATATGTGATGTCTTGCTATCTCCTACCGCACAATATCATAGACGACATGACTACATCAATCCGTCAATACTGGTGGACTGGTAAATCCAACAAAAAAGGCTGGCACATGTTATCGTGGAACCGTATATGTTTACCCAAATCAGCTGGTGGCATGGGTTTCAAAGACCTACACGATTTCAATATCGCTCTCTTGGGCAAGCAAATTTGGAAATTAATTTGTGAACCAGACTCCTTATTAGGACAAATATACCGTTCTAAATACTTCCCTGCAGGTAACATCCTGGATGCACCGAAGCCTAATAGAGGCTCTTTTTCCTGGCAAGGGATACACAACGCCCTTCAGCGTCTTTACCCTGGCTTTCTTCATCGCCCGGGTATAAACAGTAATATCAGAATACAGAAAGATATATGGGGAGGGTCTTCCCCGATTGAGCTAACTGGGGATTACGAAATTTCCGACGAATTTCACATTCGATGTCGGGATTTTATGATCCGCAACCAAACTGCTTGGGATACAGTAAAACTAAACAATTACTTCACCCCAATGGATGCGGACGCCATTCTCCGTATTCCCATCATCAATGATCAACGGGACTCTATTTTATGGTCTCCCAACGATTCGGGTATATATTCAGTTCGCTCTGGATACAACTTCCTACAGCGCTCTCTATCCCAACCTTTGCCTCCATCTCGGTTTTGGAAATTTTTTATCCAAAACTAAAGCTTTAGCCAAAGTTAAAACTTTTGGATGGCGTATGGCTTCTGATGCTCTACCAGTTGGCTCTAAAATGCAAGTTTTCTCCCATAACTCGGGGCCTTGCTCTATCTGTGGTAATCAATCGGAATCAATTCTTCATGCACTTCGTGACTGTCCTGGGGCAGCTGAAGCTCTTCAAATCAGTGGTATTCCTATCTCTCTCTATAAGAGCTCAGCTCCTACACCCCTACAATGGTTAGAGGAAGCAGCCTCTACAATTTCTGCTGATAAATTTAGTCTCTTCCTTACAGTTTTATGGAATATTTGGAACAGACGTAATGATTGGATTCACAATCACCATTTACAACCATCATGGCTAATCGCAGTCAATTCAATTAGCTTACATGATGAATTTTGCAAATCTTCAATGACAACTAGTTCACCTCCATCTACTATATATAACCCATCCCGTGCCCCTCCATCTAATTATATCAAAATCAATGTGGACGGAGCTTTTAACCCCTCAACTCGTGCAGCAGCCGTTGGTGTTGTTGCCCGTGATCCCGCAGGTGTAGTCGTGGGTGGTCTTGCTTTCCCTCTTGGTAGCCGTCAGGACGCTATCACCAGTGAGGGGGAAAGCATCCTTGCTGGTCTCACCTTTGCCCGTTCTCAAGGATGGAATAGTTTCTTGATCGAAACTGACTGTGCCTCTCTCGCAAATAGGATCAACAATCCTGCCCAGGATCTATCTACTATGGGTCCAACTATTCGTCAAATTCAAGCTGCTCTACATGACTTCGACTTTGCTTCTATTTCCTTTGTACGCCGTGAGGCAAATGTTATAGCCCATACTTTGGCTACTTTTTCTCTAAATTCCATGACTTCAAAGTCATTTGTAACAGATATTCCCCATTGTATTCAACATCTTGTAACAAATATTCATTGATCAATAATATACTAGGGCACTCTTTTCCCCTTTTTAGGGTCCTCTAGCTTTGCTTGAAGGACAGTAGTAGGGGTTTTTAATGAGGCCTTTTTCTTCAAAAAAAAAATTCCAACGGGTCCATTGAAAGGCCCATTTAGACCTACTCGTCCGAAACCTCTACAAAAAGGACCGCAAAAAGGTTTTATTCAAAAATTAGGAGTTCAAATAATTGATTAGGAGCTTTTCAACACAATTATATTGCAAAACCTCAATTTCTGTACTTTTTACTCAGTTAAAATTCCAACGGGTCCATTGAAAGGCCCATTTAAACTTGCTCGTCCGAAACCTCTACAAAAAGGACCGGAAAAATGTTTTATTCAAATATTAGGAGTTCAAATAATTGATTAGGAGCATTTCAACACAATTATATTGTGAAACCTCAATTTCTGTACTTTTTACTCAGTTAAAATTCCAACGGGTCCATTGAAAGGCCCATTTCGACCCGCTCGTCCGAAACCACAACAAAAAGGACTGCAAAACAAGTTTTAATCAAATATTAGGAGTTCAAATAATTGATTAGGATCTTTTCAATACAATTATATTGCAAAACCTCAATTTCTGTACTTTTTACTCAGTTAAAATTCCAACGGGTCCATTGAAAGGCCTATTTCGACCTGCTTGTCCGAAACCTCTACAAAAAGGACCGCAAAAATGTTTTATTCAAATATTAGGAGTTAAAATAATTTATTAGGAGCTTTTGAACCCAATTATATTGCAAAACCTCAATTTCTGTACTTTTTAATCAGTTAAAATTCCAACGGGTCTATTGAAAGGCCCATTTCGACCCGCTCGTCCGAAACCTCTAAAAAAGGACCGCAAAACAAGTTTTAATAAAATTTTAGGAGTTCGTGTAATTGATTAGGAGCTTTTCAAAACAATTATATTGCAAAACCTCAATTTCTGTACTTTTTACTCAGTTAAAATTCCAACGGGACCTTTGAAAGGCCCATTTCGACCTGCTCGTCCGAAACCTCTACAAAAAGGACCGCAAAAAATGTTTTATTCAAATATTAGGAGTTCAAATAATTGATTAGGAGCTTTTCAACACAATTATATTGCAAAACCGCAATTTCTCTACTTTTTACTCAGTTAAAATTCCAACGGGTCCATTGAAAGGCCCATTTCGACCCGCTCGTCCGAAACCTCTACAAAAAGGACTGCAAAACAAATTTTAATCAAATTTTAGGAGTTCGTGTAATTGATTAGGAGCTTTTCAACACAATTATATTGCAAAACCTCAATTTCTGTACTTTTTACTCAGTTAAAATTCCAACGGGTCCATTGAAAGGCCCATTTAAACTTGCTCGTCCGAAACCTCTACAAAAAGGACCGGAAAAATGTTTTATTCAAATATTAGGAGTTCAAATAATTGATTAGGAGCATTTCAACACAATTATATTGTGAAACCTCAATTTCTGTACTTTTTACTCAGTTAAAATTCCAACGGGTCCATTGAAAGTCCCATTTAGACCTACTCGTCCGAAACCTCTACAAAAGGGACCGCAAAAAGGTTTTATTCAAAAATTAGGAGTTCAAATAATTGATTAGGAGCTTTTCAACACAATTATATTGCAAAACCTCAATTTCTGTACTTTTTACTCAGTTAAAATTCCAACGGGTCCATTGAAAGGCCCATTTAGACTTGCTCGTCCGAAACCTCTATAAAAAGGACCGCAAAAATGTTTTATTCAAATATTAGGAGTTCAAGTAATTGATTAGGAGCTTTTCAACACAATTATATTGCAAAACCTCAATTTCTGTACTTTTTACTTAGTTAAAATTCCAACGGGTTATGGTCTCCCAATGACTCGGGTATATACTCCGTTCGCTCTGGATACATTTTCTTACAACGCTCCTGTTCCCAACCTTCGTCACCTTCTCTGCTTTGGAAATTTTTATCCAAAATAAAAGCTTTACCTAAAGTTAAAACTTTTGGCTGGCGTATGGCAGCTGATGCTCTACCAGTTGGCTCTAAAATGCAAGCTTTCTCCCCTTGTTCGGGGCTATGTTCTATCCGTGGTAATCACACTGAAACAATTCTTCATGCGCTTCGTGACTGTCCTGGCGCAACTGAAGCCCTCCAAATTAGTGGTATTCCTATCTCTCTCTATAAGAGTTTAGCTCTTTCACCCCTACAATGGCTAGAGGAAGCAGCCTCTACAATTTCCTCTGATAAATTTGGCCTATTTCTTACAGCTTTATGGAATATTTGGAATAGACGTAATGATTGGATTCACAACCACCATTTACAACCCTCATGGCTAATTGCAGTCAATTCAATTAGCTTACATGATGAATTTTGTAAATCATCTACTTCATCTGATCTACCTCCATCTACAAATACTAATCCCTACTGTCCTCCTCCACCTAACTATATCAAAATTAATGTGGATGGAGCCTTCAACCCTTCAACTCGTGCAGCAGCTGTCGGCGTTGTTGCTCGTGACCCTGCCGGAGCAGTCGTGGGTGGTCTTGCTTTCCCTCTCGGTAGCCGCCTGGACGCTATCAACAGTGAGGGGGAAAGCATCCTTGCTGGTCTTACCTTTGCCCGATCTCGAGGATGGAAACGCATCAAGATCGAAACGGACTGTGCCTCTCTTGCGAATAGGATCAACAATCCTACTAAGGACCTTTCTACTATGGGACCATCTATTCTTCAGATTCAAGCTGCTCTTCATGATTTCGACTTTACTTCGATTTCTTTTGTACGCCGTGAGGCAAATGTTATAGCCCATACGCTGGCTTCCTTTTCTCTGAATTCTATGACGTCTTTGTCATTTGAATCGGATATTCCCCATTGTATTCATCATCTTGTACCAAATTATCATTGATTAATAAAATTTTGGGCACTCTTTTCCCCTTTTTAGGGTCCTCTAGCTTTGCTTGAAGGACAGTAGTAGGGGTTTTTAATGAGGCCTTTTCTTCAAAAAAAAAAAATTCCAACGGGTCCATTGAAAGGCCCATTTCGACCCGCTCGTCCGAAACCTCTACAAAAAGGACTGCAAAACAAGTTTTAAGCAAATATTAGGAGTTCAAATAATTGATTAGGAGCTTTTCAACACAATTATATTGCAAAACAACAATTTCTGTTCTTTTTACTTAGTTAAAATTCCAACGGGTCCATTGAAAGGCCCATTTCGACGCGCTCGTCCGAAACCTCTACAAAAAGGACTGCAAAACAAGTTTTAATCAAATTTTAGGAGTTCATGTAATTGATTAGGAGCTTTTCAACACAATTATATTGCAAAACCTCAATTTATGTACTTTTTACTCAGTTAAAATTCCAACGGGTCCATTGAAAGGCCCATTTCGACCAGCTCGTCCGAAACCTCTACAAAAAGGACCGCAAAAAGGTTTTATTTAAATATTAGGAGTTCAAATAATTGATTAGGAGCTTTTCAACACAATTATATTGCAAAACCTCAATTTCTGTACTTTTTACTCAGTTAAAATTCCATAAGGTCCATTGAAAGGCCCATTTAGACCTGCTCGTCTGAATCCTCTATAAAAAGGACCGCAAAAATGTTTAATTCAAATATTAGGAGTTCAAATAATTGATTAGGAGCTTTTCAACACAATTATATTGCAAAACCTCAATTTCTGTACTTTTTACTCATTTAAAATTCCAACGGGTCCATTGAAAGGCCCATTTCGACCTGCTCTTCCGAAACCTCTACAAAAAGGACCGCAAAAAATGTTTTATTCAAATATTAGGAGTTCAAATAATTGATTAGGAGCTTTTCAACACAATTATATTGCAAAACCGCAATTTCTGTACTTTTTACTCAGTTAAAATTCCAACGGGTCCATTGAAAGGCCCATTTCGACCCGCTCGTCCGAAACCTCTACAAAAAGGACTGCAAAACAAATTTTAATCAAATTTTAGGAGTTCGTGTAATTGATTAGGAGCTTTTCAACACAATTATATTGCAAAACCTCAATTTCTGTACTTTTTACTCAGTTAAAATTCCAACGGGTCCATTGAAAGGCCCATTTAAACTTGCTCGTCCGAAACCTCTACAAAAAGGACCGGAAAAATGTTTTATTCAAATATTAGGAGTTCAAATAATTGATTAGGAGCTTTTCAACACAATTATATTGTGAAACCTCAATTTCTGTACTTTTTACTCAGTTAAAATTCCAACGGGTCCATTGAAAGGCCCATTCAGACCTCCTCGTCCGAAACCTCTACAAAAAGGACCGCAAAAAGGTTTTATTCAAAAATTAGGAGTTCAAATAATTGATTAGGAGCTTTTCAACACAATTATATTGCAAAACCTCAATTTCTGTACTTTTTACTCAGTTAAAATTCCAACGGGTCCATTGAAAGGCCCATTTCGACTTCCTCGTCCGAAACCTCTATAAAAAGGACCGCAAAAATGTTTTATTCAAATATTAGGAGTTCAAGTAATTGATTAGGAGCTTTTCAACACAATTATATTGCAAAACCTCAATTTCTGTACTTTTTACTCAGTTAAAATTCCAACGGGTCCATTGAAAGGCCCATTTAGACTTGCTCGTCCGAAACCTCTATAAAAAGGACCGCAAAAATGTTTTATTCAAATATTAGGAGTTCAAGTAATTGATTAGGAGCTTTTCAACACAATTATATTGCAAAACCTCAATTTCTGTACTTTTTACTCAGTTAAAATTCCAACGGGTCCATTGAAAGTCCCATTTCGATCCGCTCGTCCGAAACCACAACAAAAAGGACTGCAAAACAAGTTTTAATCAAATATTAGGAGTTCAAATAATTGATTAGGAGCTTTTCAACACAATTATATTGCAAAACCTCTATTTCTGTACTTTTTACTCAGTTAAAATTCCAACGGGTCCATTAAAAGGCCTATTTCGACCTGCTTGTCCGAAACCTCTACAAAAAGGACCGCAAAAATGTTTTATTCAAATTATTAGGAGTTCAAATAATTTATTAGGAGCTTTTGAACCCAATTATATTGAAAAACCTCAATTTTTGTACTTTTTAATCAGTTAAAATTCCAACGGGTCTACTGAAATGCCCATTTCGACCCGCTCGTCCGAAACCTCTAAAAAAGGACCGCAAAACAAGTTTTAATCAAATTTTAGGAGTTCGTGTAGTTGATTAGGAGCTTTTCAAAACAATTATATTGCAAAACCTCAATTTCTGTACTTTTTACTCAGTTAAAATTCCAACGGGTCCTTTGAAAGGCCCATTTCGACCTGCTCGTCCGAAACCTCTACAAAAAGGACCGCAAAAAATGTTTTATTCAAAAATTAGGAGTTCAAATAATTGATTAGGAGCTTTTCAACACAATTATATTGCAAAACCGCAATTTCTGTACTTTTTACTCAGTTAAAATTCCAACGTGTCCATTGAAAGGCCCATTTCGACCCGCTCGTCCGAAACCTCTACAAAAAGGACTGCAAAACAAATTTTAATCAAATTTTATGAGTTTGTGTAATTGATTAGGAGCTTTTCAACACAATTATATTGCAAAACCTAAATTTCTGTACTTTTTACTCAGTTAAAATTCCAACGGGTCCATTGAAAGGCCCATTTAAACTTGCTCGTCCGAAACCTCTACAAAAAGGACCGGAAAAATGTTTTATTCAAATATTAGGAGTTCAAATAATTGATTAGGAGCTTTTAAACACAATTATATTGTGAAACCTCAATTTCTGTACTTTTTACTCAGTTAAAATTCCAACGGGTCCATTGAAAGGCCCATTTAGACCTACTCGTCCGAAACCTCTACAAAAAGGACCGCAAAAAGGTTTTATTCAAAAATTAGGAGTTCAAATAATTGATTAGGAGCTTTTCAACACAATTATATTGCAAAACCTCAATTTCTGTACTTTTTACTGAGTTAAAATTCCAACGGGTCCATTGAAAGGCCCATTTAAACTTGCTCGTCCGAAACCTCTATAAAAAGGACCGTAAAAATGTTTTATTCAAATATTAGGAGTTCAAGTAATTGATTTGGAGCTTTTCAACACAATTATATTGCAAAACCTCAAATTCTGTACTTTTTACTCATTTAAAATTCCAACGGGTCCATTGAAAGGCCCATTTCGACCCGCTCGTCCGAAACCTCTACAAAAAGGACTGCAAAACAAGTTTTAAGCAAATATTAGGAGTTCAAATAATTGATTAGGAGCTTTTCAACACAATTATATTGCAAAACAGAAATTTCTGTTCTTTTTACTTAGTTAAAATTCCAACAGGTGGAAATGAAAATTCTCTCTGAACTCTCTCATTTCCTCCCTTTGCTTCTCCTCTCTCTCTATTTTCCTCATCACAAACCACCGCCCCCACCGCCATATCCTTGACCCTCCACTCCCACAACCACCACATAGAAGCCGCACAACCCTCCCCCCTCCACCAGCATGCCACCATTTATCGTGGTCTCATGCGTCCGTCCCCTCCTCAAAGCTGCCTGGCAGCAAATTGTCTTATAACAACAATATGCAAAACTTGCATATCCGATTGTTGCAAGTCAAAAGTGGAGTAGAGTTGGCAAAGGTAAGTATCTCTCCTCATGTTTTTTTAAACTCTTTTACCATTATTAATAGTGGTTATAATTTTATATTAATTGCTTGGATCAAGCCTTGGCTCAATCAATCCGGCCACATTTCCTTTGTCTTTTGCACAATAAGGAGGTGGTTTCAGCATCAGGTTTTAACAATGATGCACCGATCCTGGCCCTCGAGGCCTTGTACCGAAAAAATCCATTCGATAGAATGGTTGTTTTCTTGGCCCTTCGGGCCTTGCCACGGCTTATTCACTCGAATAAAATCAAGAGGGCTATCGTTTCGGTGGCAAATACAGCCTCTATGGCTGGTAACAAGGCAGTGGAAGACTGTCTCCCACGTCGAACGTGCATGGCACATGCAAATAAGGCTGCCGGCAGCAACGACGTTGGAGCTGATATTACACACACTGCATGCACGACACATGCAGTTGAGACTTCCGACAGCCGCTACACCCTGTTGGGGGAGGAGGCGTCAGTCAGCCAAGGAGGTGATTGACATCCTCCGGCCACCAACATTACCTTCGATGACCGGTTCCAGGATCGTCCCAACCGACGTATTATCCCTATTATTTTGGGATTTGATACTTTACAAATTCAAATTTAATGAGACTGTTAATATTAAATTATATTTAATATTTTCACCACATAAATTGAGCTTAATTTATTCACCACATAAATTATGGTTATTACCACACATTATAAATTTAAGCTATGTTTTACATATATTAAATTTGGTGTGGTTAATATCAATTAATTTAAAATTAATTTCTGATTTGGATTGTTTCAAATACAAAATCCAATCGTCATGGAGCCTCATACTGGGACTCTATCACTACCAAATAACAAAAATCCTACAATATAGGAGATATACTGGGGTCCATATCACTAAATTAAATTCAACTTATCTATCCCATAACTTGAATTTTATATGGACATTATCACCTATTTTAAATTTAACTCACTTATCTCACAGGTTAAATTTTGAATGGACATTATCACATGGATTAAATTTAATTTATCTGTCATATAAATTAAATTTTGAATGGATAGTATCCCATACATTAAAGTTACCTCACTTATCTTACAAGTTAAATTTTGAATGGATTTTATCACATGGATTAAATTTAATTTATCTATCCCATAAATTAAATTTTGTATGGATATTATCCCATCAATTACATTTAACCTCCTTATCTCGCAAGTTAAATTTTGAATGGATTTTATCTCATGGATTAAATTTAATTTATTTATCATATAAATTAAATTTTCAATGGATATTATCCAATAAATTTAATTTAACTCACTTATCTTACAAGTTAAAATTTAAAGGGATATTATCACTTGGATTAAATTTAATCTATCTAATTCATAAATTAAATTTGGACAGGATATTATCATATCGGCTAAGTTTAATTTATTTTCCCCATAAATTAAATTTTGAATGGTTTTTATCTCACCAATCAAATTTAATTCATTTATCCCTTAAATTAAATCTTAATTTATCTACCCCTACCTCCCAGATAGTTTTACCGGATACACTCCTCAATAATTTATCACTTATCTCAGTGTTTTTCTCGTTTCACTTTTTGTGGCAATCGATTTCACAACTTTCGTTTCTCACAAACAATGGCCTCCTCGGACTCTTTCCTGGATCACTTCGATAACCTCCAGTTTACTGCAGAGGAACAAGCCGTCGTTTACGCCCCTAAGGCCACAAAGGCCATACCCTTGGAGGATCAACGATGCTCACTGTTAGGGAAGCTCTTTCCCACAACCAAGCCGGACGACACTGCCCTGGTGAAGGTGTTCACGGCCATTTGGAAGGAAGATAAGCTTATCTCTACCACGATCCTTGGCTCAGGTTACTTTCTGTTTAAGTTTGAAACCGCGGCAAAGGTTAAGGATATTCTCAAGCGAGGGCCATGGACCTTCAAACGTGACTGGCTCGCCCTTGCCCCTATCCAGCCTCAACTGACACTGGAGGAATATAAATTTACTCATATGAGGATTTGGGTCCGAATCCTACGTGTGCCCCTGGCAATGATGATAGGCGACACAGTGGCCAATGCATCTGGACGTGCCCTCGGCAGTGGCCTTGGTGCAGTAATTGGCACCGACACCCGCAAAGATGATGAAGGGAATCGGGTTCAGTTCCTAAGGGTGGGAGTACTCATCGATGTTACTCGACCTCTCCGTCGAGGTGTTGCGTTAGCGGATGAAGAACACCCAGATAAGCCCAAAATGCTTCCAGTGGGATACGAGAAATTACCCAATTTCTGTCTTGGTTGTGGGATGCTATTTCATATCCGCGAAACTTGTGCAACCTTCAAGGATAAGCCAAATACTGATCTGCCTTATAGTGAGTGGCTTCGGGCACCTGCCCCTAAACCGAAGGTTAAAACAAATGTTCGAGGCCGGGTCCGATACTTCAAACCAGGATCATCTTCTAACTCGAAAGAACAATTCACAGGTTTTATTCCTTTTTTTAATGGTTGTAACAACGTATGTATGTGGAGAGTCAGATTATACTACTATTTTCCCCATGCCTATTACACCACACGTGCCTTAATTTTCAGTTTATATTCCTATGTTTTTCCTTCACGCATCCTACGTGCATGTATAGGAATTGTAGGCTCCATCTTTTTCCTTTTTTTTACGTACATACAATGCCCATGCATGGGATAACAATAAATGGATGCAATGCATATGTTTACTGTCATACTCCTTATTTCGACTATACATAATGCTTTTATATCCACCTTCAATTCCAGTATTCCGGCTGTGTAATGTAGGATTAGGGTATATCCTGTTTACTTATCCCATTACTGCTTCCTTACTATACATGTCGTCCACTGTTTTCCTTACAGTGAACAACGGGAAGGGAACGACTGCAGCCACCCCAGATGTGGTGAAGGGCTCGCCTGCAATACCGCCGGGCGGTGGTTCGATGAATATAGAGGAGGACGATCTGCTGGGTGAAGAGCTTGCCACTTCTCCTGCTGCAAAATCGACACCGCCGGCAGACGGAACAGCCGCTGAGGGTGCTGTTGAGGCTACGGTTGCACAGATGGAACCTCTTGATGTTATGCCGCTGAACATGATTCCAGCAGATGCAGAATCTGTTGTTAACGATCCGAAGGAGGTGGAGTTGGATGACGGCACAAAAGAGGCTGAGCAGAATGGCCTCGCTGTGCAGCCATACAAACATGATATATCACCGGACAAGCGTTTTATTCTGCTTGATGAAGACGCCATCCCGGTGCCAATTGTGAATGACACGGCTACTGGGGAAAGCTCGAATAAAGGCAAGAGTCCTAAGGACAAGGGTAAAGAACCGGTCAACCCGGAATTCGAAGTTTGGTTGGCTGCCACGACCGACAAAGAACCGGATCCTGCGGTTCTAAAAAAGTCTAAGCGTACGTCACCTATTATCACCGGAGGAATTACCAAACGGCCACGTACATCCCCTCTGGTTGCCGGCAAAACAATGAAACAAGGAGACAAAAATCAAAGGAAAGCTGGGATGAGCAGCAAAAACTCTTCGGCGGTGGTTGACGGTCAACCCCGCCGAGAGAAATGAGGGCCATATGTTGGAACTGTCGGGGACTTGGTATGCCCTCGGCAGTTCATGAGCTTCGTTCTATTATTTTACGCTTATGTCCAGATTTTATTTTTCTTTCTGAAACTCGTTTGAATGCTTCTAAGTTTGAATCTCTTAAACTATATCTTGAAATGGAGGGTTTTTTTGCTATGGATAGCAGCCCTTCTTATGCAGGTTTATGCCTGCTTTTTAATAAAAATGTTAAAGTAGATTTTCTCTCGTCTTCGACGAGATACATTGATGTTGTCGTGCATAATTCGAATTCTCGTTTTTGCTTTACCGGTATTTACGGATATGCTGCCACAAACATGAAAAAACATACTTGGGAAATCATCGATTCACTCAAAACAAAATCAAATCTTCCTTGGCTAATCGGTGGTGACCTTAACAATATCTTAGATGATTCGGAAAAACAAGGCGGCAATCGTAGGCCTCGCTCGCAAATTTTAAACTTTCGAGATTGTCATACAAGGAATAATTTGTTTGATTGTAAACCGAACACGGGCTGGTTCACTTGGACCCGCACAGGGCCTAATGTCAACCCGGTTTGTGAACGGCTTGACCGTTTTTTGGCATGCTCACAATGGTTGCATCACTTCCCCAACTTCGGTCATTTTCACTCCTTTTCACTCGAATCGGACCATAGTGTCATTATCTTGGACACCGATAATGCCCCTACACCGATCACTTATAACCAGCAAGCCGGGGACCAATTTCGGTTTGAAACTTGTTGGGCGCATGACCCAGCCGGCATACAGGTTTGCAAACGAACTTTGGATGCCACGCCGGGGACCATTTTGGACAAACTATCCGCACTAGGTCATAATCTTCAAGAGTGGCAGCATGCTCAACGCAAACAGTCCACTATCCGCATGCAACAATTGCAACGTTCCATTAATCATCTTCTACGACGTAGACACCTATCCCGGAAAGCTCTTTCCACTCTTCATAATGCTAAATTGGAACTTCGGAGATTAACGGTGGCTAAAGAAGCTTACTGGGCTCAACGCTCTCGTATCTCCTGGTTAACCAATGGGGATAAAAATACCACCTACTTCCATGCGAGGGCTACCAAACGACGTAGGAAAAATGCAATCAAGGGCTTAATGGATGTCAATGGAGTTTGGCAGTCTTCCACTCCTAACATATTACAAATTGCGTCGTCCTACTTCCAACGTATTTTTTCATCATCATGTCCGGTGTCCTCACCGGAGTTGCTGAATAATATTCGGCCTACAGTGACCACATCTATGAATGATGCTCTTTTACGACCTTTCACAGCTGAAGAGATCCGAGCCGCTTTTTTGGATATCAACCCTAAGAAAGCACCTGGTATCGATGGATTCCCCAGTAGTTTCTACAAACAGCATTGGGATATGATTGGCCCTGATTTCATCTCTCTTTGCATGGATCTCCTACAAGGGAAAGCCGATATGGCATCGGTTAACCGATCGGTCATAGTGCTTATACCTAAGATCTCGGACCCCAACACTATGAAACACTTTCGTCCGATCAGCCTGTGTACTGTCATTTACAAAACGGTTTCAAAGGTTCTGGTGAATCGCATGAAACTAGCCCTCTCTTCTTGTATTAGCGACTCGCAAGCAGCGTTCATCAGCGGACACAATATTACCGACAATATTTTGATCGCACATGAGCTGGTGCATACCCTTCACTCGAGTGGCACTCTCTCCTCTCAAGGGGCGGCTGTCAAACTAGATATGGAAAAAGCCTTTGATAGGGTCGAATGGTCCTTTCTAAGGGATGTCATGCTCCGTATGGGGTTTGATCGAGATTGGGTTAGCCTTATTCTACGTTGCGTTTCCTCGGTCTCCTTTTCGGTCAGAATTAACGGCACGATATCGGAGGAATTCTTCCCTACCCGGGGTATCCGTCAGGGTGACCCTTTGTCACCTTTCCTGTTCCTCATTTGCTCCCAAGGGCTATCAGCGGCTTTGGAAACAGAGCAACAAGAAGGACGTCTTTCGGGACTTAGCGCTAGCCGCCGAGGTCCTAGGGTTACACATCTCCTTTTCGCTGATGATAGTTTGGTGTTTCTCCGCAATGAACCAACAGAAGTGGATAGATTACGTTACGTTCTTTCTTTATATGCATCTTCTTCCGGTCAAACGGTAAACTTTGATAAGTCTACCGCTTACTGCAGTCGCGGGTGCTCCTCCACTTTTCTCCATGCTATGCGATCAACTCTGGGTGTACGCCTAGTGGATGACCCAGGCATATGTTTGGGAGTTCCCCTTTTAATCCAAAGGAATAGGACTGCCTCCTTAGGCTTTGTGAGAGATAAAGTCCAATCCCGCATGAGCAAATGGGATAACAGTTTCCTTTCATATAGTGGACGAGAAATCCTCATTAAGGCAGTCGCACAAGCTATGCCACAATATGTGATGTCATGCTACCTTCTACCCCAAAACATAATTTATGACATTACCATGTCCATACGACGATATTGGTGGTCAGGGCGTAGTAATAAGCGTGGCTGGCCGCTTTTGTTGTGGGATTCTCTCTGCACGCCGAAGAATGCGGGAGGCTTAGGTTTCCGCGATCTGCGGTCTTTTAATATTGCCCTTTTAGGGAAGCAGATTTGGCATTTGCTATCACACCCGGACTCTCTCTTGGCAAGGGTCCTTCGTGCTAAATACTACCCTTCCGGCGACCTCTTGAATGCCTCAGCAGACAAGCGGGCTTCGTTTGCTTGGAAAGGTATACACCACGCACTCCACTCCCTTGGGCCTGGTTATTTTTGGCGGCCCGGGACCAGAAGCTCAATTCGTCTGCTCAGTGATAATTGGGGAGGGGATAAACCAATCACTCTTTTGGGACAATATATGGACAATGAAGAGATTCCGTTGCATTGTCGGGACTACATGTTGCGTGACAATGCTTCATGGAATGAGTCCAAGCTTCGAAATGACTTCGACAAAGATGATGTTGAAAGTATCCTTCGGGTCCCAATCTATAAGGATAGACCGGACAAATTGGTCTGGGACAACATGACTCTGGGACCTATACAGTCAGGTCAGGGTACTTTTTTCTTCACCAACCTGCGAGGCCGCTACAGCGACCTACACGTCTTTGGAAAGTAATTTCTAAATCTCCAACTTATCGAAAATACGCTCCTTCAGCTGGCGAGCGGGCCGTGATGCTTTGCCCACCGGGGAAACACTCAGGGCGATACAGCATACGGATGGACATTGTCCCTTCTGCCCAACGGTGCTGGAATTCGCTATGCATGCCCTTCGTGATTGCCCTACTGCTCAGGACGTTCTCCGCCTAGTGGGACTCCCATCAAGCGTCTACACTAGTAACACCAGCACAATGGTGGCCTGGCTATCAGAGGGGTCTTATAGTTTAGACGCCTCCGGCTTTGCTCTACTCCTCACAACGATTTGGAATATTTGGAACCGTCGTAATGATTGGGTTCATTCCCAACGACTTCAGCCGTCCTGGCTTACGGCCATGAATGCTACCGGTCTCCTACAGGAATATGCAGCCGCTAACGCTCTCCCCGCCGTGCCAGCCGCCGTACCAGCCGCAGCCCCCCCCACGATGGAAGACGCCCAGCCCGGGCTGTATAAAGATAAACGTAGATGGAGCCTTTCATCCCGGATCCGGTGATGCAGCTGTCGGAGTCATCGCCAGGGATGCACATGGCTCGATTGTTGGAGGATGTGCTGTCCATGAGGCAGGCTGTCGCGATGCCGCCACGGTCGAATTACATGCCATCATTGCAGGTATTATGTTGACCCGAGATAGAGGATGGGACACGGTGATCATTGAACCCGACTCGGCTACGGTGATCAACAAGCTCTCGCGTCCCGCTGAGGACAACTCTCTGCTGGGACCACAGATTGCAGATGCACTGGCTTTGCTTAAGACTTTTCCTTTAGTCTCTATTTCTTTTCTACCTAGATCGGCCAATTTTCTGGCCCATAACTTAGCCACTTGGGCTTTACGATTTACTTCTTCTGTGTACTTTGATTCAGTTGTTCCTGACTGTATTAACGTCGATGTACTGGCTGATTCTCAGCCTCCCTCTTGTTATAATAATAACAACACTCAGGGCACTCTTTTCCCCTTAATTTCACCGCGTGCTTCAGCACAAGGTGGTTAGAGGGGTTTTTAATGAGGCCCTTTTTCTTCAAAAAAAAAATTCCAACAGGTCCATTGAAAGGCCCATTTCGACGCGCTCGTCCGAAACCTCTACAAAAAGGACTACAAAACAAGTTTTAATCAAATTTTAGGAGTTTATGTAATTGATTAGGAGCTTTTCAACACAATTATATTGCAAAACCTCAATTTCTGTACTTTTTACTCAGTTAAAATTCCAACGGGTCCATTCAAAGGCCCATTTCGACCAGCTCGTCCGAAACCTCTACAAAAAGGAACGCAAAAAGGTTTTATTTAAATATTAGGAGTTCAAATAATTGATTAGGAGCTTTTCAACACAATTATATTGCAAACCTCAATTTCTGTACTTTTTACTCAGTTAAAATTCCAACAGGTCCATTGAAAGGCCCATTTAGACCTGCTCGTCTGAAACCTCTATAAAAAGGACCGCAAAAATGTTTTATTCAAATATTAGGAGTTCAAATAATTGATTAGGAGCTTTTCAACACAATTATATTGCAAAACCTCAATTTCTGTACTTTTTACTCATTTAAAATTCCAACGGGTCCATTGAAAGGCCCATTTCGACCTGCTCGTCCGAAACCTCTACAAAAACGACCGCAAAAATGTTTTATTCAAATATTAGGAGTTCAAATAATTGATTAGGAGCTTTTCAACACAATTATATTGCAAAACCGCAATTTCTGTACTTTTTACTCAGTTAAAATTCCAACGGCTCCATTGAAAGGACCATTTCGACCCGTTCGTCCGAAACCTCTACGAAAAGGACTGCAAAACAAATTTTAATCAAATTTTAGGAGTTCATGTAATTGATTAAGAACTTTTCAACACAATTATATTGCAAAACCTCAATTTTTGTACTTTTTACTTAGTTAAAATTCCAACGGGTCCATTGAAAGGCCTATTTCGACCTGCTCGTCCGAAACCTCTACAAAAAGGACCGCAAAAATGTTTTATTCAAATATTAGGAGTTCAAATAATTGATTAGGAGCTTTTCAACACAATTATATTGCAAAACATCGATTATTGTACTTTTTACACAGTTAAAATTCCAACGGGTCCATTAAAAGGCCCATTTCGACCTGCTCGTCCGAAACCTCTACAAAAAGGACCGCAAAACAAGTTTTATTCAAATATTAGGAGTTCAAATAATTGATTAGGAGTTCAAATATATTGCAAAACCGCAATTTATGTACTTTTTACTTAGTTAAAATTCCAACAGGTCAATTGAAAGGCCCATTTCGACGCGCTCTACAACAATGACTGCAAAAAAAGTTTTAATCAAATTTTAGGAGTTCATATATTTTATTAGGAGCTTTTCAACACAATTATATTGCAAAACCTCAATTTATGTACTTTTTACTCAGTTAAAATTCCAACGGGTCCATTGAAAGGCCCATTTGGACCTGCTCGTCCGAAACCTCTACAAAAATGACCGCAAAAATGTTTTATTCAAATATTAGGAGTTCAAATAATTGATTAGGAGCTTTTCAGAACAATTATATTGCAAAACCTCAATTTATGTACTTTTTACTCTGTTAAAATTCCAACGGGTCCATTGAAAGGCCCATTTAGACCTGCTCGTCTGAAACCTCTACAAAAAGGACCGCAAAAATGTTTTATTCAAATATTAGGAGTTCAAATAATTGATTAGGGGCTTTTCAACACAATTATATTGCAAAACCTCGATTTTTGTACTTTTTACTCAGCTAAAATTCCAACGGGTCAATTGAAAGGACCATTTCGACCCGCTCGTCCGAAACCTCTACAAAGAGGACTGCAAAACAAGTTTTAATCAAATATTAGGAGTTCAAATAAATTATTAGGAGCTTTTCAACACAATTATATTGCAAAACCGCAATTTCTGTACTTTTTACTCAGTTAAAATTCCAACAGGTCCATTGAAAGGCCCATTTCGACGCGCTCGTCCGAAACCTCTACAAAAAGGACTGCAAAACAAGTTTTAATCAAATTTTAGGAGTTCATGTAATTGATTAGGAGCTTTTCAACACAATTATATTGCAAAACCTCAATTTCTTTACTTTTTACTTAGTTAAAATTCCAACGGGTCCATTGAATGGCCCATTTCGACCTGCTCGTCCGAAACCTCTACAAAAAGGACCGCAAAAAGGTTTTATTTAAATATTAGGAGTTCAAATCATTGATTAGGAGCTTTTCAACACAATTATATTGCAAAACCTCAATTTCTGTATTTTTTACTCAGTTAAAATTCCAACGTGTCCATTGAAATGCCCATTTAGACCTGCTCGTCCGAAACCTCTACAAAAAGGACCGCAAAAATGTTTTATTCAAATATTAGGAGTTCAAATAATTGATAAGGAGCATTTCAACGGGTCCATTGAAAGGCCCATTTCGACCCGCTCGTCCGAAACCACTACAAAAAGGACCCCAAAACAAGTTTTAATCAAATTTTAGGAGTTCATGTAATTGATTAGGAGCATTTCAACACAATTATATTGCAAAACCTCAATTTATGTACTTTTTACTCAGTTAAAATTCCAACGGGTCCATTGAAAGGCCCATTTAGACCTCCTCGTCCGAAACCTCTACAAAAAGGACCGCAAAAATGGTTTATTCAAATATTAGGAGTTCAAATAATTGATTAGGAGCTTTTCAACACAATTATATTGCAAAACCTCAATTTCTGTATTTTTTACTCAATTAAAATTCCAACGGGTCCATTGAAAGGCCCATTTCGACCCGCTCGTCCGAAACCTCTAAAAAGGGACCGCAAAACAAGGTTTAATCAAATTTTAGGAGTTCATGTAATTTATTTGGAGCTTTTCAACACAATTATATTGCAAAACCTCAATTTCTGTACTTTTTACTCAATTAAAATTCCAACGGGTCCATTGAAAGGCCCATTTCGACGCGCTCGTCCGAAACCTCTACAAAGAGGACTGCAAAACAAGTTTTAATCATATATTAGGAGTTCAAATAAATGATTAGGAGCTTTTCAACACAATTATATTGCAAAACCGCAATTTTTGTACTTTTTACTCAGTTAAAATTCCAAAAGGTCCTATGAAAGGCCCATTTCGACGCGCTTGTCCGAAACCTCTACAAAAAGGACTGCAAAACAAGTTTTAATCAAATTTTAGGAGTTCATGTAATTGATTAGGAGCTTTTCAACACAATTATATTGCAAAACCTCAATTTCTTTACTTTTTACTTAGTTAAAATTCCAACGGGTCCATTGAATGGCCCATTTCGACCTGCTCGTCCGAAACCTCTACAAAAAAGACCGCAAAAAGGTTTTATTTAAATATTAGGAGTTCAAATAATTGATTAGGAGCTTTTCAACACAATTATATTGCAAAACCTCAATTTCTGTACTTTTTACTCATTTAAAATTCCAACGGGTCCATTGAAATGCCCATTTAGACCTGCTCGTCCGAAACCTCTACAAAAAGGACCGCAAAAATGTTTTATTCAAATATTAGGAGTTCAAATAATTGATAAGGAGCATTTCAACGGGTCCATTGAAAGGCCCACTTCGACCCGCTCGTCCGAAACCTCTACAAAAAGGACCCCAAAACAAGTTTTAATCAAATTTTAGGAGTTCATGTAATTGATTAGGAGCAGTTCAACACAATTATATTGCAAAACCTCAATTTATGTACTTTTTACTCAGTTAAAATTCCAACGGGTCCATTGAAAGGCCCATTTAGACCTCCTCGTCCGAAACCTCTACAAAAAGGACCGCAAAAATGTTTTATTCAAATATTAGGAGTTCAAATAATTGATTAGGAGCTTTTCAACACAATTATATTGCAAAACCTCAATTTCTGTATTTTTTACTCAATTAAAATTCCAACGGGTCCATTGAAAGGCCCATTTCGACCCGCTCGTCCGAAACCTCTACAAAAAGGACTGCAAAACAAGTTTTAATCAAATTTTAGGAGTTCATGTAATTGATTAGGAGCTTTTCAACACAATTATATTGCAAAACCTCAATTTCTTTACTTTTTACTTAGTTAAAATTCCAACGGGTCCATTAAATGGCCCATTTCGACCTGCTCGTCCGAAACCTCTACAAAAAGGACCGCAAAAAGGTTTTATTTAAATATTAGGAGTTCAAATAATTGATTAGGAGCTTTTCAACACAATTATATTGCAAAACCTCAATTTCTGTACTTTTTACTCATTTAAAATTCCAACGGGTCCATTGAAATGCCCATTTAGACCTGCTCGTCCGAAACCTCTACAAAAAGGACCGTAAAAATGTTTTATTCAAATATTAGGAGTTCAAATAATTGATAAGGAGCATTTCAACGGGTCCATTGAAAGGCCCACTTCGACCCGCTCGTCCGAAACCTCTACAAAAAGGACCCCAAAACAAGTTTTAATCAAATTTTAGGAGTTCATGTAATTGATTAGGAGCATTTCAACACAATTATATTGCAAAACCTCAATTTATGTACTTTTTACTCAGTTAAAATTCCAACGGGTCCATTGAAAGGCCCATTTAGACCTCCTCGTCCGAAACCTCTACAAAAAGGACCGCAAAAATGTTTTATTCAAATATTAGGAGTTCAAATAATTGATTAGGAGCTTTTCAACACAATTATATTGCAAAACCTCAATTTCTGTATTTTTTACTCAATTAAAATTCCAACGGGTCCATTGAAAGGCCCATTTCGACCCGCTCGTCCGAAACCTCTAAAAAGGGACCGCAAAACAAGGTTTAATCAAATTTTAGGAGTTCATGTAATTTATTTGGAGCTTTTCAACACAATTATATTGCAAAACCTCAATTTCTGTACTTTTTACTCAGTTAAAATTCCAACGGGTCCATTGAAAGGCCCATTTAGAACTGCTCGTTCGAAACCTCTACAAAAAGGATCGCAAAAAGGTTTTATTCAAATTTTAGGAGTTCAAATAAATTCTTAGGAGCTTTTCAACACAATTATATTGCAAAACCGCAATTTCTGTACTTTTTACTCAGTTAAAATTCCAAAAGGTCCATTGAAAGGCCCATTTCGACGCGCTCGTCCGAAACCTCTACAAAAAGGACTGCAAAACAAGTTTTAATCAAATTTTAGGAGTTCATGTAATTGATTAGGAGCTTTTCAACACAATTATATTGCAAAACCTCAATTTCTTTACTTTTTACTTAGTTAAAATTCCAACGGGTCCATTGAATGGCCCATTTTGACCTGCTCGTCCGAAACCTCTACAAAAAGGACCGCAAAAAGGTTTTATTTAAATATTAGGAGTTCAAATAATTGATTAGGAGCTTTTCAACACAATTATATTGCAAAACCTCAATTTCTGTACTTTTTACTCATTTAAAATTCCAACGGGTCCATTGAAATGCCCATTTAGACCTGCTCGTCCGAAACCTCTACAAAAAGGACCGCAAAAATGTTTTATTCAAATATTAGGAGTTCAAATAATTGATAAGGAGCATTTCAACGGGTCCATTGAAAGGCCCATTTCGACCTGCTCGTCCGAAACCTCTACAAAAAGGACCCCAAAACAAGTTTTAATCAAATTTTAGGAGTTCATGTAATTGATTAGGGGCATTTCAACACAATTATATTGCAAAACATCAATTTATGTACTTTTTACTCAGTTAAAATTCCAACGGGTCCATTGAAAGGCCCATTTAGACCTCCTCGTCCGAAACCTCTACAAAAAAGGACCGCAAAAATGTTTTATTCAAATATTAGGAGTTCAAATAATTGATTAGGAGCTTTTCAACACAATTATATTGCAAAACCTCAATTTCTGTATTTTTTACTCAATTAAAATTCCAACGGGTCCATTGAAAGGCCCATTTCGACCCGCTCGTCCGAAACCTCTAAAAAGGGACCGCAAAACAAGGTTTAATCAAATTTTAGGAGTTCATGTAATTTATTTGGAGCTTTTCAACACAATTATATTGCAAAACCTCAATTTCTGTACTTTTTACTCAGTTAAAATTCCAACGGGTCCATTGAAAGGCCCATTTAGACCTGCTCGTTCGAAACCTCTACAAAAAGGACCGAAAAAGGTTTTATTCAAATTTTAGGAGTTCAAATAAATTCTTAGGAGCTTTTCAACACAATTATATTGCAAAACCTCAATTTCTATACTTTTTACTCAGTTAAAATTCCAACGGCTCCATTGAATGGCCCTGATACATGCATGGGAGGGCTAAAGCAATGCATATTGGACAAGAAGTTGAATCTGTTTGTGAAGTTTGGAAAGTCAGCCAAATTGAGACGACATTTCGGATGGGATCCTGGCATTTCCGGGCAGAGTTTTCTTCTAACAAATTGACTGAAATTCAGTTACCTTTCCAACGCATCTTGAAACGCATCAATCGGACATCGGGAACTCAAGATACGTTCATTTTACATAAGACTGTGCATGCAGAAAACTGGATACGAGATTATTACGGGAATTTGTAAAATTTAGCCCAAAAGCTATTATATAAGGCTTTTGGACGAGTTAGACTTAGCCCAACTTAGTTATTAACATTTAAATTATGTTTTTAGGGTTTAATATACTTTAGGAACCAGTCACCCTTCTCCCAAGCAACTCTTATCAACTTATCACTTGCACTTATCAGCTTATAACTTGCAGCCCAAGCACAAGGAGTTTAAAGGTTGTTTTTCTTTTATTTTTTTAATTAAATTACGGTTTCCTAGTTTTAGTAGAAGTTAGATTACTTTGGCCATCCTTCACCTATAAAAGGATGAAGCCTCCACCATTGTAATGGAGATTATTCAGATTTTCTTGGATTAATAAAATATTTAGTGAGTTTATTTTTGCAAGTGCTGATTACTTGTGCCTTCGAAGTCTTCTTCAACATAAGTCCGACGAGTTCTTGTGAGGGAGATCATCTTCACACTCCTGCTTGCCTAGGTAATCGCGTCTAGGAGGGTGGGTTAGAGCCGCTTGAGGTTGTTTGCTTAGGTAATTGCGTCTAAGAGGGTGTCGAGGACAAAACCATCAGAAATCCATCAAGCCATCTCCATCTTCAACTTCATGTCATCTCCATAGCGATAAACAAAGCTGAATTTCCAGATTTGTTTTATCTACCTCTCCATCAATCTTTTTCAATCTTTTTGTTTTAATTCTTATTATTCATCCCCTAATCTTCTTTCTTATCTTTGTTTCTTTGATTTTTCAGCCTTGAATCTGAAGTTTTCAAGAAAAGCCACTCTCTTTTCTCTTGAATTTTCAGATCTGCTCCTAATCTTCTTGATTGAGTCTAGAGCTCTTAGTTCTTGCAACAACTTGATTGAAGGCTTCCAAATCCACAATCGCGCTACTCTATCATTTGGTATCAGATTTGGGACGATTCTTGGCAAGAATTTTAGCGTTTTGGGTGAAAAATTCGAACAAAAGGGGGAAAATCGCAAATATCAAACGAACGAATTTTGAGCTGAAAATTTCCAGATCAGATCTACACTATTGTAGGAGTCACCACAAAAAATTTCAGAATTTTTTGACTTCGGGAACACCTCGAACAATGTGGATCCAGTTGTTGCATATTTCAGGGGTTTTTTTCGGGTTTTCTGATCTTCTTTCATTCTTAACTACTTGTTTTCATTTGTTTTACCTTTTTTATTGTCTTCTATACATTATCTAACTTTCTTTTTTCTTGTGTTAGTAGGAAATTAAAAGTTGCATACCTTTCTTTCTCCTTGCAACTAGAATTCAATCGGTGTCATACCTTTTATTGGACTCCTAGTGCAAATAGGACTCATTGTTAGGATTAAACTCCGATTATAACTTGTTGACTTGTGGCAGGAAGGTCTTTAAAGAGTACAAGATCGGCTTACTTGCCTCGCTAAGTATTTCTTTCTTGGAGTGTTTAGTGAGATTTCTAGTTTTCTTTCTTTTGTTTTTTACCTTTGTAAATTTGAGTGTTCCAGGATGTTTCACAGAGACAAGACTCATGCAAAACAACATGATACTTTGGGTTCTACTTATCGAAGAAATCCTTCATTGACCAAGCCGAGGCATTCGTTCAATTTTTGTGAAGAAAGGCGAACTGAACCAAGGCGATCCGCACACACTTTGGCCATCCCAAAATTCAGAATACCTTCTTTTCAAGGAAGGTATGATCCTGATGGTTATTGTGATTGGGAAAATAGGGTTGATTTCATGTTTGGTTGTTACAGATATCCCGAGGAAGATCAAGCTTCATTAGTGGCCCTAAAGTTTGAGGAATATGCAGTACTATGGTGGCGTTTATTACAACGAGATAGGCGTCTCAATGGTGAAGCCAAAATAAGAACATGGGCTGAACTTAAAAAGGTCATGAGAGAGCGATTCGTTCCCAAACATTACCAACAACAAGAATCCAAGACTTGTCATAAGAAATACTCCTCTTTTGATAAACGTAACCTCCTTAACCCGGCCTAGACGGTTGACCCGAATTAAGAAAGTCACACGGGGAAAACCAAAGTCAACCCGAAAGTCAACCTTGATTAACGACCCTTTTTTTTCTTTTTAAACTTGTCTAGATTCACGTTAACCCTAGATATGATCATACAAACAGCATACTCAAAGATCATAAACATCAGAGAACATTCAGGGACCCAATTGCACAAATTACAACTTTAGGGACCAAAATGTAAATTCTGTAAATTATAAAAACTTAATCCAAATTAAAGTTACCAACTTGAAATTAATCAGGTTTCATGCTTCTCTGTCAAATTTCAGCTCAAACGGACATCCCAAACTCATACAATTGCAATAACAAGTTTCAGGACCAAAATGCAAACATTTCAAAACATATAACCGCCCATGTCAGCCCCCAACGGTCAAGTGTTCCGAAACAGGGAGAACCTGTTTTGAAACGCGGGACCGTTCCGCAACGTGTTCCGAAACGAGGCCTGGCAGAGACATTTTCATTTCGGAACGGTACCTTCCGTTTCGAACGCCTGGGCCACTACAGGGCTCCCGTTCCGAAACGATAGCTCCCGTTCCGATACGACCTGCTCAGAATGCAGAAAATGGGCTGTGAAAACACACAATTGACCTGCCAAGCATGCTCCAAATGCAACCAAACTTTACCAGCAAGACATTCAACATGCAAGGAACATAATTGCATCAACCAATTATCATCATGGCATCAAACGTGAAAATCCCCATTTCTATAGGCATGCATCCTACTTTTCAAACCATTCATGCATCAAAATACCAAATCCACTTTACAAAGGCCAATTACATGTTCTAGCATTATTAACAACATTAAACAAACTTAGGGAGTTCAAAACATCTCCCAAAACATCCACATAGGTCCCCCATTGCCAAATGCCAAAAGCTAAAAGTGTTTAAGAAACCTTCCCATACTTGAGCTTAGTTTCCACTTGGTTGCTTTCCCTCCTTGCTGCCCTTAATGCTCTGCATTATTGGTTTAAGAAAAGAGAGAGAGCGTAAGCAAAAGCTTAGTGAGGAATGCTCATTTAAAACCATACAATAATGCATTTATAAAACACATTTATAAACCATTCTTCAAGCAACATTACACATGCTCTTAAGCCTTTAAAACAAGCAATACATGCTTCCATTTCATTACATGACATATTGGCAACAAGTGATACATTTCACATAAGATTCACACATGGACTTTTAAACACCATTGTGATCTTACAACAACCAAGGACCACACATGGACTTTTAAACACCATTGTGTCCTTAACCCCATGGACTTTTAAACACCATGGCCCCATGGACTTTTAAACACCATGGCAAAGACCACACAAGGACTTTTAAACACCTTTGTGTCCTTAATAAGAATCATCCAAGGACTTTTAAACACCTTGATGTTCTTAAGTAACAAGGCTTACACAAGGAATTTTAACCACCTTTTTAACCTTAACCAAGAGCCAACTATGGACTTTTAAACACCATGTTGCTCTTAAATATACAAGACTCATCCAAGGAATTTTAACCACCTTGATGATCTTAACCAAGAACCAACCATGGACTTTTAACCACCATGTTGTTCTTAAATAAACAAGGCTCACACAAGGACTTTTAAACACCTTTGTGACCTTAACATCACTTGCCAATATGCATCATTAACATCAACATTCCACAGTTTTAAAGCATTTAACAAAGCCATAAACTTCATGCATCTTTAAGCATCAAACCACATTAAAACAATGTTCAAAAACAAGGAACTCTTACCTTGAGCTTCCTTCAACACATGGCTTATAATCTCAACAAATAAACATGCTAGATATGCTTTCAAAACAGATTTAAAATCATGCAAACAAACCACATTGCATACAACCAAACCATGGCCAACACCAAGAGAGTTTTTCCGAAAACTTACTCTTGAGCTTAGCTAAGTTGCTTAGACTTAAACTAAGCTCCCAAACCTTCAAAACACTGGTTTCAAAGCCGAAAACCAAAATCCACTCACCGATTCCGTTTCGCCTCTTGCCAAACACCAATCAAGCTTCCGGATCACCACCACTTGGATCCAAAGATGACTCCCCTGTTTTAAACACATCAAAGCAGAGGATTAATGCATCATCATGCATTAATAGCTTCAATGAAAGCACCTAAACCCGCTGCTCTCATCCACACTCCATTTTCGGCTACCAAACACAACCGAAAATGCATCCAAACAACTCCTCAACATTGCCCAGCCAAGATCCATCAAAACTAAACATCATTTAACATCCAAAAAGGATCTAACATCATCCTTATACCTCCAGCAACAACAGATCCACAAGATCACTCCAAAACCAACCAAGAACACAAGCTAAACTTAGGAAATTCAACCTATCCGGGATTGCATTAATTAAAACTCAATTTCTCATCAATTTAACATTCATTTAACATCAAATTGACACCTCAAAACACAGCCCAATCAGATCATACGAAAATCCAACAAAAATCACCAAATCTTGCATTTTAAAGCCAAGATCATGAACACAACCTTAAAACCATTTATAAAACACAATTTAAGTATTGAGAACTTAGGAATTTCAGTAAAGAACTGAGAGTTTAGAGGAGAAGGACGTTCTTACCTCCAAACTTGAGTTTCTCCCTTTTTAGGATCAAAAAGCTTGAAGATCCAATTAGCAAATGGTGAGGTTTTGTTGATGAGATGATTAGCAATCAAAAGAGAATTGAAAAGAGATATTTAGGTGACAAAATCAGAGGAAAAAGCTCTGGAAAAAGATGTTTGGTTTGAGAGAAAATAGAAAATGGAATAGTTAGTTGGAATTAGGAAAATATCTTCCCTCCACTTTTCTTTTGTTTAAAAATCAGAAATAAATCATTTAATATCTTAGAAAAATCTGGAGAAACTCCCTTTGGGTAAATAGCTCCTTAAAGATTCAAAGTTTCAATCATTTTTAAAACAGTCACGCAGTTTTCAAAAATTACATTTTGGTCACTAGCCAAAATGTCACCCTTCCAAACCTCATTTTGTAAAATTGATTTCACAGTTCACTTATATATATTAAAAGAGAATTTTAGAACATTTTTCCATATTTTTAATGCAACCTGAACTAGGCTTTCCTAATTTCACCTTTTTATATTCGAACCGCACTCTGACCGAACCGGTCCAAGCCCAAAACTTCTAAGCCCGAAACCGGGGCGTTACAATAAAGGTACATCTCAACCTTTATCTTTTCACAACCCTACTAATGCACTATTCGACTCTAGTAGTACGGCGCCGAAGGAAGAAGAATCATCGCTAGTCCAACAGGATAATGAACAACCATCGGTGAGTCATGTCGAAGAAGACCAAGGAAAGCAAGATGTCGAAGAAATTTTTTATCCTCGAGAACATGAGGAAGATGTCACTACTGAGAGTTTAACCATACCCAATAATGAGCAAATACTTTCAGAAGATGACGTTTCGGAAGAAGAAAGATTTGAACCCATAAATCCAGACAATCTTTCATGCTTAGTAATGAGTTCTCTTGATACATCAACAACCTCCCAAGAAAGTAAGCGTGGGTCTAACCCTTTATTTAATTCTCGTCCTATCATTCTGTTAGAAACACTTCATCCTCTACAAAAATTGTATTTTGATGATATTTTTTGTGAGAGGAATTGGGTATGTGAGTTATCTTATTTGAAAAAGACCAAGAGTCAAGAGGCCGAGAGCAATAAAAGTCAAATTAATGGCCCAATTTTGGCGAGTGAAAAGAAACATGAGGTAAAAGTCGAACAATGTCCAAATGAAAAAGGCGAGAAAATGATAATGAGAGAATTTTTTCGACCTAACCATAACATCATTGTTTTGAGTGGCTTTGAGTTCTTTTTTCAGGATTTTGTTGAACCATTTAGAGGAGCTCAATTGGATCATTCCACCTATGACAAAGATTCCGTTTCGATTGCCATTGTTAAACGTTATTCTTTTACTGTTTTTGATTCGAGGACGAATCCTTTTGAGGAGAGGGGGAATGATACATGCATGGGAGGGCTAAAGCAATGCATATTGGACAAGAAGTTGAATCTGTTTGTGAAGTTTGGAAAGTCAGCCAACTTGAGACGACATTTCGGATGGGATCCTGGCATTTCTGGGCAGAGTTCTCTTCTAACAAATTGACCAACATTCATTTACCTTTCCAACGCATCTTTAAACGCATCAATCGGACATCGGCAACTCAAGATACGTTCATTTTACTGAAGACTGTGCATGCAGAAAACTGGATACGGGATTATTACGGGAATTTGTAAAATTTAGCCCAAAAGCTATTATATAAGGCTTTTGGACGAATTAGACTTAGCCCAACTTAATTATTAACATTTAAATTATGTTTTTAGGGTTTTATATACTTTAGGAACCAGCCACCCTTCTTCCAAGCAACTCTTATCAACTTATCACTTGCACTTATCAGCTTATAACTTGCAGCCCAAACACAAGGAGTTTAAAGGTTGTTTTTCTTTTATTTTTTTAATTAAATTAGGGTTTCCTAGTTTTAGTAGAAGTTAGATTACTTTGGCCATCCTTCACCTATAAAAGGATGAAGCCTCCACCATTGTAATGGAGATTATTCAGATTTTCTTGGATTCATAAAATATTTAGTGAGTTTATTTTTGCAAGTGCTGATTACTTGTGCCTTCGAAGTCTTCTTCAACATAAGTCCGACGAGTTCTTGTGAGGGAGATCATCTTCACACTCCTGCTTGCCTAGGTAATCGCGTCTAGGAGGGTGGGTTAGAGCCGATTGAGGTTGCTTGCTTAGGTAATTGCGTCTAAGAGGGTGCCGAGGACAAAACCATCACAAATCCATCAAGCCATCTCCATCTTCAACTTCATGCCATCTCCATAGCCATAAACAAAGCTGAATTTTCAGATTTGTTTTATCTATATCTCCATCAATCTTTTTGTTTTAATTCTTATTATTCATCCCCTAATCTTCTTTCTTATCTTTGTTTCTTTGATTTTTCAGCCTTGAATCTGAATTTTTCAAGAAAAGCGCTTCTCTTTTCTCTTGAATTTTCAGATCTGCTCCTAATCTTCTTGATTGAGTCTAGGGCTCTTAGTTCTTGCAACAACTTGATTGAAGGCTTCCAAATCCAAGTTTGAGCTACTCTATCAGGCCCATTTAGACCTACTCGTCCGAAACCTGTACAAAAAGGACCGCAAAAATGTTTTATTCAAATATTAGGAGTTCAAATAATTGATTAGGAGCTTTTCAACACAATTATATTGCAAAACCTCGATTTTTGTACTTTTTACTCAGTCAAAATTCCAACGGGTCCATTGAAAGGCCCATTTCGACCCGCTCGTCTGAAACCTCTACAAAAAGGACTGCAAAACAAGTTTTAATCAAATATTAGGAGTTCAAATAATTGATTAGAAGCTTTTCAACACAATTATATTGCAAAACCGCAATTTATGTACTTTTGACTCAGTTAAAATTCCAACAGGTCCATTGAAAGGCCCATTTCGACGCGCTCGTCTGAAACCTCTACAAAAAGGACTGCAAAACAAGGTTTTATCAAATTTTAGGAGTTCATGTAATTGATTAGGAGCTTTTCAACACAATTATATTGCAAAACCTCAATTTATGTACATTTTACTAAGTTAAAATTCCAACGGGTCCATTGAAAGGCCCATTTCGACCTGCTCGTCCGAAACCTCTACAAAAAGGACCGCAAAAAGGTTTTATTTAAATATTAGGAGTTCAAATAATTTATTAGGAGCTTTTCAACAGAATTATATTGCAAAACCCCAATCTCTATACTTTTTACTCAGTTAAAATTCCAACGGGTCCATTGAAAGGCCCATTTAGACCTCCTCGTCCGAAACCTCTACAAAAAGGACCGCAAAAATGTTTTATTCAAATATTAGGAGTTCAAATAATTGATTAGGAGCTTTTCAACACAATTATATTGCAAAACCTAATTTTCTGTATTTTTTACTCAATTAAAATTGCAACGGGTCCATTTAAAAGGCCCATTTCGACCCGCTCGTCCGAAACCTCTAAAAAGGACCGCAAAACAAGTTTTAATCAAATTTTAGGTGTTCATGTAATTGATTAGGAGCTTTTCAACACAATTATATTGGAAAACCTCAATTTCTGTACTTTTTACTCAGTTAAAATTCCAACGGGTCCATTGAAAGGCCCATTTAGACCTACTCGTCCGAAACCTCTACAAAAAGGACCGCAAAAATGTTTTATTCAAATATTAGGAGTTCAAATAATTGATTAGGAGCTTTTCAACACAATTATATTGCAAAACCTCAATTTCTGTACTTTTTACTCAGTTAAAATTCCATCGGGTCCATTGAAAGGACCATTTAGACCTCCTCGTCCGAAACCTCTACAAAAAGGACCGCAAAAATGTTTTATTCAAATATTAGGAATTCAAATAATTGATTAGGAGATTTTCAACACAATTATATTGCAAAACCTCAATTTCTGTATTTTTACTCAATTAAAATTCCAACGGGTCCATTGAAAGGCCCATTTAGACCTACTCGTCCGAAACCTCTACAAAAAGGACCGCAAAAATGTTTTATTCAAATATTAGGAGTTCAAATAATTGATTAGGAGATTTTCAACACAATTATATTGCAAAACCTCAATTTATGTACTTTTTACTCAGTTAAAATCCCAACGGGTCAATTGAAAGTCCCATTTAGACCTCCTCGTCCGAAACCTCTATGAAAAGGACCGCAAAAATATTTTATTCAAATATTAGGAGTTCAAATAATTGATTAGGAGCTTTTCAACACAATTATATTGCAAAACCTAATTTTCTGTATTTTTTACTCAATTAAAATTGCAACGGGTCCATTTAAAAGGCCCATTTCGACCCGCTCGTCCGAAACCTCTAAAAAGGACCGCAAAACAAGTTTTAATCAAATTTTAGGTGTTCATGTAATTGATTAGGAGCTTTTCAACACAATTATATTGGAAAACCTCAATTTCTGTACTTTTTACTCAGTTAAAATTCCAACGGGTCCATTGAAAGGCCCATTTAGACCTACTCGTCCGAAACCTCTACAAAAAGGACCGCAAAAATGTTTTATTCAAATATTAGGAGTTCAAATAATTGATTAGGAGCTTTTCAACACAATTATATTGCAAAACCTCAATTTCTGTACTTTTTACTCAGTTAAAATTCCATCGGGTCCATTGAAAGGACCATTTAGACCTCCTCGTCCGAAACCTCTACAAAAAGGACCGCAAAAATGTTTTATTCAAATATT
Organism: Hibiscus tridactylites; assembly: GCA_958450335.1. NCBI lineage: Eukaryota > Viridiplantae > Streptophyta > Magnoliopsida > Malvales > Malvaceae > Hibiscus > Hibiscus tridactylites. Next base: position 55,847,969 of record OY288266.1, read on the forward strand.
AGGAATTCAAATAATTGATTAGGAGATTTTCAACACAATTATATTGCAAAACCTCAATTTCTGTATTTTTACTCAATTAAAATTCCAACGGGTCCATTGAAAGGCCCATTTAGACCTACTCGTCCGAAACCTCTACAAAAAGGACCGCAAAAATGTTTTATTCAAATATTAGGAGTTCAAATAATTGATTAGGAGATTTTCAACACAATTATATTGCAAAACCTCAATTTATGTACTTTTTACTCAGTTAAAATCCCAACGGGTCAATTGAAAGTCCCATTTAGACCTCCTCGTCCGAAACCTCTATGAAAAGGACCGCAAAAATGTTATATTCAAATAATAGGAGTTCAAATAATTGATTAGGAGCTTCTCAACACAATTATATTGCAAAACCTCAATTTTTGTATTTTTTACTCAATTAAAATTCCAACGGGTCCATTGAAAGGCCCAATTCGACCCGCTCGTCCGAAACCTCTAAAAAAGGACCGCAAAACAAGTTTTAATCAAATTTTAGAAGTTCATGTAATTTATTAGGAGCTTTTCAGCACAATTATATTGCAAAACCTCAATTTCTGTACTTTTTACTCAGTGAAAATTCCAACGGGTCCATTGAAAGGCCCATTTAGACCTGCTCGTCCGAAACCTCTACAAAAAGGACCGGAAAAAGGTTTTATTCAAATATTAGGATTTCAAATAAATTCTTAGGAGCTTTTCAACACAATTATATTGTAAAACCTTAATTTGTGTACTTTTTACTCAGTTAAAATTCCAACGGGTCCATTGAAAGGCCCATTTAGACCTACTCGTCCGAAACCTCTACAAAAAGGACCGCAAAAATCTTTTATTCAAATATTAGGAGTTCAAAAAATTGATTAGGAGCTTTTCAACACAATTATATTGCAAAACCTCAATTTCTGTATTTTTTACTCAATTAAAATTGCAACGGGTCCATTGAAAGGCCCATTTCGACCCGCTCGTCCGAAACCTCTAAAAAAGGACCGCAAAACAAGTTTTAAAAAAATTTTAGGAGTTCATGTAATTGATTAGGAGCTTTTCAACACAATTATATTGCAAAACCTCAATTTCTGTACTTTTTACTCAATTAAAATTCCAAGGGTCCATTGAAAGGCCCATTTAGACCTACTCGTCCGAAACCTCTACAAAAAGGACCGCAAAAATGTTTTATTCAAATATTAGGAGTTCAAATAATTGATTAGGAGCTTTTCAACATAATTATATTGCAAAACCTCAATTTCTATACTTTTTACTCAGTTAAAATTCCAACGGGTCCAATGAAAGGCCCATTTAGAACTCCTCGTCCGAAACCTCTACAAAAAGGACCGCAAAAATGTTTTATTCAAATATTAGGAGTTCAAATAATTAATTAGGAGCTTTTCAACACAATTATATTGCAAAACCTCAATATCTGTATTTTTTACTAAATTAAAATTCCAACGGGTCCATTGAAAGGCCCATTTAGACCTACTCGTCCGAAACCTCTACGAAAAGGACCGCAAAAATGTTTTATTCAAATATTAGGAGTTCAAATAATTGATTAGGAGCTTTTCAACACAATTATATTGCAAAACCTCAATTTCTGTACTTTTTACTTAGTTAAAATCCCAACGGGTCCATTGAAAGGCCCACTTAGACCTCCTCGTCCGAAACCTTTACAAAAAGGACCGCAAAAATGTTTTATTCAAATATTAGGAGTTCAAATAATTGATTAGGAGCTTCTAAACACAATTATATTGCAAAACCTCAATTTCTGTATTTTTTACTCAATTAAAATTCCAACGGGTCCATTGAAAGGCCCATTTTGACCCGCTCGTCCGAAACCTCTAAAAAAGGACCGCAAAACAAGTTTTAATCAAATTTTAGGAGTTCATGTAATTTATTAGGAGCTTTTCAACATAATTATATTGCAAAACCTCAATTTCTGTACTTTTTACTCAGTGAAAATTCCAACGGGTCCATTGAAAGGCCCATTTAGACCTCCTCGTCCGAAACCTCTACAAAAAGGACCGCAAAAAGGTTTTATTCAAATATTAGGAGTTCAAATAAATTCTTAGGAGCTTTTCAACACAATTATATTGCAAAACCTCAATTTCTGTACTTTTCACTCAGTTAAAATTCCAACGGGTCCATTGAAAGGCCCATTTAAACCTACTCATCCGAAACCTCTACAAAAAGGACTGCAAAAATGTTTTATTCAAATATTAGGAGTTCAAATAATTGATTAGGAGCTTTTCAACTCAATTATATTGCCAAACCTCAATTTCTGTATTTTTTACTCAATTAAAATTCCAACGGGTCCATTGAAAGGCCCATTTCGACCCGCTCGTCTGAAACCTCTACAAAAAGGATTGCAAAACAAGTTTTAATCAAATTCTAGGAATTCATGTAATTGATTAGGAGCTTTTCAACACAATTATATTGCAAAACCTCAATTTCTGTACTTTTTACTCAGTTAAAATTCCAACGGGTCCATTAAAAGGCCCATTTAGACCTGCTTGTCCGAAAGCTCTACAAGAAAGACCGCAAAAATGTTTTATTCAAATATTAGGAGTTCAAATAATTTATTAGGAGATTTTGAACCCAATTATATTGCAAAACCTCAATTTCTGTACTTTTTAATCAGTTAAAATTCCAACGGGTCTATTGAAAGGCCCATTTCGACCCGCTCGTCCGAAACTTCTAAAAATGGACCGCAAAACAAGTTTTAATCAAATTCTAGGGGTTCATGTAATTGATTAGGAGCTTTTCAACACAATTATATTGCAAAACCTCAATTTCTGTACTTTTTACTCAGTTAAAATTCCAACGGGTCCATTGAAAGGCCCATTTCGACTTGCTCGTCCGAAACCTCTACAAAAAGGACCGCAAAAATGTTTTATTCAAACATTAGGAGTTGTAATAATTGATTAGGAGCTTTTCAACACTATTATATTGCAAAACCGCAATTTCTTTACTTTTTACTCAGTTAAAATTCCAACGGGTCCATTGAAAGTCCCATTTCTACCCGCTCGTCCGAAACCTCTACAAAAAGGACTGCAAAACAAATTTTAATCAAATTTTAGGAGTTCAAGTAATTGATTAGGAGCTCGTCCGAAACCTCTACAAAAAGGACCGCAAAACAAGTTTTATTCAAATATTAGGAGTTCAAATAATTTATTAGGAGCTTTTCAACACAATTATATTGCAAAACTTCAATTTCTTTACTTTTTACTCAGTTAAAATTCCAACGGGTCCATTGAAAGGCCTATTTCAACCTGCTCGTCCGAAATCTCTACAAAAAGTACAGTAAAAATGTTTAATTCAAATATTAGGAGTTCAAATAATTGATTAGAAGCTTTTCAACACAATTATATTGCAAAACCTCAATTTCTGTACTTTTTACTCAGTTAAAATTACAACGGGTCCATTGAAAGGCCCATTTAGACTTGCTCGTCCGAAACCTCTACAAAAAGGACCGGAAAATGTTTTATTCAAATATTATGAGTTCAAATAATTGATTAGGAGCTTTTCAACACAATTATATTGCAAAACCTCAATTTTTGTACTTTTTACTCAGTTAAAATTCCAACGGGTCCCTTAAAAGGCCCATTTAGACCTGCTCGTCCGAAACCTCTACAAGAAAGACCGCAAAAATGTTTTATTCAAATATTAGGAGTTCAAATAATTTATTAGGAGCTTTTGAACCCAATTATATTGCAAAACCTTAATTTATGTACTTTTTAATCAGTTAAAATTCCAACGGGTCTATTGAAAGGCCCATTTCGACCCGCTCGTCCGAAACCTCTAAAAATGGACCGCAAAACAAGTTTTAATCAAATTTTAGGAGTTCATGTAATTGATTAGGAGCTTTTAAACACAATTATATTACAAAACCTCAATTTCTGTACTTTTTACTCAGTTAAAATTCCAACGGGTCCATTGAAAGGCCCATTTTGACCTCCTCGTCCGAAACCTCTACAAAAAGGACCGCAAAAATGTTTTATTCAAATATTAGGAGTTCAAATAATTGATTAGGAGCTTTTCAACACAATTATATTGCAAAACCTCAATTTCTGTATTCTTTACTCAATTAAAATTCCAACGGGTCCATTGAAAGGCCCATTTCGACCCGCTTGTCCGAAACCTCTAAAAAAGGACCGCAAAACAAGTTTTAATCAAATTTTAGGAGTTCATGTAATTTATTAGGAGCTTTTCAACACAATTATATTGCAAAACTTCAATTTCTGTACTTTTTATCCAGTTAAAATTCCAACGGGTGCATTGAAAGGCCCATTTAGACCTGCTTGTCCGAAACCTCAACAAAAAGGACCGCAAAAAGGTTTTATTCAAATATTAGGAGTTGAAATAAATTCTTAGGAGCTTTTCAACACAATTATATTGCAAAACCTCAATTTCTGTACTTTTTACTCAGTGAAAATTCCAACGGGTCCATTGAAAGGCCCATTTCGACCCGCTCGTCCTAAACCTCTACAAAAAGGACTGCAAAACAAATTTTAATCAAATTTTAGGAGTTCATGTAATTGATTAGGAGCTTTTCAACACAATTATATTGCAAAACCTCAATTTCTGTACTTTTTACTCAGTTAAAATTCCAACGGGTCCAATGAAAGGCCCATTTCGACCAGCTCGTCCGAAACCTCTACAAAAAGGACCGCAAAACAAGTTTTATTCAAATATTAGGAGTTCAAATAATTTATTAGGAGCTTTTCAACATCATTATAGTGCAAAACTTCAATTTCTGTACTTTTTACTCAGTTTTAATTTCAACGGGTCCATTGAAAGTCCTATTTCAACCTGCTCGTCCGAAACCTCTACAAAAAGGACAGCAAAAATGTTTAATTCAAATATTAGGAGTTCAAATAATTGATTTGAGGCTTTTCAACACAATTATATTGCAAAACCTCAATTTCTGTACTTTTTACTCAGTTAAAATTACAACGGGTAAAATTCCAACTGGTACGGGAAATGAAAATTCTCTCTGAACTCTCTCATTTCCTCCCTTTGCTTCTCCTCTCTCTCTCTATTTTCCTCATCACCAACCACCGCCCCCACTGCCATATCCTTGACCCTCCACTCCCACAACCACCACATAGAAGCCGCACAACCCTCCCCCCTCCACCAGCATGCCACCATTTATCGTGGTCTCATGCGTCCGTCCCCTCCTCAAAGCTGCCTGGCAGCAAATTGTCTTATAACAACAATATGCAAAACTTGCATATCCGATTGTTGCAAGTCCAAAGTGGAGTAGAGTTGGCAAAGGTAAGTATCTCTCCTCATGTTTTTTTAAACTCTTTTACCATTATTAATATTGGTTATAATTTTATATTAATTGCTTGGATCAAGCCTTGGCTCGATCAATCCGGCCACATTTCCTTTGTCTTTTGCACAATAAGGAGGTGGTTTCAGCATCAGGTTTTAACAATGATGCACCGATCCTGGCCCTCGAGGCCTTGTACCGAAAAAATCCATTCGATAGAATGGTTGTTTTCTTGGCCCTTCGGGCCTTGCCACGACTTATTCACTCGAATAAGATCAAGAGGGCTATCGTTTCGATGGTAACAAGGCAGTGGAAGACTGTCTCCCACGTCGAACGTGCATGGCACATGCAAATAAGGCTGCCGGCAGCAACGACGTTGGAGCTGATATTACACACACTGCATGCACGACACATGCAGTTGAGACTTCCGACAGCCGCTACACCCTGTTGGGGGAGGAGGCGTCAGTCGGCCAAGGAGGTGATTGACATCCTCCGGCCACCAACATTACCTTCGATGACCGGTTCCAGGGTTTCCAGGATCGTCCCAACCGACGTGTTATCCCTATTATTTTGGGATTTGATACTTTACAAATTCAAATTCAATGAGACTGTTAATATTAAATTATATTTAATATTTTCACCACATAAATTGAGCTTAATTTATTCACCACATAAATTATGGTTATTACCACACATTATAAATTTAAGCTATGTTTTACATATATTAAATTTGGTGTGGTTAATATCAATTAATTTAAAATTAATTTCTGATTTGGATTGTTTCAAATACAAAATCCAATCGTCATGGAGCCTCATACTGGGACTCTATCACTACCAAATAACAAAAATCCTACAATATAGGAGATATACTGGGGTCCATATCACTAAATTAAATTCAACTTATCTATCCCATAACTTGAATTTTATATGGACATTATCACCTATTTTAAATTTAACTCACTTATCTCACAGGTTAAATTTTGAATGGACATTATCACATGGATTAAATTTAATTTATCTGTCATATAAATTAAATTTTGAATGGATAGTATCCCATACATTAAAGTTACCTCACTTATCTTACAAGTTAAATTTTGAATGGATTTTATCACATGGATTAAATTTAATTTATCTATCCCATAAATTAAATTTTGTATGGATATTATCCCATCAATTACATTTAACCTCCTTATCTCGCAAGTTAAATTTTGAATGGATTTTATCTCATGGATTAAATTTAATTTATTTATCATATAAATTAAATTTTCAATGGATATTATCCAATAAATTTAATTTAACTCACTTATCTTACAAGTTAAAATTTAAAGGGATATTATCACTTGGATTAAATTTAATCTATCTAATTCATAAATTAAATTTGAACAGGATATTATCATATCGGCTAAGTTTAATTTATTTTCCCCATAAATTAATTTTGAATGGTTTTTATCTCACCAATCAAATTTAATTCATTTATCCCTTAAATTAAATCTTAATTTATCTACCCCTACCTCCCAGATAGTTTTACCAGATACACTCCTCAATAATAGGGGAAGTAATCGAATAATTAGATTTAATCTAATTCCACATATTTATCTACATTCGAATTTAAAAAATCTAATCTTTACCCCTATCCAACATTTGACGGTGGATTACTTCACCACATCAAATAAACAAGGTTACTATTGGAGTACCATCTCTCAGTGTTTTTCTCGTTTCACTTTTTGTGGCAATCGATTTCACAACTTTCGTTTCTCACAAACAATGGCCTCCTCGGACTCTTTCCTGGATCACTTCGATAACCTCCAGTTTACTGCAGAGGAACAAGCCGTCGTTTACGCCCCTAAGGCCACAAAGGCCATACCCTTGGAGGATCAACGATGCTCACTGTTAGGGAAGCTCTTTCCCACAACCAAGCCGGACGACACTGCCCTGGTGAAGGTGTTCACGACCATTTGGAAGGAAGATAAGCTTATCTCCACCACGATCCTTGGCTCAGGTTACTTTCTGTTTAAGTTTGAAACCGCGGCAAAGGTTAAGGATATTCTCAAGCGAGGGCCATGGACCTTCAAACGTGACTGGATCGCCCTTGCCCCTATCCAGCCTCAACTGACACTGGAGGAATATAAATTTACTCATATGAGGATTTGGGTCCGAATCCTACGTGTGCCCCTGGCAATGATGATAGGCGACACAGTGGCCAATGCATCTGGACGTGCCCTCGGTAGTGGCCTTGGTGCAGTAATTGGCACCGACACCCGCAAAGATGATGAAGGGAATCGGGTTCAGTTCCTAAGGGTGGGAGTACTCATCGATGTTACTCGACCTCTCCGTCGAGGTGTTGCGTTAGCGGATGAAGAACACCCGGATAAGCCCAAAATGCTTCCAGTGAGATACGAGAAATTACCCAATTTCTGTCTTGGTTGTGGGATGCTATTTCATATCCGCGAAACTTGTGCAGCCTTCAAGGATAAGCCAAATACTGATCTGCCTTATAGTGAGTGGCTTCGGGCACCTGCCCCTAAACCGAAGGTTAAAACAAATGTTCGAGGCCGGGTCCGATACTTCGAACCAGGATCATCTTCTAACTCGAAAGAACAATTCATAGGTTTTATTCCTTTTTTTAATGGTTGTAACAACGTATGTATGTGGAGAGTCAGATTATACTACTATTTTCCCCATGCCTATTACACCACACGTGCCTTAATTTTCAGTTTATATTCCTATGTTTTTCCTTCACGCATCCTACGTGCATGTATAGGAATTGTAGGCTCCATCTTTTTCCTTTTTTTACGTATATACAATGCCCATGCATGGGATAACAATAAATGGATGCAATGCATATGTTTACTGTCATACTCCTTATTTCGACTATACATAATGCTTTTATATCCACCTTCAATTCTAGTTTTCCGGCTGTGCAATGTAGGATTAGGGTATATCCTGTTTACTTATCCCATTACTGCTTCCTTACTATACATGTCGTCCACTGTTTTCCTTACAGTGAACAACGGGAAGGGAACGACTGCAGCCACCCCAGATGTGGTGAAGGGCTCGCCTGCAATACCGCCGGGCGGTGGTTCGATGAATATAGAGGAGGACGATCTGCTGGGTGAAGAGCTTGCCGCTTCTCCTGCTGCAAAATCGACACCGCCGGCAGACGGAACAGCCGCTGAGGGTGATGTTGAGGGTGCGGTTGCACAGATGGAACCTCTTTATGTTATGCCGCTGAACATGATTCCAGCAGATGCAGAATCTGTTGTTAACGATCCGAAGGAGATGGAGTTGGATGACGGCACAAAAGAGGCTGAGCAGAATGGCCTCGCTGTGCAGCCATACAAACATGATATATCACCGGACAAACATGATATATCACTTGGGAAATCATCGATTCACTCAAAACAAAATCAAATCTTCATTGGCTAATCGGTGGTGACCTTAACGATATCTTAGATGATTCGGAAAAACAAGGCGGCAATCGTAGGCCTCGCTCGCAAATTTTAAACTTTCGAGATTGTCTTACAAGGAATAATTTGTTTGATTGTAAACCGAACACGGGCTGGTTCACTTGGACCCGCACAGGGCCTAATGTCAACCCGGTTTGTGAACGGCTTGACCGTCTTTTGGCATGCTCACAATGGTTGCATCACTTCCCCAACTTCGGTCATTTTCACTCCTTTTCACTCGAATCGGACCATAGTGTCATTATCTTGGACACCGATAATGCCTCTACACCGATCACTTATAACCAACAAGCCGGGGACCAATTTCGGTTTGAAACTTGTTGGGCGCATGACCCAGCCGGCATACAGGTTTGCAAACGAACTTGGGATGCCACGCCGGGGACCATTTTGGACAAACTATCCGCACTAGGTCATAATCTTCAAGAGTGGCAGCATGCTCAACGCAAACAGTCCACTATCCGCATGCAACAATTGCAACGTTCCATTAATCATCTTCTACGACGTAGACACCTATCCCGGAAAGCTCTTTCCACTCTTCATAATGCTAAATTGGAACTTCGGAGATTAACGGTGGCTAAAGAAGCTTACTGGGCTCAACGCTCTCGTATCTCATGGTTAACCAATGGGGATAAAAATACCACCTACTTCCATGCGAGGGCTACCAAACGACGTAGGAAAAATGCAATCAAGGGCTTAATGGATGTCAATGGAGTTTGGCAGTCTTCCACTCCTAACATATTACAAATTGCGCCGTCCTACTTCCAACGTATTTTTTCATCATCATGTCCGGTGTCCTCACCGGAGTTGCTGAATAACATTCGGCCTACAGTGACAACATCTATGAATGATGCTCTTTTACGACCTTTCACAGCTGAAGAGATCCGAGCCGCTTTTTTGGATATCAACCCTAAGAAAGCACCTGGTATCGATGGATTCCCCAGTAGTTTCTACAAACAGCATTGGGATATGATTGGCCCTGATTTCATCTCTCTTTGCATGGATCTCCTACAAGGGAAAGCCGATATGGCATCGGTTAACCGATCGGTCATAGTGCTTATACCTAAGATCTCGGACCCCACCACTATGAAACACTTTCGTCCGATCAGCCTGTGTACTGTCATTTACAAAACCGTTTCAAAGGTTCTGGTGAATCGCATGAAACTAGCCCTCTCTTCTTGTATCAGCGACTCGCAAGCAGCGTTCATCAGCGGACGCAATATTACAGACAATATTTTGATCGCACATGAGCTGGTGCATACCCTTCACTCGAGTGGCACTCTCTCCTCTCAAGGGGTGGCTGTCAAACTAGATATGGAAAAAGCTTTTGATAGGGTCGAATGGTCCTTTCTAAGGGATGTCATGCTCCGTATGGGGTTTGATCGAGATTGGGTTAGCCTTATTCTACGTTGCGTTTCCTCGGTCTCCTTTTCGGTCAGAATTAACGGCAGGATATCGGAGGAATTCTTCCCTACCCGGGGTATCCGTCAGGGTGACCCTTTGTCACCTTTCCTGTTCCTCATTTGCTCCCAAGGGCTATCAGCGGCTTTGGAAACAGAGCAACAAGAAGGACGTCTTTCGGGACTTAGCGCTAGCCGCCGAGGTCCTAGGGTTACACATCTCCTTTTCGCTGATGATAGTTTGGTGTTTCTCCGCAATGAACCAACAGAAGTGGATAGATTACGTTACGTTCTTTCTTTATATGCATCTTCTTCCGGTCAAACGGTAAACTTTGATAAGTCTACCGCTTACTGCAGTTGCGAGTGCTTCTCCACTTTTCTCCATGTTATGCGATCAACTCTGGGTGTACGCCTAGTGGATGACCCAGGCATATATTTGGGAGTTCCCCTTTTAATCCAAAGGAATAGGACTGCCTCCTTAGGCTTTGTGAGAGATAAAGTCCAATCCCGCATGAGCAAATGGGATAACAGTTTCCTTTCATATAGTGGACGAGAAATCCTCATTAAGGCAGTCGCACAAGCTATGCCACAATATGTGATGTCATGCTACCTTCTACCCCAAAACATAATTGATGACATTACCATGTCCATACGACGATATTGGTGGTCAGGGCGTAGTAATAAGCGTGGCTGGCCGCTTTTGTCGTGGGATTCTCTCTGCACGCCGAAGAATGCGGGAGGCTTAGGTTTCCGCGATCTGCGGTCTTTTAATATTGCCCTTTTAGGGAAGCAGATTTGGCATTTGCTATCACACCCGGACTCTCTCTTGGCAAGGGTCCTTCGTGCTAAATACTACCCTTCCGGCGACCTCTTGAATGCCTCAGCAGACAAGCGGGCTTCGTTTGCTTGGAAAGGTATACACCACGCACTCCACTCCCTTGGGCCTGGTTATTTTTGGCGGCTCGGGACCAGAAGCTCAATTCGTCTGCTCAGTGATAATTGGGGAGGGGATAAACCAATCACTCTTTTTGGACAATATATGGACAATGAAGAGATTCCGTTGCATTGTCGGGACTACATGTTGCGTGACAATGCTTCATGGAATGAGTCCAAGCTTCGAAATGACTTCGACAAAGATGATGTCGAAAGTATCCTTCGGGTCCCAATCTATAAGGATAGACCGGACAAATTGGTCTGGGGACAACATGACTTTGGGACCTATACAGTCAGGTCAGGGTACTTTTTTCTTCACCAACCTGCGAGGCCGCTACAGCGACCTACACGTCTTTGGAAAGTAATTTCTCAATCTCCAACTTTACCGAAAATACGCTCCTTCAGCTGGCGAGCGGGCCGTGATGCTTTGCCCACCGGGGACAAACTCAGGGTGATACAACATACGGATGGACATTGTCCCTTCTGCCCAACGGTGCTGGAATCCGCTATGCATGCCCTTCGTGATTGCCCTACTGCTCAGGACGTTCTCCGCCTAGTGGGACTCCCATCAAGCGTCTACACTAGTAACACCAGCACATTGGTGGCCTGGCTATCAGAGGGGTCTTATAGTTTAGACGCCTCCGGCTTTGCTCTACTCCTCACAACGATTTGGAATATTTGGAACCGTCATAATGATTGGGTTCATTCCCAACGACTTCAGCCGTCCTGGCTTACGGCCATGAATGCTACCGGTCTCCTACAGGAATATGCAGCCGCTAACGCTCTCCCCGCCGTGCCAGCCGCCGTACCAGCCGCAGCCCCCCCACGATGGAAGACGCCCAGCCCAGGCTGTATAAAGATAAACGTAGATGGAGCCTTTCATCCCGGATCCGGTGATGCAGCTGTCGGAGTCATCGCCAGGGATGCACATGGCTCGATTGTTGGAGGATGTGTTATCCATGAGGCAGGCTGTCGCGATGCCGCCACGGTCGAATTACATGCCATCATTGCAGGTATTATGTTGACCCGAGATAGAGGATGGGACACGGTGATCATTGAATCCGACTCGGCTACGGTGATCAACAAGCTCTCGCGTCTCGCTGAAGACAACTCTCTGCTGGGACCACAGATTGCAAATGCACAGGCTTTGCTTAAGACTTTTCCTTTAGTCTCTATTTCTTTTGTACCTAGATCGGCCAATTTTCTGGCCCATAACTTAGCCACTTGGGCTTTACGATTTACTTCTTCTGTGTACTTTGATTCAGTTGTTCCTGACTGTATTAACGTCGATGTACTGGTTGATTCTCAGCCTCCCTCTTGTTATAATAATAACAACACTCAGGGCACTCTTTTCCCCTTAGGTTCACCGCGTGCTTCAGCACAAGGTGGTTAGAGGGGTTTTTAATGAGGCCCTTTTTCTTCAAAAAAAAAAATTACAACGGGTCCATTGAAAGGCCCATTTAGACTTGATCGTTCGAAACCTCTACAAAAAGGACCGGAAAAATGTTTTATTCAAATACTAGGAGTTCAAATAATTGATTAGGAGCTTTTCAACACAATTATATTGCAAAACCTCAATTTCTGTACTTTTTACTCAGTTAAAATTCCAACGGGTCCATTGAAAGGCCCATTTAGACCTGCTCGTCTGAAACCTCTACAAAAAGGACCGCAAAAAGGTTTTATTCAAATATTAGGAGTTCAAATAAATTCTTAGGAACTTTTCAACACAATTATATTGCAAAACCTCAATTTCTGTACTTTTTACTCAGTTAAAATTCCAACGGGTCCATTGAAAGGCCCATTTAGACCTACTCGTCCGAAACCTCTACAAAAAGGACCGCAAAAATGTTTTATTCAAAAATTAGGAGTTCAAATAATTGATTAAGAGCTTTTCAACACAATTATATTGCAAAACCTCGATTTTTGTACTTTTTACTCAGTTAAAATTCCAACGGGTCCATAGAAAGGCCCATTTCGACCCGCTCGTCCGAAACCTCTACAAAAAGGACTGCAAAACAAGTTTTAATCAAATATTAGGAGTTCATGTAATTGATTAGGAGCTTTTCAAATCAATTATATTGCAAAACCTCAATTTCTGTACTTTTTACTCAGTTTAAATTCCAACGAGTCCATTGAAAGGCCCATTTCGACCTGCTCGTCCGAAACTTCTACAAAAAGGACCGCAAAAAGATTTTATTTAAATATTAGGAGATCAAATAATTGATTAGGAGCTTTTCAACACAATTATATTGCAAAACCTCAATTTCTGTACTTTTTACTCAGTTTAAATTCCAACGAGTCCATTGAAAGGCCCATTTCGACCTGCTCGTCCGAAACTTCTACAAAAAGGACCGCAAAAAGATTTTATTTAAATATTGGGAGATCAAATAATTGATTTGGAGCTTTTCAACACAATTATATTGCAAAACCTCAATTTCTATACTTTTTACTCAGTTAAAATTCCAACGGGTACGGGTCGTAACGGGTGATGAAAATGCTCTCAACTTTTCTCTTCTTTTCTCTTTCCATCTTTTTCCTAACCACCTCCCTCTCACTACCACCACCCATAACCACCCTCTTCCACCGCCTTTCAACCCCAACACCACCGTGGTGGTGCTTGCTTAGCACCTCCGATGTAGTGGTGCATCAACCCCTTCATGCCCGTGAGAATTTTAGCAATGATTTTCTAATCTTCATACGTCGAAAGATGGCTGCACAATGGCCATGGCCATCCTTTTACTATTGGATTCGAATAGCCCCCGGGCCCTTCTGAGGCTCCCTAGCCTTGCCGGCGACAGCTTCGCCCCAAGGATTTTTTCCATGTGCTGGAGTACCACTTTTGGTACCCTTCATATACCTTGCTTCTAATATTAGAACGCAAGTTTCTTCCTGGTCTGTTAGACCTTGTATTCCGTCCTATGATGTGGCAACAACCATGCGTAAGTCTTGGTATTGGGTTAACCTACCTTATGTCACATTACCAAGTTGGTGCGAGGAAGCAAGTCAGCACGTTTGCAATTTTGGCAGGGTGCTCTCATTGTCTCCCCCACTTCGTTCTTGCAATACTCTTCTGATATTGCATGTTTTATTTTTATTCTTATTATTCATTTTTTCTTTTAAGAATGAAGTGAATAGGAATCTCTTATGTATTAAGTTCTCCACTACACAAAACTCACTGTCTAGAACAGTCATATCATCCACCATCGCAAACTCTTGGCCACAAACAGGCGTTGGCAAAGTCGAGTGCAGCCATAGCACGAGCTGGCGATGGCAGCCTGGGAATCTCCAACTCCAATGGGAGTCCCAGTTCCTAGAAACGAGGGGCATGGATCTCGGTTTCACAATAGAAAATCTTTTCAAATTCTATTTCAAACTTAAATTATCTAAGTTAAAATTGAATATTGAATTTGTTGAGAGAGATTTGATATCTCTTTTTACGGTGAACCTAAAGCTCTTAAGGATTCCCATGCATTTCAAATTGCAGGTAAAATTACATTTAAATGTTGTTTTATCCTTTGCAATTCGAAATTTCTCTAAATTATCTAAATTTAGAATATTTTTTGAAGTTGATGGGGAATCTATCACTATCTATACTAATCTAAAAATACCATACATTTTCAAATTCTATTTCAAACTTAAATTATCTAAGTTAAAATTGAATTTTGAATTTGTTGAGAGAGATTTGATCAAATTGCAGATAAAATTACATTTAATCGTTATTTTATCCTCTACAATTCGAATTTTCTCCAAATTATCTAAATTTAGAATATTTTTGAAGATGGTAGGGAATCTATATCTATTTCTACTGATCTAAAAATACCATACATTTTCAAATTCTATTTCAAACTTAAATTATCTAAGTTAAAATTGAATTTTGAATTTGTTGGAAGAGATTTGATATCTCCTTTTTCGATGAATCTAAGGATCTTTAGGATTCCCATGCATTTCAAATTGCAGATAAAATTACATTTAAATGTTATTTTATCCTCTACAATTCGAATTTTCTCCAAATTATCTAAATTTAGAATATTTTTTGAAGTTGGTGGGGAATCTATCACTATCTCTACTAATCTAAAAATACCATACATTTTCAAATTCTATTGCAAACTTAAATTATTTAAGTTAAAATTGAATTTTGAATTTGTTGAGAGAGATTTGATCAAATTGCAGATAAAATTACATTTAAACGTTATTTTATCCTCTGCAATTCGAATTTTCTCCAAATTATCTAAATTTAGAATATTTTTTGAAGTTGGTAGGGAATCTATCACTATCTATACTGAGCTAAAAATACCATACATCTACAAATTCTATTTCAAACTTAAATTATCTAAGTTAAAATTGAATTTTGAATTTGTTGGAAGATATTTGATATCTCCTTTTTTGGTGAATCTAAGGCTCTATAAGATTCCCTTGCATTTCAAATTGCAGATAAAATTACATTTAAATGTTATTTTATCCTCTGCAATTCGAATTTTTTTCCAAATTATCTAAATTTAGAATATTTTTTGAAGTTGGTGGGGAATCTATCACTATCTCTACTAATCTAAAAATACCATACATTTTCAAATTCTATTTTAAACTTAAATTATCTAAGTTAAAATTGAATTTTGAATTTGTTGAGAGAGATTTGATCAAATTGCAGATAAAATTACATTTAAACGTTATTCTATCCTCTGCAATTTGAATTTTCTCCAAATTATCTAAATTTAGAATATTTTTTGAAGTTGGTAAGGAATCTATCACTATCTCTACTGATCTAAAAATACCATACATCTTCAAATTCTATTTCAAACTTAAATTATCTAAGTTAAAATTGAATTTTGAGGATTGGTTGGCTGCAACGTCAGGAACTACCAAAGGAGCAAATGGCTTGTGCAAAACCAAACGTAGCCCTCCGATGGTTGTTGCTGGTGTTACCAAGAGGCAGAGAACTTCCCCCTCCACTCAAGCTAAGCCGATGAAACCCGGAATGCCCTCTGACATACCTTCCAAACTATCTAAAGCTGGGATGAGCAGCATAATCTCTTCGGCGGCGGTTGACATTCAACCCCGCCGAGAGAAATGAGGATCTTTTGCTGGAACTGCCGTGGTCTTGGTTCCCCGACGGCAGTTCAAGGGTTGAGCACCATTGCTCGCCGGTTGCAACCGGATGTTATCTTTTTGTCTGAAACTCGCTTATGTCGTTACTATTATGATCGTTTAAGAATTTTATTAGATATGTATGGCTGCATCCATGTTGATAGCAGCCCCACATGTTCCGGACTCATCATATTTTGGAATAATAAAATTCAACTTGATTTGCTTTCGTATTCTGATCGATCCATTGATGTTATTTTAAATTCGAATGATGAATGTTTTCGTTTTACGGGCATTTATGGCTACGCTAACACAAATATGAAGTCTAAAACATGGGATTTGATTGATTCTTTGCGTCACGCTTCACCAATGCCTTGGTTAATTGGCGGTGACCTTAATGATATTTTATCAGATTCAGAAAAACAGGGAGGCTGTCGCCGACCGCAATCACAAATCACTAGCTTTCGCGAATGTTTATCTCGCAATAGTCTTTTTGATTGCAAGCCGACATCGGGTTGGTTCACTTGGTCCCGCACCGGGCCTAATGTCTCAACTGTTTGTGAACGACTTGACCATTTTGTAGCATGCAATGCATGGCTTAGTGAACATTCCACATTCGAATGTCGTAATATTTTTTCCCCGGATTCTGACCATTATGTCATAGTCATGGATACCAAATATGTTCCCTAGCGCAACACTACTCCTCGTGAGACCTTTGACCATTTTCGTTTTGAATCTTGTTGGGCAAATGATCCATCATGCATCACGACCGTCCAACAGGCATGGGCGAATGCATCGGGTAACTTGCCTGAAAAATTACGTACGGTCGGTAACCAGCTGCGCGATTGGCAATCGCATCGCCGATACCAGTCACACAACCGTATTGCAGAATTACAACGCAAAATCAATTCATATATGCAACGTCGTCATCTATGGCCTGCGATGCTAAATGACCTGAGCGACACAAAACTAGAGCTTCGACGTCTTTTAGACGTCCGTGAAGCCTACTGGGCACAAAGATCGCGGGTCACATGGTTGTCCCAAGGGGACAAAAACACGTCATTTTTCCACGCTAGAGCCTCTAAGCGTAGGAAAAAGAATACTATTCGTGGCCTTCACGATGGTAACCATGTATGGCATACAGCTACGCCAAGGCTCCTTCAAATAGCCTCGGATTATTTTCAGATGTTGTTTACATCGTCCAACCCTAGTTCTTCGCCACGTCTGTTGGAGCAAATTTCTTCGGTCGTCACTCCATCAATGAATGCCTCTCTATTGAGACCATTCACAGATGGTGAAGTGCTTGCCGCCTTTCAGGATATTAGTCCTAAGAAAGCTCCAGGCATCGATGGTTTTCCTAGTGGTTTTTTCCTGCAACACTGGAACGTCATTGGGCCTGAATTTATCCAGCTCTGTCTCCGCCTATTGCGTGGGGAAGCCGACATGTCGACTGTTAATAAAACGGTCATCGTGCTTGTCCCGAAGGTTGCGGACCCACCAATATGCGCCAGTTTCGACCAATTAGCTTATGCACGGTCATATACAAAACAGTTGCTAAGGTTCTTGTTAACCGTCTTAAGCCTGTTCTACCTGATTGTATCAGCGATGCACAGGCAGCCTTTGTTCGTGGAAGGAACATAACCGACAACATTTTAATCGCCCATGAGCTTGTGCATACCCTCCACTCGAACAGCGCTGCCATTTACCAAGGGGCGGCATTGAAACTAGATATGGAGAAGGCGTTCGACAAAGTCGAATGGTCATTCCTTCGGGATGTGATGTCACGTATGGGCTTTGCACCTGAATGGGTGCACCTCATACTTCGTTGTATCTCCTCGGTCTCTTTTTCTGTTAGACTTAACGGGACCCTATCCGATGAGTTTGTGCCTGCTCGAGGCATCCGACAGGGCGACCCCCTCTCCCCTTTCCTCTTTCTGATTTGTTCCCAAGGGTTATCAGCGGCCCTTGAATCCGAGCAACGGGAAGGGCGCCTTCTCGGCCTACAGGCCAATCGACATGGACCTAGGATTACACATCTGCTATTTGTCGATGATAGCATTGTTTTCCTTCGTAATTGCCCAGATGAGGTTGAAAGAGATTCTACGCCTATATGAATCCTCCTCAGGACAAACTGTTAATTTTGAAAAATCCACAGCTTACTGTAGTTCACGCTGTTCTGAGACCTTCATTCAGGCAGTACGATTGACTCTCGGAGTACGCATTGTCGAGGACCCGGGTATCTATCTCGGAGTTCCCCTCATGATAGGGCGGAACCGAACGGAATGCTTAGGTTTTGTCCGTGACAAAGTCAGTTCTCGAATAACTAAATGGGACACCAACTTACTCTCATTTAGTGGATGCGAAACACTGATCAAGTCGGTCGCACAAGCCATACCTCAGTATGTTATGTCTTGTTACCTACTTCCGCAGAACATCATAGATGATATGACTAGCTCGATCCGTCGTTATTGGTGGTCTGGCCGCAGTAACAAGCGAGGTTGGCCTCTGCTATCTTGGGAGTCTATTTGTGATCCCAAGGTAGCAGGGGGAATGGGCTTTAGGAATCTACACGATTTTAACATTGCTCTCTTCGGTAAACAATTATGGAGGCTGATCCATTCGCCTGAATCCCTCCTTGCGTGTGTCTTACGCTCACGTTACTTTCCTTCTAGGAAATTGTTGGATGCTAAGCTCGATCGACGCGCGTCCTTCGCATGGCGAGGTCTTTGGCAGGCTATGCAACGATTGCAACCAGGGTTCTTTTGGCGACCCGGAATTCAGAGCCAGATCCGTATCCACCGCGACCCTTGGGGTGGTACCTCTAGTTTATCCTTCTTTGGAAATTATCAAGATGAGGAGGAACTCCCCTTACGATGTCGTGACTTCATGATCGGCAATCAAGCGTCTTGGGATGAACCCAAAGTCCGCCAGCATTTTGACTGGGATGATGCTGATGCCATACTGCGTGTGCCAATCTCCAATGAGCGGCGCGATGCATTACTTTGGGGATATCATGACACGGGGATGTATTCGGTGCGTTCCGGATATCTATTCTTACGACGTCCAATCAGACCTATCAGTCGTCCTTCTCCCCTTTGGCGTGTTATCTCCAAGGCGAGCACCCTTCCGAAGATTCGGTCCTTTAGCTGGAGAGCAGGACGAGATGCTCTACCCACAGGAGACCGTCTTGCAACTGTGGGGTTAGGCACTGGCATGTGCCCTTTTTGTCTGACTATAGTAGAAACCCCACTCCATGCTCTCCGAGATTGTGTTGGAGCAGCTGAGGTTCTACAACTAGCTGGGTTTCCCCTCCCTTTACGTACTAGCACGCTCTTCCCTACTCACTTATGGTTGGAACAAGGGGCCTCGTTACTTTCTCACTCTGAATTTAGTTTGTTTCTCACTATCCTTTGGAACATTTGGAACCGGAGGAATGACTGGGTTCACTCCAAGCGTTTGCAGCCGCCATGGCTTACTCTTATGAACTCTAAGGAACTATTACAGGACTACGACTCGGCCAACTCTCTTCACGCCTCGACGCATCTACGGACGGAGCCAGCCCTTTCTCAACCAACATGGAGGCCGCCACCAGAAAGGAAGGTTAAAATCAATGTGGACGGTGCTTTCAACCCCGCTACAGGCGAAACAGGTTTTGGTGTTGTGGCTCGTGATGCTAGCGACGCTATTCTCCGTGGTTGTGCTGTTCACTGCGCAGGATGTCTAGACGCCGCCACAGCGGAGCTTCGCGCCATTGTCATGGGGGCTACCCTTGGTAGGGATGCCGGCTGGTGCAGCATCATCATCGAGTCCGACGCTGCTTTGGTCATCAACAAAATACGTTGCCTCGGCTCGGACGCCTCTCCTTTACGGCCACATATTGATGCGCCTCGCCCTCTTTTTGTATCTATTCCAGATTTAAATTTTCTTTATGTACCGCGAGTTGCTAATGTTCTAGCTCATACTATTGCCAATTGGGCCTTGCACTCTAGGTCCTCCTTGTTTTTTGGGCCGGGCTTGCCCGATGTCTTACGCTCTATTGTACCGGTTGGTTTTCAACCCCCTTGATTATATATATATATATATATATATATATATATATTTGGGCACTCTTTTCCCCTTTAGGACCCTCTCTGGGCTGAGCCCAGTTGGGATTAGTGGGGTTTTTAATGAGGCCTTTTTCTCAAAAAAAAAAATTCCAACGGGTCCATTGAAAGGCCCATTTTGACCTCCTCGTCCGAAACCTCTACAAAAAGGACCGGAAAAATGTTTTATTCAAATATTGGGAGTTCAAATAATTGATTAGGAGCTTTTCAACACAATTATATTGCAAAACCTCAATTTCTGTACTTTTTACTTAGTTAAAATTCCAACGGGTCCATTGAAAGGCCCATTTAGACCTGCTCGTCCGAAACCTCTACAAAAAGGACCGCAAAAATGTTTTATTCAAATATTAGGAGTTCAAATAATTGATTAGGAGCTTTTCAACACAATAATATTGCAAAACCTCAATTTCTGTACTTTTTACTCAGTTAAAATTCCAACGGGTCCATTGAAAGGCCCATTTAGACCTACTCGTCCGAAACCTCTACAAAAAGGACCGCAAAAATGTTTTATTCAAATATTAGGAGTTCAAATAATTGATTAGGAGCTTTTCAACACAATTATATTGCAAAACCTCAATTTTTGTACTTTTTACTCAGTTAAAATTCCAACGGGTCCATTGAATGGCCCATTTAGACCTACTCGTCTGAAACCTCTACAAAAAGCACCGCAAAAATGTTTTATTCAAATATTAGGATTTCAAATAACTGATTAGGAGCTTTTCAACACAATTATATTGCAAAACCTCAATTTATGTACTTTTTACTTAGTTAAAACTCCAACGGGTCCATTGAAAGGCCCATTTAGACCTGCTCGTCCGAAACCTCTACAAAAAGGTCCGCAAAAATGTTTTATTCAAATATTAGGAGTTCAAATAATTGATTAGGAGCTTTTCAACACAATAATATTGCAAAACCTCAATTTCTGTATTTTTTACTCAATTAAAATTCCAACGGGTCCATTGAAAGGCCCATTTCGACCCGCTCGTCCGAAACCTCTAAAAAAGGACCGCAAAACAAGTTTTAATCAAATTTTAGGAGTTCATGTAATTTATTAGGAGCTTTTCAACACAATTATATTGCAAAACTTCGATTTCTGTACTTTTTACCCAGTTAAAATTCCAACGGGTCCATTGAAAGAACCATTTAGACCTGCTTGTCCGAAACCTCTACAAAAAGGACCGCAAAAAGGTTTTATTCAAATATTAGGAGTTGAAATAAATTCTTAGGAGCTTTTCAACACAATTATATTGCAAAACCTCAATTTCTGTACTTTTTACTCAATTAAAATTCCAACGGGTCCATTGAAAGGCCCATTTCGACCCGCTCGTCCGAAACCTCTACAAAAAGGACTGCAAAACAAATTTTAATCAAATTTTAGGAGTTCATGTAATTGATTAGGAGCTTTTAAACACAATTATATTACAAAACCACAATTTCTGTACTTTTTACTCAGTTAAAATTCCAACGGGTCCATTGAAAGGCCCATTTCGACCTGCTCGTCCGAAACCTCTACAAAAAGGACCGCAAAACAAGTTTTATTCAAATATTAGGAGTTCAAATAATTTATTAGGAGCTTTTCAACATCATTATAGTGCAAAACTTCAATTTCTGTACTTCTTACTTAGTTAAAATTTCAACGGGTCCATTGAAAGGCCTATTTCGACCTGCTCGTCCGAAACCTCTACAAAAAGGACAACAAAAATGTTTAATTCAAATATTAGGAGTTCAAATAATTGATTAGAAGCTTTTCAACACAATTATATTGCAAAAAATTTTAGTACTTTTTACTCAGTTAAAATTACAACGGGTCCATTGAAAGGCCCATTTAGACTTGATCGTCCGAAACCTCTACAAAAAGGACCGGAAAAATGTTTTATTCAAATACTAGGAGTTCAAATAATTGATTAGGAGCTTTTCAACACAATAATATTGCAAAACCTCAATTTCTGTACTTTTTACTCAGTTAAAATTCCAACGGGTCCCTTAAAAGGCCCATTTAGACCTGCTCGTCCGAAACCTCTACAAGAAAGACCGCAAAAATGTTTTATTCAAATATTAGGAGTTCAAATAATTTATTAGGAGCTTTTGAACCCAATTATATTGCAAAACCTCAATTTATGTACTTTTTAATCAGTTAAATTCCAACGGGTCTATTGAAAGGCCCATTTCGACCCGCTCGTCCAAAACCTCTAAAAATGGACCGCAAAACAAGTTTTAATCAAATTTTAGGAGTTCATGTAATTGATTAGGAGCTTTTAAACACAATTATATTACAAAACCTCAATTTCTGTACTTTTTACTCAGTTAAAATTCCAACGGGTCCATTGAAAGGCCCATTTTGACCTCCTCGTCCGAAACCTCTACAAAAAGGACCGCAAAACAAGTTTTATTCAAATATTAGGAATTCAAATAATTTATTAGGAGCTTTTCAACACAATTATATTGCAAAACTTCAATTTATGTACTTTTTACTCAGTTAAAATTCCAACGGGTCTATTGAAAGGCCTATTTCGACTTGCTCGTCTGAAACCTCTACAAAAAGGACAGCAAAAATGTTTAATTCAAATATTAGGAGTTCATATAATTTATTAGAAGCTTTTCAACACAATTATATTGCAAAATCTCACTTTCTGTACTTTTTACTCAGTTAAAATTACAACGGGTCCATTGAAATGCCCATTTAGACTTGCTCGTCCGAAACCTCTACAAAAAGGATCGGAAAAATGTTTTATTCAAATATTAGGAGTTCAAAAAATTGATTAGGAACTTTTCAACACAATTATATTGCAAAACCTCAATTTCTGTACTTTTTACTCAGTTAAAATTCTAACGGGTCCATTGAAAGGCCCATTTAGACCTGCTCGTCCGAAACCTCTACAAAAAGGATCGCAAAAATGTTTTATTAAAATATTAGGAGTTCAAATAAATTCTTAGGAACTTTTCAACACAATTATATTGCAAAACCTCAATTTCTGTACTTTTTACTCAGTTAAAATTCCAACGGGTCCATTGAAAGGCCCATTTAGACCTACTCGTCCCAAACCTCTACAAAAAGGACCGAAAAAATGTTTTATTCAAATATTAGGAGTTCAAATAATTGATTAGGAGCTTTTCAACACAATTATATTGCAAAACCTCGATTTTTGTACTTTTTACTCAATTAAAATTCCAACGGGTCCATTGAAAGGACCATTTAGACCTGCTCGTCTGAAACCTCTACAAAAAGGATCACAAAAATGTTTTATTCAAATATTAGGAGTTCAAATAATTGATTGGGAGCTTTTCAACACAATTATATTACAAAACCTCGATTTATGTATTTTTTACTTAGTTAAAATTCCAACGGGTCCATTGAAAGGCCCATTTCGACCCGCTCGTCCGAAACCTCTACAAAAAGGACTGCAAAACATGTTTTAATAAAATATTAGGAGTTCAAATAATTGATTAGGAGCTTTTCAACACAATTATATTGCAAAACCGCAATTTCTGTACTTTTTACTCAGTTAAAATTCCAACAGGTCCATTGAAAGGCCCATTTCGACGCGCTCGTCCGAAACCTCTATAAAAAGGACTGTAAAACAAGTTTTAATCAAATTTTAGGAGTTCATGTAATTGATTAGGAGCTTTTCAACACAATTATATTGCAAAACCTCAATTTCTATACTTTTTACTCAGTTAAAATTCCAACGGGTCCATTGAAAGGCCCATTTCGACCTGCTCGTCCAAAACCTCTACAAAAAGGACCGCAAAAAGGTTTTATTTATTTATTAGGAGTTTAAATAATTGATTAGGAGCTTTTCAACACAATTATAATGCAAAACCTCAATTTATGTACTTTTTACTTAGTTAAAATTCCAACGGGTCCATTGAAAGGCCCATTTTGACCTCCTCGTCCGAAACCTCTACAAAAAGGACCGCAAAAATGTTTTATTCAAATATTAGGAGTTCAAATAATTGATTAGGAGCTTTTCAACACAATTATATTGCAAAACCTCAATTTCTGTAT
Organism: Hibiscus tridactylites; assembly: GCA_958450335.1. NCBI lineage: Eukaryota > Viridiplantae > Streptophyta > Magnoliopsida > Malvales > Malvaceae > Hibiscus > Hibiscus tridactylites. The sequence continues at coordinate 55,872,226 of OY288266.1, forward strand.
TTTTTACTCAATTAAAATACCAACGGGTCCATTGAAAGGCCCATTTCGACCCGCTCGTCCGAAACCTCTAAAAAAAGGACCGCAAAACAAGTTTTAATCAAAATTTAGGAGTTCATGTAATTTATTAGGAGCATTTCAACACAATTATATTGCAAAACCTCAATTTCTGTACTTTTTACTCAGTTAAAATTTCAACGGGTCCATTGAAAGGCCCATTTAGACCTACTCGTCTGAAACCTCTACAAAAAGGACCGCAAAAATGTTTTATTCAAATATTAGGAGTTCAAATAATTGATTAGGAGCTTTTTAACACAATTATATTGCAAAACCTCAATTTCTGTACTTTTTACTCAGTTAAAATTACAACGGGTCCATTGAAAGGCCCATTTAGACTTGCTCGTCCGAAACCACTACAAAAAGGACCGGAAAAATGTTTTATTCAAATATTAGGAGTTCAAATAATTGATTAGGAGCTTTTCAACACAATTATATTGCAAAACCTCAGTTTTTGTATTTTTTACTCAATTAAAATTCCAACGGGTCCATTGAAAGGCCCATTTCGACCCGCTCGTCCGAAACCTCTAAAAAAGGACCGCAAAACAAGTTTTCATCAAATTTCAGGAGTTCATGTAATTGATTAGGACCTTTTCAACACAATTATATAGCAAAACTGCAATTTCTGTACTTTTTACTCAGTTAAAATTCCAACGGGTCATTGAAAGGCCCATTTAGACCTCCTCGTCCGAAACCTCTACAAAAAGGACCGCAAAAATGTTTTATTTAAATATTAGGAGTTCAAATAATTGATTAGGAGCTTTTCAACACAATTATATTGCAAAACCTCAATTTCTGTATTTTTTACTCAATTAAAATTCCAACGGGTCCATTGAAATGCCCATTTCGACCCGCTCGTCTGAATCCTCTACAAAAAGGATTGCAAAACAAGTTTAATCAAATTTTAGGAATTCATGTAATTTATTAGGAGCTTTTCAACACAATTATATTGCAAAACCTCAATTTATGTACTTTTTACTCAATTAAAATTTCAACGGGTCCATTAAAAGACCCATTTAGACCTGCTCGTCCGAAACATCTACAAGAAAGACCACAAAAATGTTTTATTCAAATATTAGGAGTTTAAATAATTTATTAGGAGCTTTTGAACCCAATTATATTGCAAAACCTCAATTTCTGTACTTTTTAATCAGTTAAAATTCCAACGGGTCTATTGAAAGGCCCATTTCGACTCGCTCGTCCGAAACCTCTAAAAATGGACCGCAAAACAAGTTTTAATCAAATTCTAGGAGTTCATGTAATTGATTAGGAGCTTTTCAACACAATTATATTGCAAAACCTCAATTTCTGTACTTTTTACTCAGTTAAAATTCCAACGGGTCCATTGAAAGGCCCATTTCGACCTGCTCGTCCGAAACCTCTACAAAAAGGACCGCAAAAATGTTTTATTCAAATATTAGGAGTCCAAATAATTGATTAGGAGCTTTTCAACACAATTATATTGCAAAACCGCAATTTCTTTACATTTTACTCAATTAAAATTCCAACGGGTCCATTGAAAGGCCCATTTCGACCCGCTCGTCCGAAACCTCTACAAAAAGGACTACAAAAAAAATTTTAATCAAATTTTAGGAGTTCATGTAATTAATTAGGAGCTTTTCAACACAATTATATTTCAAAACCTCAATTTCTGTACTTTTTACTCAGTTAAAATTCCAACGGGTCCATTGAAAGGCCCATTTCGACCTGCTCGTCCTAAACCTCTACAAAAAGGACTGCAAAACAAGTTTTATTCAAATATTAGGAGTTCAAATAATTTATTAGGAGCTTTTCAACACAATTATATTGCAAAACTTCAATTTTTGTACTTTTTACTCAGTTAAAATTCAAACGGGTCCATTGAAAGGCCTATTTCGACCTGCTCGTCCGAAACCTCTACAAAAAGGACAGCAAAAATGTTTTATTCAAATATTAGGAGTTCAAATAATTGATTAAGAGCTTTTCAACACAATTATATTTCAAAACCTCAATTTCTATACTTTTTACTCAGTTAAAATTACAACGGGTCCATTGAAAGGCCCATTTAGACTTGCTCGTCCGAAACCTTTACAAAAAGGACCGGAAAAATGTTTTATTCAAATATTAGGAATTCAAATAATTGATTAGGAGCTTTTCAACACAATTATATTGCAAAACCTCAATTTCTGTACTTTTTACTCAGTTAAAATTCCAATGGGTCCATTGAAAGGCCCATTTAGACATGCCTGTCCGAAACCTCTACAAAAAGGACCGCAAAAAGGTTTTATTCAAATATTAGGAGTTCAAATAAATTCTTAGGAGCATTTCAACACAATTATATTGCAAAACCTCAATTTCTGTAATTTTTACTCAGTTAAAATTCCAACGGGTCCATTGAAAGGCCCATTTAGACCTACTCGTCCGAAACCTCTACAAAAAGGACTGCAAAACTTTTTTATTCAAATATTAGGAGTTCAAACAATTGATTAAGAGCTTTTCAACACAATTATATTGCAAAATCTCGATTTTTGTACTTTTTACTCAGTTAAAATTCCAACGGGTCCATTGAAAGGCCCATTTCGACCCGCTCGTCCGAATCCTCTACAAAAAGGACTACAAAACAGGTTTTAATCAAATTTTAGGAGTTCATGTAATTGATTAGGAGCTTTTCAACACAATTATATTGCAAAACCTCAATTTCTGTACTTTTTACTCAGTTAAAATTCCAACGGGTCCATTGAAAGGCCCATTTCGACCTGCTCGTCCGAAACCTCTACAAAAATGACCTCACAAAAGGTTTTATTTAAATATTAGGATTCAAATAATTGATTAGGAGCTTTTCAACACAATTATATTGCAAAACCTCAATTTTTGTACTTTTTACTCAGTTAAAATTCCAACGGGTCCATTGAAAGATGCATTTTGACCTCCTCGTCCGAAACCTCTACAAAAAGGACCGCAAAAATGTTTTATTCAAATATTAGGAGTTCAAATAATTGATTAGGAGCTTTTCAACACAATTATATTGCAAAACCTCAATTTCTGTATTTTTTACTCAATTAAAATTCCAACGGTTCCATTGAAAGGCCCATTTCAACCCGCTCGTCCGAAACCACTAAAAAAGGACCACAAAACAAGTTTTAATCAAATTCTAGGAGTTCATGTAATTGATTAGGAGCTTTTCAAAACAATTATATTGCAAAACCTCAATTTCTGTACTTTTTACTCAATTAAAATTCCAACGGGTCCATTGAAAGGCCCATTTAGATCTACTCGTCCGAAACCTCTACAAAAAGGACCGCAAAAATGTTTTATTCAAATATTAGGAGTTCAAATAATTGATTAGGAGCTTTTCAACATAATTATATTGCAAAACCTCAATTTCTGTACTTTTTACTCAGTTAAAATTCCAACGGGTCCATTGAAATGCCCATTTATACCTACTCGTCCGAAACCTCTACAAAAAGGATCACAAAAATGTTTTTTTTCAAATATTAGGAGTTCAAATAATTGATTAGGAGTTCAAATATTAGGAGTTCAAATAATTTAGACCTATCTCTCACTCTTTCTTTCTCTTTGCTTACCACTACGCCGCCCGTCTCCTCTCTCCCACAACCAGCCGGCGATTCCCCTGCATCAAAGGAACAAGCGCATTTTATCAGAGGTAAATCGAGAGCCCCATGCCCCGATCTGCAAGGTTTGTCTCTATCAATCTTTTGTCTTTGTTATCAGTCCTTTTCTGCTTTTGTTAAATCTCTTTATTTATTCTTGTTTCTTCTCTTATTTTTTTCTCCACCACCCGCTTCTCTTCTTCCCCCGCCGTTGGAGTTGGTGGCTAGGTATGGATCTGGTCGTTGCCGCCGATGGTTCCGCGAGTGGATCTGTATTTTTTCCCCTCAACCTTTGGGCGTTTTTACTGCTTCATCTTTTTTCAGAGGAAAATTGCAAATCCCTTGCCCCGATCAGCAAGTTTTTCAACCCTCGGTGTCGGATTTCATGGTTGGACATGGATCCGGCCGCTGCCTCCGTGCTTCTTTTTGCTTCCGGGAGTACCTCTTCTCTCTTCCCTTTTATATTATATTTGTTCTATTTTTTGCTTTTTCCTTTTTCTTGGTTTATTTAGATTCGATCTCAATCCTTTTATTGTTTTTTCGTTTTTTTGTGAGACTATTTCCTCTTATGAATCGCTCCATTGCAATCCCTGTGGGAAAGTTTGGTTTTCCGTCAGTCAATGGTCCGTTTTGTTGGTTGATGCCAATCGGCCTCTGCTCCAGATCCTGTTTTGCTTCCTACCGATCTATGTTTCATCGATCTCTCCTTGGATTCCATCGCCGGCGGAGTGGCTCTCCTTTTCTCTCCACGGCCACTTTTTCCTCTTTTATGTTTTTTTTCTTTGTTCCTTTTATTAGATCTATCGCTTTATTTCCTTTTTGCATTTTTTCTGATTTTTAGTTAAAAGCTTCTATCTTTCTTTTCCAGATTTTGTGCCATGGTGTTCATCGTCTGAATCCGCTTTTCCGGCAGATTTACCGGCATCATATTTCGCTGCTCAAAGGTGCAGTCCCTACTTATGTCTTTACAAGCTATTTTCTTTCGGTTCTTCAACTGGTTAGGAGTCCTCTTTTTTTATGGGCTTTTTGGTTATCTCCTTTGCCATGGCTATCTATTCCTTTCTTATTTTTTCATTTTGTATGTTTATATCTACCATCTTTTTCCTATAGTTTTGCTACCTCTGTTCATTGCCTTCTTTATCACATATATTTTTTCTTCTTTTTTTCATTTATGCTAGTTGCTTTGCTGGTCCGGTTTAGTTTTCAATTTACACATATGTCTTTTCTATGTCATTTAAATTCTTCTCTCGTATGTTTCTCTCTTTCCACCATCCTCTTTTTGAGGAAATTTCGATCCCTTTTAAGGGAATTATTTTCGAACCACACTGTGGTATATTCTTTTAATCTGCACAATTTGGCCATTCGGATATTTAGTGATTCTGTTTTTCTGAAATTTTTTCATAACTCTTTTGAGTATCATACTTACCCCCATGTTATAATAATAGTAATAATGTTGTATCTTCTATTCCTGATTTATGCTTATAATATAAACTGTATTTTCTTCTTATCCATCTATGCTTTTTTTTTTTGGGGTTCATTCCATCTTAATTTTTTGAATGTGTTTTTACCCTTTTTTCCATTATTAACTCTTCTTTTTTCTGTTTTGCATGTGTTCTCCTCATCTTGTAATCTCCGTTTCCATCGACGGCGTCAACATCTCTTCTTATGCCGATCTTCCAATTCTCAAGGCTTCCTATTCTTTATCTTAATAGCTTTTTCCTTGTATTTTTCTTTCGTCCCCTCTTTTTTGCTCTGTTGGTATGTATTATTTTTCTTTGCTTTCCCTTTTCTGCTTATCCTGTTCTGTTGGTATGTTTTACTTTTCTTCTTTGTCCCTGTTTGCCTTATTTGTTTCCTTTCGCAATTTAGGTTTATTTCTGCTAGTGTTCTTCTCTTTATATACTTGATTCTTAGCTTGTTTCACGTCATCTCTTTTGGTTTTTCTTTTTTTCTAATTAGGTTCTTTCTCTCGTTTCTCTATATATCTTCTGATTGTCCTTTTATGTACTATTTTTTAATCTGGTTCTATGTCTTTATTTCCCTTTTATTCTCTTCTATAGCTTTTATGTTTTCAATTATGGTTTTATCTTTAATTTTTACCGCTTCTTACTACACCTATTTAGGTGCTTTACTACCATCCCCTCTTGGGGAATTGAATCCAATCACCTTTATGGCGAACAAACTTATTCCAAAACAAGATTGGCAGGAAACTGATTCAAAAGACATCACCTATAATTTACTCTATAAATTCAGAACTCATTTTAAATATTCTACTCGATTATCCTCTATTTTTCAATATTACCATTACTATATTACGTTCATATCTAATATCTTTTCATATTCCATCTACCACTTAAGTAATTTTACTAAGAATCGAGACATACCCCTAAACCATTTTAAATTTTCTATTTACTTCAATTATGATATTAATCTATGTCACCTATTTTGCTCTTTATGGTTATACTGCTATTATTTTTTCTTTTGGGCCTTCCCTTCTAGAAATGTTCTAATTATAATTCCTATTTACCATCCAATTATTGAATATCACTACACCTCGTTAGGTGCTTTTCTACCATTCCCTCTTGGGGAAAAATATTCGATCATCATTATGGTGAATAAAATTCAACGCTTAAATTTCTATTTGACAAAAGTTATATTTACGTTGTTTACTTACCTATATAAGGAGAAATTATTATATGGACCCTTCCCACCACGTCATCCATGGTCCCTAGTAATAAAAACAATTCCACGTCATTATTTTTTTACACGTCATTTACACACTCAAATTTATAATTTCCAAATCATCTTCTCTAATTTCTCCAATTAACGTAGGGTTTAGGGTTTAAGGGTTGGTTTTAGTGTTTAGGGTTTAGGGTTAGGGTTAGGGTTTAGGGTTTAGGTTTATGGTTTATGGTTTAGGGTTAGGATTTAGGGTTTAGATTTAGTGTTTATGGTTTATGGTTTAGGGTTTAGGGTTTAGGTTTAGGGTTTAGGTTTAGGGTTTATGTTTAGGGTTTAGGGTTAGTGGAGGAAGCTATCGTTAAACCCTAAACCCTACGTTAATTGGAGAAATTAGAGAAGATGATTTGGAAATTATAAATTTGAGTGTGTAAATGACGTGTAAAAAAATAATGACGTGGAATTGTTTTTATTACTAGGGACCATGGATGACGTGGTGGGAAGGGTCCATATAATAATTTCTCCTATATAAGATCATTTTCTCTTTATTCTCTACTAATCAATTCCGTCACCCTAATCAAAGCTTTCTCTTTCCTTTTTCCAACCCACAGCAAGTTTATTTTATTCTTTTTTTACTCACTCTAATCTATCATTATATACTTCTTTCGTCAAATAAAAAATTTTCAACATCCCCTTCCCAATTCCCGTCCATGATAGTCAATTTTCCTCTAATTTATCTCTTTCCATTGTTTACCTTATACTCTCATTTTAATTACCATAACCAATGTATCATCCTTTCCTTTTATACCCAACATTATCTAAATTTTTACCTTAAATTTAGCTTTAAATTATATTATCTTCTATATTCCCGCCATTATAAATTATTCCTTTCCCTTTATAATTTTACTCCATGTTTATATAGTCTAGTTCTTTGGAATATTTTCATTTTCCATTATTTTTATATTCCATTTTATTTTCATGTTATTCTTTATTTGTATTCTTTTATTAATTGTCTTTTACTCTCCACATCTTTTTTATATTCTATTAATTGTTTCCTTTTATATTTCCTGCCTTTTATGGTAATTGTATTACTATCTAATTCCCTTCCATCTTTTTTTCTAGTTATTCAATTATGTTACCTTATTTACAATATTCTCTTTCCTTCTCTCTTTAATCATCACTTTTTCTCTTTCCTTCTTCTAATTGCATCTTTTATTTCTTTTATTTTTTTCTTACTAATATCATCTTACAATATTCGGTTCTTCCCAAATTTCTCACTTTCCAATTTTAGGCATTACGATTCTTTCCCAATATTCGGGAACATTAATTACTTGCTCTCCTTATTTAATCTCATCTATTATCTATTTCCTATTCACGTTTTTTCTTATAATTACCTCACCTATAAGTCTAAACCTTTCTCTTTCTCCATATATTACCAAATGGCATCTTCTTCCTCTCTTCCCCACTTCTCCAACCTTGATTTAACAAATGAGGAAGCTAATGATATCTATACTCCAGATTTTGATTTTTTCGATGAAGATCCCAAGACCATACTAATTGGCAAATTTATAGCTACAAAGCCTTTCGATGATTGGACCGTCCTCTCAGTTTTCAAAGGTATTTGGAAAAAAAACCATATTAAGTCAATATCCATTATTCGTGAGTCTTTCTTTAGAATTGAATTTGCCACGATACTTGACAAACTTGATGTTTTTGAGAGAGGGCCGTGGCTCTACAAAGACGAATGGATGGCCTTGGCTGAATATACCCCTAGTAAAAGTATGGATGAGTACTCTTTCAATCCTATGCGGATATGGATTCGCATTCACTCTTTACCCAAACCTTTTTTTGATGATGTTGATCGAGCTCACCTTGTGGGACAATCGCTTGGTGCCATGGTGGGTACAGTTTTACGTACTGATACTCGCAAAGAAAGAGGGAATATGACTGAATTTATTCGAGTGGAAATATTCTTGGATATCTCTAAACCGATTCGGCGTTTCCTTCTTATTGGGAAAGGTCCTCGCACTACTTCTTGTCGCCTACAATATGAGCGTCTCCCTCTTCTTTGCCATGGGTGTGGTTTCATTAGCCATATTTTTGAGAACTGTCCTAATAAGGCTTCGATTGATCCAACTAAACTCCAATATGGGGATTGGCTCCGTTGGGTTCCTCCGCGTCGCCAACTCCAACCACGGGGACGCATTCGCCCTGTTGATATCACTTTATCTGCTACTCACCAGCCATCTCAAGGTAACTGTTGTTTTTCTTTTCAATTTCAAAATTTTCATTATCAATATCCTTTCTACTCATACTTATCTCCTTCCGTTTCTTTAGATCAATCTGTTAAAGGGAAATCTTCTGGAACTCCTATTAATGAAAACCAGTTTCCTAAGGAAGGTAATCTTTGTTTTTTCATAATATTACTTTTCTCTCCTAATTTGGCACCTAGTTTTTATACTAAAGTATTTCCTTTAACAGATCCAAAGGACAAGGGTAAATCTGTTGTGGAACCTGTGACTTCTAATCAAGATTCAGGTCTTATACTTATTCACAAATGCCATTTATCCTTTATTCACCGCTTCCCTATCTTAAAGCTCACTTCATGCTTCTCTGACTTCGTAGGGAAGTTGAATGAAGGTGATGCTGCCTCTTTTGCTGATCTCCCTGCGGAGGATATTAATAATGTGGATGAGGCAATAGGGGAGCAATCTTCTGAGCTGCCTGCTGCTAAAACAGATTCCCAACCGCCCCCTCGAGCTCCACGTCCTCTCAGGGTAATTCCGCCTCAGCCTCTCAGTACTATATATCCTGCTTCTATTGACCTTGTTCAAGACAACTTGGAAGTCCATCATGATGGTGATCCAAGTCACACAGCTCAACAAGTGCGAAATTTGGATGCTCAACTATGTAAGCCTTTCCTCCAAACCGGTATTTCGCTTTTAGATGATTTTGATTCTTGGCTACTTAAGGTCTATCCGAAATTTGCAGCTTCGGATCCTGCTCCCATTCCACTTCCATCTAACCGTGGCATTAAGAGACGTTCCCCTATCCATGTGGTTCTCCAGCCAAAGAAATCTAGGCCCTCACCTTCCTCCACATCGAAAGCTGGGATGAGCAGCGAAAAAAACTCTCCGGCGGCGGCTGATGTGCAGCCCCGCCGAGGGAAATGATCATCTTATGTTGGAACTGTCAGGGTCTAGGTAAGGTCCAGGCAGTTCAACATCTCCAACATTATGTTAAACTTCATAAACCTGATTTACTTTTTTTGTGAGAAACTAAACTCAAAAATACGGCTTATAGCCGTCTTGGTGATTTGTTAGGGATGGCCCTAGCTTTTTCTGTTGATTTTTCTACGGATTGCTCTGGACTTGCTTTATTTGCTTTGAATATTAATAATATTGATTTGCTTGCTTACTCTGATCGTTTTATTCACACGTATATTAGATGTACTTCTTCCTCGTTCTATTTTACTGGAATTCATGGTTATTCTGAAACATGCAATAAACCTAAAACTTGGGAGCTTATTGATTCACTCAACATTAATAATGATCAACCTTGGCTAATTGGAGGTGACTTTAATGAAATTCTATCTGATAATGAAAAACAAGGAGGTTGCCGACGGCCAAGATCCCAAATTAATAATTTCCGAAATTGTCTTGCTCGTAATAATCTTTATGATTGTAAACCTACATCGGGTTGGTTCACTTGGACCAAAACGGGCCCCAATACCCCAACTTTATTTGAACGGTTAGATCGCTTTGTGGGGAATATGGCTTGGAAAGCTTCTTTCCCGAACTATAACATCATTTCAGATTTTGATGCAAAATCTGACCACTGTTTTCTTCTTTTATATACGGAGTCTCTTCCCCAAACCAATTCTCGTCCACCACCAACCTCGTTTCGATTTGAAAATTGCTGGGCATCCAATGACGAAGGCATTGCTGTTGTTAAACAAACTTGGTCTTCTACTGAAGGTAACACCTTGGATAAACTTAAAGCCATTGGATCCTGCTTAGGGGACTGGCAAGCCCAACAAAGATATAAGTCCATTGGACGTATACACTTTCTTACTAAGAAAATTAATAAACTTTTGCAAAGACCACTTTCAGCCTCTGCTGAAAAAAGATATATCTCTGCCAAAACAGAGCTACATAAACTTCTCGAGGTGCAAGAAGCATATTGGGCACAACGTTCTCGTAATCTATGGCTTTCCAAAGGGGATAAAAATACCCGGTTTTTTCACGCTAGAGCCTCCAATAGAAAAAAGAAAAATACAATTTCCGGGCTTCTTGATTCCAACATTGTGTGGTACACGGATGACTCTGCTCTTATGGGAATTGCATCTTCATATTTCCATAACCTTTTTTCTTCCTCTAGCCCTCAGTTTTCTGACCAAATTCTCTCAAAAATTTCTCCTTCTATCACGAATGCCATGAATGAGTCCCTTGCTAAAGATTTCACTCCTGAAGAAATTATTACCGCTTTTAGAGATATCGATCCCATGAAGGCTCCGGGTATTGATGGTCTACCTAGCGGTTTTTTCCGCCAACATTGGGATACTATTGGCACTGACATTATTACGCTTTGCCTTAATCTTCTCAACGGGTCTGCGGATATGGCTTCAGTTAACCAAACTATTCTGGTTCTTATACCTAAGATCAAGGATCCCACTACAATGAGACATCTTAGGCCTATTAGTCTCTGTACGGTTATCTATAAAATCATTGCTAAAGTTTTGGTTAATCGTATGAAGCTTACCATTCCATTCTGTATTAACCAAAACCAAGCTGCTTTCGTTCAGGGTCGCAATATTACAGATAATATTCTTATTGCCCATGAAATAATACATTCAATTAATATTGGTACCTCTAAATCTTCTCGTGGAGCTGCTCTTAAACTTGATATGGAAAAAGCCTTTGATAGGGTTGAGTGGTCATTCCTCGAAAATGTTATGACCCGAATGGGTTTTGCTTCATCGTGGGTCTCTCTTATCATGCGATGCATCTCTTCCGTGTCTTTTACAGTTAAGGTCAATAATTCTTTCTCACCTTTATTTCGGCCTCAAAGGGGTCTCCGTCAAGGTGACCCTTTATCTCCTTTTCTCTTTCTCTTTTGTACCCAAGGGCTTTCAGCTTTTTTGGAAGATGCTAAACAACAAAGCCTACTACCAGGTTTAGGGGCTTGTAAGCATGGTCCCAAGGTTAACCATCTCTTATTTGCTGATGATTGTATTGTTTTCCTTAATTCCAATACTGAGGAAGCTGCACATCTTAAGCTGGCTCTCCAGACTTATGCCTCTGCTTCTGGGCAAGCAATCAATTTTGATAAATCAACTATTTTTTATAATCCCCGCACTCCTACTTCTACTCGTCTAGCCATTAACTCATATCTTCAAGTTCGAGAGGTGTCCAACCCTGGTGTCTATCTTGGGCTTCCTCTTCTCATTGGTAAAAATAAGACCGTTGCTTTAGGGTTTATTCGTGATAAAGTTCATGATAGACTATCCAATTGGGACAAACAGCTTCTTTCATTCAGTGGAAGGGAAATTTTTATTAAAGCTGTTTTACAATCTTTACCTCAATATGTTATGTCCTGTTACTTATTACCTCAAAACATTATTGATGATATGACATCTGCCATTCGTCGATATTGGTGGTCTGGGAAATCAAATAAGAAAGGGTGGCATATGCTTCCCTGGGACCAGGTATGCCTGCCTAAATCTGTTGGTGGTATGGGTTTCAGGGATCTTAACAATTTTAACATAGCTCTCCTGGGCAAACAACTCTGGCGCCTCATTTGCGAACCTGATTCCCTTTTGGGACAAATCTATAAATTCAAGTACTTTCTAGCAGGGAATATTCTTGATGCCTCTCGACCTCTGCGAGGTTCTTTCGCCTGGCAAGGTCTCTACAATGCCATGCAACACCTTTTTGGTGGTTTCCTCTATCGTTCAGGTATCAACAGTAACATACGCATCCATCATGATAATTGGGGAGGTTCCTCGTCTGTTCACCTCTATGGGGACTATGAGCTATCAGAGGAAATCCACATTCGTTGTAAAGATTTTATGTTGCGTAACCAAGCAGCCTGGGACCCAGTCAAAGTTCGTGCTTATTTTACCGCGGATGATGCCAATTCCATTCTTTCTGTTCCTATTATAAATGATACTCGAGATACCATCCTTTGGAAACCCAATGATTCTGGAATCTATTCTGTTCGCTCTGGCTATCATTTTCTGCAACGACCCCCTGATCCTAGACTTCGTCCCCCTCGTATCTGGAAATATCTTGCCAAGCTCAAAGTTTTACCTAAGGTCAAAACATTCGGCTGGCGCCTAGGGGCAAGAGCCCTGCCTGTGGGGGCTCGCCTTCAGTCTTTTGCTCCAGATTCTGGTCCATGCCCTGTTTGTATCTCGGGGTTTGAGTCCATTCTCCATGCTCTTCGAGACTGCGAGGGTGCCTCGAAAACTCTTAAATTAATTGGTCTTCCTTCCTCTCTTATTAACAGTTCCGCCTCTACAGGCCTCCAATGGCTTGAGGAAGGTGCTTCTCTTCTTTCCTCTGATCTTTTTGGCCTTTTCTTGACTACTCTATGGAACATTTGGAACAGGCGTAATGACTGGATTCATAATAAACATCTTCAACCCCCTTGGCTAATTGTTGTCAACTCTATTAGTCTCCATAAGGATTACTCTACTTCCATATCTTCCTCTACACCTTCATCCAATCCGTCGTCACTTCCTCCTCGTTGGAATTTTCCTCCTCGTGGTTTTATTAAAATCAATGTGGATGGAGCTTTTGATCCATCCACTCGTGCAGCGGCGGTTGGTGTGGTCGCTCAGGATGACACTGGGACGGTTGTTGGTGGCTTGGCTTTTCCGCTAGGCAGTTGTGCGGATGCGATATCTTCCGAAGGGAAAAGTCTTCTTGCTGGTATTACTTTTGCCCTTTCTCAAGGTTGGAGGCATCTTATTTTCGAGACTGACTGTGCATCTTTAGCAAACAAGATCAATTCTTTAGGGCCAGATCTTTCTCCTTTGGGGGCGATTATTTTGGAGGCTCATACTGCTTTGGAAGATTTTCTGGTAGCACATGTTAAATATATTCGCCGTGAGGCTAATGTAGTAGCTCATACGCTGGCTACCCATGCTCTTAGATCCATGTCTTCTTTATCTTTTGGATCTATTTACCCTGATTGTATCAAAAACTTTGTACTTTGCGAGGTTTAACCTCGTTTAATAATATCTCTTGGGTACTCTTTTCCCCTTCTTAGGTTCTCCAAGCCTTGTGTTTGGGGATTTAGTAGGGGTTTTTAATGAGGCCCGTTTTCTTCAAAAAAAAAAATTCCAACGGGTCCATTGAAAGGCCCATTTAGACCTCCTCGTCCGAAACCTCTACAAAAAGGACCGCAAAAATCTTTTATTCAAATATTAGGAGTTCAAATAATTGATTAGGAGCTTTTCAACACAATTATATTGCAAAACCTCAATTTCTGTATTTTTTACTCAATTAAAATTCCAACGGGTCCATTGAAAGGCCCATTTAGACCCGCTCGTCCGAAACCTCTAAAAAAGGACCGCAAAACATGTTTTAATCAAATTTCAGGAGTTCATGTAATTGATTAGGAGATTTTCAACACAATTATATAACAAAACCTCAATTTATGTACTTTTTACTCAGTTAAAATTCCAACGGGTCCATTAAAAGGCCCATTTAGACCTGCTCGTCCGAAACCTCTACAAGAAAGACCACAAAAATGTTTTATTCAAATATTAGGAGTTTAAATAATTTATTAGGAGCTTTTGAACGCAATTATATTGCAAAACCTCAATTTCTGTACTTTTTAATCAGTTAAAATTCCAACGGGTCTATTGAAAGGCCCATTTCGACCCGCTCGTCCGAAACCTCTAAAAATGGACCGCAAAACAAGTTTTAATCAAATTCTAGGATTCATGTAATTTATTAGGAGCTTTTCAACAAAATTATATTTCAAAACCTCAATTTCTGTACTTTTTACTCAGTTAAAATTCCAACGGGTCCATTGAAAGGCCCATTTCGACCTGCTCATCCGAAACCTCTACAAAAAGGATTGCAAAACAAGTTTTATTCAAATATTAGGAGTTCATATAATTTATTAGGAGCTTTTCAACACAGTTATATTGCAAAACTTCAATTTCTGTACTTTTTACTCAGTTAAAATTCAAACGGGTCCATTGAAAGGCCTATTTCGACCTGCTCGTCCGAAACCTCTACAAAAAGGACAGCAAAAATGTTTTATTCAAATATTAGGAGTTCAAATATTTGATTAGGAGCTTTTCAACACAATTATATTTCAAAACCTCAATTTCTATACTTTTTACTCAGTTAAAATTACAACGGGTCCATTGAAAGGCCCATTTAGACTTGCTCGTCCGAAACCTTTACAAAAAGGACCAGAAAAATGTTTTATTCAAATATTAGGAGTTCAAATAATTGATTAGGAGCTTTTCAACACAATTATATTGCAAAACCTCAATTTCTGTACTTTTTACTCAGTTAAAATTCCAACGGGTCCGTTGAAAGGCCCATTTAGACCTGCTCGTCCGAAACCTCTACAAAAAGGACCGCAAAAAGGTTTTATTCAAATATTAGGAGTTCAAATAAATTCTTAGGAGCTTTTCAACACAATTATATTGCAAAACCTCAATTTCTGTACTTTTTACTCAGTTAAAATTCCAACGGGTCCATTGAAAGGCCCATTTAGACCTACTCATCCGAAACCTCTACAAAAAGGACCGCAAAAATGTTTTATTCAAATATTAGGAGTTCAAATAATTGATTAGGAGATTTTCAACACAATTATATTGCAAAACCTCAGTTTCTGTATTTTTTACTCAATTAAATTTCCAACGGGTCCATTGAAAGGCCCATTTCGACCCGCTTGTCCGAAACCTCTAAAAAAGGACCGCAAAACAAGTTTTAATCAAATTCTAGGAGTTCATGTAATTGATTAGGAGCTTTTCAACTCAATTATATTGCAAAACCTAAATTTCTGTACTTTTTACTCAATTAAAATTCCAACGGGTCCATTGAAAGGCCCATTTAGACCTACTCGTCCGAAACCTCTACAAAACGGACTACAAAAATGTTTTATTCAAATATTAGGAGTTCAAACAATTGATTAGAAGCTTTTCAACACAATTATATTGCAAAATCTCATTTTTGTACTTTTTACTCAGTTAAAATTCCAACGGGTCCATTGAAAGGCCCATTTCGACCCGCTCGTCCGAAACCTCTACAAAAAGGACTGCAAAACAAATTTTAATCAAATTTTAGGAGTTCATGTAATTGATTAGGAGCTTTTCAACACAATTATATTGCAAAACCTCAATTTCTGTACTTTTTACTCAGTTAAAATTCCAACGGGTCCATTGAAAGGCCCATTTCGACCTGCTCGTCCGAAACCTCTGCAAAAATGACCTCAAAAAAGGTTTTATTTAAATATTAGGAGTTCAAATAATTGATTAGGAGCTTTTCAACACAATTATATTGCAGAACCTCAATTTCTGTACTTTTTACTCAGTTAAAATTCCAACGGGTCCATTGAAAGGCCCATTTTGACCTCCTCGTCCGAAACCTCTACAAAAAGGACCGCAAAAATGTTTTATTCAAATATTAGGAGTTCAAATAATTGATAAGGAGCTTTTCAACACAATTATATTGCAAAACCTCAATTTCTGTATTTTTTACTCAATTAAAATTCCAACGGGTCCATTGAAAGGCCCATTTCGACCCGCTCGTCCGAAACCTCTAAAAAAGGACCGCAAAACAAGTTTTAATCAAATTCTAGGAGTTCATGTAAATGATTAGGAGCTTTTCAACACAATTATATTGCAAAACCTCAATTTCTGTACTTTTTACTCAATTAAAATTCCAACGGGTCCATTGAAAGGCCCATTTAGATCTACTCGTCCGAAACCTCTACAAAAAGTACCATCCCTAGCAAAGAACCAAGATGGCTATAAGTCGTATTTTTAAGTTTAGTTTCACATAAAAAAAGTAAATCAGGTTTATGAAGCTTAACAAAATGCTGGAGATGTTGAACTGCCTGGACCTTACCGAGACCCTGGCAGTTCCAACATAAAATGATCATTTCCCTCGGCGGGGCTGCACATCAGTCGCCGCCGGAGAGTTTTTTCTGCTGCTTATCCCAGCTTTCAATGTAGGAGAAGGAGAGGGCCTAGATTTCTTGGGCTAGAGGACCACATGGATGGGAGAACGTATCTTTACACCACAGTTAGAGGGAATGGGAATGGGAGCAGGATCCGACGCTGCAATATTCGGATAGTACTTAAGTAGCCATGAATCAAATGTATCTATAAACGAAATACCGGTTTGGAGGAAGGGCTTACTTAGTTGAGAGTCAAATTTTCACACTTGATGAGCTGTGGGGCTTGGAACTCCATCATGTTGGATTTCCAGATTGTCTTGTTCAGAATCCACAGAAACAGGGTAGATAGTGTTTAGAGGTTGTGGCAAAATTACCCTAAGAGTGCGTGGAGCTCGTGGAGGCGGCTGGGAATCTGGCTTGGCAGCAGGCGACTCAGAGGATTGCTCCCCTACCATCTCATCAATGTTATTAGTGTCCTCCGCAGGGAGATCAGCAAAAGAGGCAGCATCCCCTTCATTCAACTTCCCTAAAAATTCAGAGAAGCATGAAGTGAGCTTTAAGAGTGGGAAGCGTTGAATAAAGAATAAATGATATTGTTGAATAAGAGAAGGACCTGAGTCTTGTGCAGAAGCCACGGGTTCCACGACGGATTTACCTTTATCCTTTGGATCTATTAGTAAAGGTGATTTAGTGATAAGACTAGTGGAAAAATAGGGAATGTTATAAAGTGTTATAAGAAAGCATAGAGTACCTTTCATTGGGAGCTGGTTATCATTAACAGGGTTAGCAGTAGGTTTCCCTTTATCCGAGGAATCTAAATGAACGGAAGAATCAAAGTATGAATAGAGGGAATAATGATGATGAAATTTTTGAAACTGATAGAAAAAATATAAGTTACCTTGTGGTGGTTGGCGATTATCAGGAATGGGAATATCAACAGAACGGATGCGACCCCTTGGTCCCTGATCCCGACGGTGCGGGGGGAGCCAACGGAGCCATTCTCCATATTGTAATTTGGCCGGATCAAAAGTGCTTTTATTAGGGCAGTTCTCAATAACATGACTAATGAAACCACAGCCGTGGCATAAAAGAGGCAAGAGTTGATACTGAAGTCGACATGAAGTAGTTCGTGTACCTTTACCAATGAGAATAAATCGGCGAATTGGCTTGGAAATATCCATCAATATCTCAACTCTTAGAAAATCTGTCATGTTTCCTTCTTTTTCTGAGTATCAGTTCTTAGAACTGTACCAACCATAGTGCCAAGTGATTGCCCCACCAGGTGGGTTCTGTCAGGATCTACGTCAGTAGTTACCATTAAAGGTTTGGGCAGGGCCAGAATGCGAAACCAGATTCGCATTGGGTTGAAGGAATACTCGTCCATACTCTTTCCAGGGTTGTATTCAGCTAAAGCTAACCACTCATCTTTGTATAGCCAGGGTCCTCTTTCAAATACATCATCGCGGTCATTTGGGGTAGCAAATTCAATCCTAAAGAAGGAATCACGAACAATTGACATAGATTTGAGATTATTTTTTTTCCATATTCCTTCGAAGGCTTGAAGTACTGCCCAATCATCAATAGGTTTGGATGAAATGAATTTCCCAATTAGGATAGTATTTGAGTTTTCATCGAAAAAATCAAAGTCAGGTGTGTAAATGGCATTGGCTTCTTCGTTGGTTAGATCAAGATTGGAGTAATGAGGGAGAGAGGATGAGGATGCCATTCGCAAAAAGTAGGGTAGAAAGTGGAATTGAAGAAGAGAGATAAAGATCAAAGGAGGTAAGAAAGTAGGATTAAGAGAATGATGTTCTTTTAAAGGAGTAAAAGTAAATAGATGGCAGTGGATTGAAAAAGGAAAGTGTTTAAACAAGTGAGTAATGGAATCATAATTCTGATTCCTAAAATTAAGTTTAGAATATAATAGATTAATGGTTTGAGAATATGGAAAGAGTTGGTATGAAAAGGGAGAGATAGTAAATAATTTCCAAAAATGAAAGATGGTCTTATGAGAATAAATGGAAAGGTGGGGAAGGATATTATGGACTATAATTGGGAAGATATGTAGGGGAAAGAAAAAAAGGGAAGCAAGATTTGCTAATCAATGGATTGTTTATGTAAGTAACATTACAAGATATTACTAATGAAGGTAATAAATTAGTGTAGGGAATGGAAAGATTTATCATTAAGGGAAAGAGGAGAGTGAAATATGACTTAAAATAAGGGAATAAAGTGACTAATTGGTAGTAAGAATATTTAAAGGGGTAGTAAATATTAAATGGACTAATGGAAAAGGAAATAGTTGAATGGGAAATTAAATCATATAAAATTGAAATGGGAGTATAAGGAAGTTTAATAAAGAGGGAACTAGTAATTAATATATATTTTGAATGGGATAGTAATAAACGATAGGTGAAAAGGAAAGAGAATTTTGTAGTTAATGGGATTATTATACAAACCATAAATTTGGTAATTAGTAATGATGGTAAGAAAATTATTTTATAAATGGAAAGTTTTGTTTTTAATAGAGAAGGGAGAATTAAAATCGGGACAAAATAAGGAAAGGAAATGATCTGATTGGTATAATAGGTAAGTGAGATTGGTAGAGGTATAAAAATGGGGGGGGGGGTAGATTGATTTATTTAATACTTTTGGGGTACTGTAGGTTATCTTAATTGGAAATGTGAAAGTTGGGTAGAATTGGTTTAAGGAAAGTTTAAGGGTAAAGGAAAAATGGTTTATTAAGTTAAATGGATTAAACATTTTTAAAATGGAAAATAATATTTTAACGTAGCTATAGTAGGATAGATAATTAAGAATAAGATTGGGGTATATTGAGAAAATAAGGATGTTAAATTGAGCTTGTAAGACGTTTATAACAATCCTGTGTAGAAAGTAAATACATCTTTAATTATATATGTGCCAGGTTGGTATTTAGAATTGTTTAATTTCACCATGAAGGTGATCGTGGTAATTTCCCCAATGGGGGATAGTAGAAGAGCACCTAAAAAGGTATAGATTGATGTAAAATGGATGGAAATAAAAGAATAAATGGAAGAAATGAGATTTAGGAAATTCTAAAGAACAAAGGAAACAATTAAATTAAAATTATATACAATATGGGAGGGTAGATGATAAATCGGTAAGCATGGAAAAATGATGGAGATACATGGTAAGAATATAATAGATGATGAAAAAGTAAACAGATGGTAAAAAAGAGTCATGCATATGCAAAGATAGATCAAAATAAAATTGATGATGCAAGAAAGTAGAAGAAAATAAGACATAATATAAGAGCATAAAAGCAAAGGATGAAACCTCGAAAGAGACATCAAAAAAAGAAAAAAATTACAGATCGAAGGGATGATAGGGGGTAGAGAAATAATACAGATTAAACAAAAAAACAATAGAGGGATAAAATAATAACTACAAACACGTGAATAGATAAAGAAGAGAAAAAAGGCACTTGAACCATCGTTTCGGCTAGTAAAGGGGAGGCGACAACCTTCAAAAGATGGGCATCTTGAAGAATCACAAGGCTCGCGCGGTGGAACGATATGCTAGGCACCAACAAAAAAGAGAATTAGTAAAGATAAATTTAAGCAAAGATGGAACATCCAGATAGGATAAACCGACATTCTAAAGAAGAGACAATAACAAACCAGCAGCTTAAATATTTGAAAAAGTAACAAAATTTATGTAGGGGAGTGGTAATATAAGATTGCTATGGTAAAAGAAAAAGAACAAAATCCCACATGGTGGGTCGATAGAAATTTCCCAATAAGGGATCGAAGATGGAAAGAATTAACTTGAACCAAGGTCACTTGAATAGAGAGAACAAACAAATATGTAAGAGCTATAATCAATAGCGGCAACCATGAAGGAGAAGTAAACCGCAGTAAGCTAATGAGGAGACTAAAACAAAACCAATAGTAGACAGAAAAAGGAATCCTTGTCACAGAGGTAAGCAAAGATGCATAGTCACATTTGATAAAAGAGCAAATCAAGAGACAAGGATGAAAAATAAAATGAGCAGAAAAGGGAACATACATATATACTAACAAGATGTATTTTGATAATACAGATATCACATTAGCAGTAAACATAATTGATAGCACAAAAATCCCACATATACGGATAAAGAGAATCTACTTTAATAAATGAAGATCCTTACCAATAGGCACCAAAGGATGAGGCGAAACACCGGTCCGTCGGAAACCCGCCGGAGGGAGACGATCCAGATTTCGATTTGGAAGAAAAAATACCCAAAAATAAAACCCATAATAGTCAGGGAAACTAAATCTAAGAAAGGGAAACCCAACACAAAATTTAGAAGAGACGTTACCCACAGCAAGTCAGATATCACCGAAGGTGAGGTGGAAAGAAAATGGGAAGACAACCTTTCCTCTGTTGAAAAAAGCCAACGAATGGAGGTGGTCAGCGATTAAAAAAACTCTAACAAAAGAATAAAAAAAATGATAAACAATAAGGGAAAACCAGGATAAAGAAATTAAAATAATAATATGGAGACAGCAATGGTGGGTAGACGAGCGGATATGGAACCATAATAATAAGGGCAGAGATGCCCCTATTTCTATCATCGTCAAAAGAAGGAAAGGGTTTGACCAGGAGGGTAAAAATTCCTCTGCACCAAATGAGGAGAAATCGACCATGCACAAAGGGAATGCATCGATATTCCTCGCAAAACAGAAAAGATGCATGATTAATATAAAATTTAAATCAGAAAAAAATTAAGAACAAAACCAAGAAAGATCGATCTGGGAAAGGGGGGATCGGATCTGAGGAGAAAATGTGCTTGCTCAAAGGAGATACAACGATATTCCTCGCAAAACAGCAGAGAAGCAAGATTATATGAGAAAATAAATCAGAATCAGAAAAAAAAATAAAAACAAAATCATGAAAAGCCGATCTAGGAATGGGGATCGGATTTGGGGCGGGATGGGGTCTATTCGAATCTTTACCTTGTAACACATGGCTCTCATGGTGAGGGTAATCGCCGGCTGGTGAGGGGGAAAGAGAAGAGGCGGACGACGTAGAGGGGGCATATGCGGCGGCAGAGAGCAACATATGTGAAGGAAAGCTAGGGTGAAAAGAAAGAAGGGGAGAGGGTAATGTGGCGGAGCAAATGAAAAAAGAAAAGGGAATAGCAAAGAGACACGCTAAACCCCTAATGAGACCCGAGAGAGTTGATAGAATTTCGAGAGACCCCATCCCACACCCAACCACCCGTTACCCGTTGGTATTTTAACTAAGTAAAAAGTACAGAAATTGAGGTTTCGCAATATAATTGTGTTGAAAAGCTCCTAATCAATTATTTGAACTCCTAATATTTGAATAAAACATTTTTGCGGTGCTTTTTGTAGAGGTTTCGGACGAGCAGGTCTAAATGGGCCTCTCAATAGACCCGTTGGAATTTTATCTGAGTAAAAAGTTCAAAAATTAAGGTTTTGCAATATAATTGTGTTGAAAAGCTCCTAATCAGTTACATGAACTCCTAAAATTTGATTAAAACTTATTTTTGCAGTCCTTTTTGTAGAGGTTTCGGACGAGCGGGTCGAAATGGGCCTTTTAATGGACCCGTTGGTATTTTAACTGAGTAAAATGTACAGAAATTGAGGTTTCGCAATATAATTGTGTTGAAAAGCTCCTAATCAATTATTTGAACTCCTAATATTTGAATAAAACATTTTTGCGGTCCTTTTTGTATATGTTTCGGACGAGCAGGTCTAAATGGGCCTTTCAATGGACCCGTTGGAATTTTAACTGAGTAAAAAGTACAGAAATTGAGGTTTTGCAATATAATTGTGTTGAAAAGCTCCTAATCAGTTATTTGAACTCCTAATATTTGAATAAAACATTTTTGCAAACCTTTTTGTAGAGGTTTCGGACGAGGAGGTCTAAATGGGCCTTTCAATGGGCCCGTTTGAATTTTAACTGAGTAAAAAGTATAAAATTGAGGTTTTTCAATATAATTGTGTTGAAAAGTTCCTAATCAATTATTTGAACTCCTAAAATTTGATTAAAACTATTTTGCGGTCCTTTTTGTCGAGGTTTCGGACGAGCAGGTCTAAATGAGCCTTTCAATGGGCCCGTTAGAATTTTAACTGAGTAAAAAGTATAGAAATTGAGGTTTTGAAATATAATTGTGTTGAAAAGCTCCTAATATATTACATAAACTCCTAATTTTTGATTAAAACTTGTTTTGCAGTCCTTCATGTAGAGGTTTCAGACGAGCGGGTCGAAATGGGCCTTTCAATGGACCCGTTGGAATTTTAACTGAGTAAAAAGTACAGAAATTGAGGTTTTGCAATATAATTGTGTTGAAAAGCTCCTAATCAATTATTTGAACTCCTAAAATTTGATTAAAACTTGTTTTGCGGTCCTTTTTGTAGAGGTTTCGGACGAGCTGGTCTAAATGGGCCTTTCAATGGACCCGTTGGAATTTTAACTGAGTGAAATGTACAGAAATTGAGGTTTTGCAATATAATTGTGTTGAAAAGCTCCTAATCAGTTATTTGAACTCCTAATATTTGAATAAAACATTTTTGCGGTCCTTTTTGTAGATGTTTCAGACGAGAAGATCTGAATGGGCCTTTCAATGGGCCCGTTGGAATTTTAACTGAGTAAAAAGATTAAAGTGTAGGTTTTGCAATATAATTGTGTTTAAAAGCTCCTAATCAATTATATAAACTCCTAAAATCTGATTAAAAATTTTTTGCAATCCTTTTTGTAGAGGTTTCGGACGAGCGGGTCGAAATGGGCCTTTCAATGGACCCGTTGAAATTTTAACTGAGTAAAAAGTACAGAAATTGAGGTTTTGCAATATAATTGTGTTGAAAAGTTCTTAATCAGTTATTTGAACTCTTAATATTTAGATAAAACATTTTTGCGGTCCTTTTTGTAGAGGTTTCGGACGAGCAGGTCTAAATGGGCCTTTCAATGGGCCCGTTGGAATTTTAACTGAGTAAAAACTATAAAATTGAGGTTTTTCAATATAATTGTGTTGAAAAGTTCCTAATCAATTTTTTGAACTCCTAAAATTTGATTAAAACTATTTTGCGGTCCTTTTTGTCGAGGTTTCGGACGAGCAGGTCTAAATGGGCCTTTAAATGGACCCGTTAGAATTATAACTGAGTAAAAAGTATAGAAATTGAGGTTTTGCAATATAATTGTGTTGAAAAGCTTCTAATCTATTACATAAACTCCTAAAATTTGATTAAAACGTTTTTTGCAGTCTTTAATGTAGAGGTTTCGAACGAGCGGGTCGAAATGGCCCTTTCAATGGACTCGTTGAAATTTTAACTGAGTAAAAAGTACAGAAATTGAGGTTTTGCAATATAATTGTGTTGAAAAGCTCCTAATTAGTTCTTTGAACTCCTAATATTTGTATAAAACATTTTTGCGGTCCTTTTTGTAGAGGTTTCGGACGAGCAGGTCTAAATGGGCCTTTCAATGGGTCCGTTGGAATTTTAACTGAGTAAAAAGTATAAAATTGAGGTTTTTCAATATAATTGTGTTGAAAAGTTCCTAATCAATTACTTGAACTCCTAAAATTTGATTACAACTATTTTGCGGTACTTTTGTAGAGGTTTCGGACGAGCAGGTCTAAATGGGCCTTTCAATGGACCCGTTAGAATTTTAACTGAGTAAAAAGTATAGAAATTGTAGTTATGCAATATAATTGTGTTGAAAAGCTCCTAATCTATCACATAAACTCCTAAATTTTGATTAAAACTTGTTTTGCAGTCCTTAATGTAGAGGTTTCGGACGAGCGGGTCGAAATGGGCCTTTCAATGGACCCATTGGAATTTTAACTGAGTAAAAAGTACATAAATTGAGGTTTTGCAATATAATTGTGTTGAAAAGCTCCTAATCAATTATTTGAACTCCTAAAATTTGAATAAAACTTGTTTTGTTCTCCTTTTTGTAGAGGTTTCGGACGAGCTGGTCTAAATGGGCCTTTTAATGGACCCGTTGGAATTTTAACCGAGTAAAAAGTACATAAATTTAGGTTTTGCAATATAATTGTGTTGAAAAGCTCCTAATCAATTACATGAAGTCCTAAAATTTGATTAAAACTTGTTTTATAGTCCTTTTTGTAGAGGTTTCGGACGAGCGGGTCGAAATGGGCCTTTCAATGGACATGTTGGAATTTTAACTCAGTAAAAAGTACATAAATTGAGATTTTGCAATATAATTGTGTTGAAAAGCTCCTAATCAATTATTTGAACTCCTAAAATTTGATTAAAACTTGTTTTGCGGTCCTTTTTGTAGAGGTTTCGGACGAGATGGTCTAAATGGGCCTTTCAATGGACCCGTTGGAATTTTAACTAAGTAAAAAGTACAGAAATTGAGTTTTTGCAATATAATTGTGTTGAAAAGCTCCTAATCAGTTATTTGAACTCCTAATATTTGAATAAAACATTTTTGCGGTCCTTTTTGTAGAGGTTTCAGACGAGAAGTTCTAAATGGGCCTTTCAATGGGCCCGTTAGAATTTTTTTTTGAAGAAAGGGACTCATTAAAAACCCCACTAATTCTTACTGGGCTAGCCCAGCAAGGCCCTAGGAGGGGAAAAGAGTACCTGAAATATATTATAAATCAAGGTGGTTGGTTAACAACCGGTACAAAAGTTCGTAGAGCATCGGGCAAGCCCGGCCCGAAATACATGGAAGAATTAAAATGAAGAGCCCAATTGGCTACAGAGTGAGCTAAAATGTTAGCTCCACGCGGTACATAATGTAAGCTAAGACCTGATACAGTGTCAATGAAAGATCTAGTATCCTGCAACTGACGCCAGAAAGTGGAGGCATCCTCGCCTGCGCTACACAGTCGATTGATCAGCAGGGCCGCATCCGATTCAAGAAGAAACCCTGTCCAACCTGCCTCCACACCTAGATGGACACCATCTGAGATAGCCCTTAGCTCCGCCGACGTAGAATCTGCAATAGTGTCCAAGTAAATTGCTCGTCCAAGCAGTATAGCACCAGTAGCGTCACGAGCCACGATGCCAATTCCAGCCGATCCTGTAGAGGGGTGAAAAGCACCATCAACATTGATTTTGATTGATCCAGCCGGCGGCGGCCTCCATACAGGTGGGGAAAGTGATGTCGTCGTCTACTGCCTCGTCGTGGGAATGTCTGATGTGGCCGATAGGTAGTCGCGAAGTAGATCCTGTGAGTTCATGAAGGTGAGCCAAGGGGGCTGCAAACGCTGAGAATGGACCCATTCATTTCTCCTATTCCAAAGATTCCACAATGTAGTTAGGAGGAGATCAAATTGTGCGCAAGAGATGAGCCTAGCTCCTTGTTCCAACCAATGTGATATCGAGGTTGCGATGCTATCACGAAGTTCGCTCGGGAAGCCTGCTAGGCGGAGTGTCTCAGCAGCGCCTGGACAGTCCCTGAAAGCATGAAGTGCAGATTCGAGAATCGAAGGGCAGAACGGGCACATGCCGTTGCCCAATCCAATAGTCGCAAGTCGGTCACCTGTGGGTAGTGCACCCCGTCCTACCCGCCATCCAAAGGTGCGGACCTTCGGTAGAGTGTTGGATTTAGCAATAATCTTCCATAGAGGGTTCGGATGCTCAAGAGGTCGAGGGGGCCTACGTAAGAAAAGGTAACCGGAACGTACTGAATATATATTGGTATCATGAAAACCCCATAGCAAGGTATCACGATGGACATCAGATATTGGGATGTGCAAGATGTTGGCTGCGTCATCTTCGTCAAAATATTGACGTATTTTATGTTCATCTCATGCATTATGATGACGAATCATAAAATCGCCGCATCGCAAGGGTATTTCCTCATTATCTTGATAATTACCAAAAAAGGAGAGCACATCGGACCCACCCCAATTATCACGATGGATGCGCAGTCGACTATCAATTCCAGGTCTCCAGAAGAAACCCGGTTGTAATTGCTGCAGAGCCTACCATATACCTCGCCAAGCATAGGAGGCGCGGTTGTCAACTTTTGCCTCCATAATATTCCCGGAGGGATAATAGCGTGATTTGAGGACTCGAGCGAGTAAGGAGTCGGGCGAGTGGATTAGTCGCCATATTTGTTTCCCAAGGAGAGCAATATTGAAGTCCTGTAGATCGAGGAAACCCATGCCCCCTGCAGCTTTGGGGGTGCACATAGTATCCCAGGAGAGCATTGGCTATCCTTTTTTGTTACTCCTGCCCGTCCACCAGTAACGGCGGATTGATCGTGTCGCATCATCCACAATGTTTTGTGGGAGCAAATAACATGACATGACGTATTGAGGCAAAGCTTGCGCCACTGATTTTATGAGAACTTCCCGCCCACTATACGACAGCAAGTTAGTATCCCATTTAGTCATGCGAGAGTTGACCTTGTCTCTGACGAAACCAAGACTGGTCGTTCGATTCCTCCCGATGAGAAGAGGGACTCCTAGATAGGTTCCAGGGTCATCAACCAATCGGATACCAAGAGTATGTTGTAGCGCATGTGTGAAGTCCCTCGAACAGAAGGAGCTACAAAAGGCAGTCGACTTAGAAAAATTGACTGACTGGCCTGAGGATGCCGCATACAGACGGAGAATCTCCTTCAACCGGTCTATTTCCCCTGGGCAATTACAGACAAAGACAATGCTATCATCCGCAAAGAGCAGTTGATTAATTCTTGGGCCACGCCTATTGGCCTGTAACCCAATTAGACGTCCCGATTACTGTTCAGCCTCAAGGGCCGCTGAAAGCCCTTGGGAGCATATTAAGAAAAGAAAAGGCGAGAGAGGATCCCCTTTCCGAATTCCCCTAGTCGGACAGAACTCATTGGATAGAGCGCCATTAAGACGAACTGAAAAAGACACAGTGGATACACATCGGAGTAGTAATTGTATCCAGTCAGAAGCAAATCCCATACGTAACATCACGTCTTTAAGAAAAGACCATTCGACCTTAGCAAATGCTTTTTCCATATCAAGCTTCAATGCAGCCCCCTGATAAATCGAGGTGTTATTAGTATGGAGGGTATGCACAAGTTCATGCGCAATCAAAATATTGTCAGTAATGTTCCTGCCACTAACAAAAGCAGCTTGCGCATCACTGATACAATATGGCAATATAGGTTTAAGTCTATTCACAAGAACCTTAGCTATGGTCTTGTAAATAACAGTGCATAAGCTGATCGGCCGAAATTGATGCATGTTGGAAGCGTCAGGAACCTTTGGAATGAGGACAATGATAGCTTTGTTCACCGTTGCCATATCCTCTTCTCCTCGTAACAGGCACAAACAAAGTCGTATAAACTCAGGCCCTATGACTTCCCAGTATTGTCTGTAGAAACTACTAGGGAAGCCGTCAAAACCTGGGGCATTCCTGGGGCCTATATCCCTGAAAGCTGCGGTTACCTCTTCTTCAGTGAAGGGTCGTAACAATGATGCATTCATTTCAGCGCTCACCACCGGGGTAATATGTTCCAAGAGCACCGGAGAGGAGCTCGGATTAGACGATGTGAACAAATCCTGGAAATACTCGGATGCAATCCGCATAAGCTCCGGTTTCTCTGTATGCCAAGTTTGGTCCACATCGAATAGACCACGTATGGTGTTCTTTTTCCTTTGTTTAGAAGCTTGGGCATGGAAGAAGGAAGTGTTCTTATCACCTTGCGAAAGCCAGGTAACACGAGAACGTTGTGCCCAGTAGGCTTCCTTGGCATCCAGAAGGCGTTTAAGTTCCAATTTTGCGTCACGGAGATTGAGTAACATGTTTTGTGACAGTCTTCTCCGATGCATATAGGAATTAATCTTACGCTGAAGTTCAGCGATGCGATTGTTGGAGGTGGAGCGTCGAGTCGCTTGCCAGTCATGTAAACGGTTCCCAACAGCGGTCAATTTGTCGAGTAGAGTGCCTGATGCGATGGACCACGCTTGGTTAACCGCGGAGATGCATGACGGGTCCTTTGCCCAACAAGCCTCGAAACGAAAATGGTCACCATCATGATCATCATGTTGGCCGCGATGCGCATGAGGTGTAGTACGTGTAGTGTCCATAATAATGATATAGTGATCAGAACTCGGAGAAAAAATATTCCTACTTTGGAACGTTAAGTGGGCATTGAGCCATGCATTGCATGCTAGATATCTATCCAGCCGTTCACAAACAGTTGTAACGTTTGGCCCTGTACGCGACCAAGTGAACCAACTCGAACATGGTTTGCAATCAAAAATCCCATTACGTGCAAGGCACTCTCGAAAGTTGGTGATTTGCGATTGCGGTCTACGACCTCCGCCTTGTTTTTCTGAGTCCGATAAGATATCGTTTAGGTCCCCTCCAATTAACCAAGGTAGAGGTGAATTTTTACAAAGAGAGTCAATGAGTTCCCACGTTTTATATTTCATGCTAGTATCGGCGTACCCATAGATTCCCGTAAATCTAAAGCAATCATCGGAAGATGTAACAATGGAATCAATATGACGATCAGAATACGATAAAAGATCCACATTCAATGTATTATTCCAAAGTAAAATCAATCCCGAGCAATTTGGGCTGCTTTTCACATGCAGGCAGCCCTCCATATCTAAAGAAAGTTTCAAGCGTTCAAAATTAAAATTACATAGCCGAGTTTCAGATAGAAAAATAATCATAGGTTCTAATTTTCGGACCATTGAAATAAGCCCTCGAACTGCCTCTGGTGAACCAAGCCCACGGCAGTTCCAGCACATGAGCCTCATTTCTCTCGGTGGGGTTGAATATCAACTGCCGCCGAAGAGACTTCGCTGCTCATCCCAGCTTTATAGTGTTTAGTTTTTTCTGTAGGTGCTGTTTCGTGCTTTGCCGGTCGTAATGGAACCTTTGGAGAGGTACGTGGACGTTTAGCCATCGTAGGAGCAGTCAATGGAGGGCTGTGTTTTGCCTTGCGCGGTTCGACGACATTCTTTGGTGGGCTCGAGGAAGTAGCGAGCCAATCCTCAAAGTCAGGGTTGACATAGGCATTACTTCCATGTCCAGCGGTAGTAGACTTAGCCGGCACTGCAGTGGGCACCGGGAAGCCTTCATTGTCGATCAAAACGAACCTCTTGTTGGGTGGAGTGGAAGATACATCCTCAACCATTGTGGCTGCCTGGGCAGCGTCGGGGGCTCCCGTATTTGCTGATTCCGCATCGGCTGGGATGACAGCAATGGGGGCTACATCAAGGGCTTCTACCGAAAGCTGTCCCGTGGGATCACCTTCCGTATCCGCCATTAGCTCCTTAGGGGCAGCAGCAGGCGCGACTGGAACTGGCTGCTCCTGCAGCGTTTCCGCACCCAGGGGTGCTGTAGCATCAGCGACCTTGGCAACTAGCTGCTCCTGCAGCGTTTCCGCACCCAGGGGTGCTGCAGCATCAGCGCTCTTGGCAGCAGCAGTGGCTGGCTGCCCTGGATTGCGTTCCTTCCTCGAAGCCGAGGCTGCCGTTTCTGAATTTTTCGTGGCTGAGACGGCATCAGCTACTGCCACTGACTTTCCTCTACGTTCTGGTCCTGAGGAGCAGAATCGACAAAGGGAATAGTAAATATAAATAGTAGGAAAAATTCCTACTAAGTAGAAAAAACCACAACAATTGCAGGATAATTTATAAATGATACCTGCATTGATATGTTTTCCTTTGGATGATCCTTCACCTGCAATGAGGCAAAAGGGTGATGTAAAGCATCGTTCAATGGAAAGCAAAAATAATAAAACATAATCCAATTCCAAAATGAGTACATATTGTGAAATAGAAGTGTACCATTGTTAGCCATCGAAGGCTTAGAAGGCTCAAAATAACTAACCCTTCCTCTGGTTGTTATTTTAGATTTCTTCTTTGGTGCCGGGGCACGTAACCAATCTCCATACTGTTGGGGCATGGTTTTGTCATCCTTAAAATCCACACAAGTGGCTTTAAGATGACACAAAATTCCACATCCATGACAGAAAGATGGTAAATTCTCATATTGTATAGGCAGCATTTGGGGGCCTTCATCTTCCTCAAGCTGAACAAACACAAACCGTCTCAGCGGCTGGTGTACATCAATTATGACCAGGACACGGAGGAATTCAGTCATATTCCCTTCCTCCGATTGACGGGAGTCAGTCCCTATTACTGCACCTATCCCACCGCCAATAGCTCGGCCGGTGGCATTTTCTACCACAACACTAGTCATCATAGCGATCGGTACTCTATGTATTCTTACCCAGATTCGCATCTGGTCGTATCGGTATCCCTTAATGGTGAGCTTTGGCTGCACAGGTAGGATTGCTAGCCAGTCTTTCTTAAAAGTCCAGGGCCCTCCTTTTAGTACATCATCCCTGCAAGCTTTAGTTTCAAACTTAAAGAGAAAATGTCCAGAGTCGAGAGACGTTACCGATGAGAGCTTGTATTCTCTCCAAATAGCAATGAAGAGTCGCATCACAGCATTCTCTTCATAATCTTTTGTGTTGAACAGTTTTCCGATGAGTGACGATTTGTAGTCGTCAAGGGGAATGGCCTTTGTTGAGGCAGGAGCACAGATTACATGTTTCTCTTCTGTTGTAAACTGAAGGTTATCAAAGCGAGAGAGAAAGGAATCGGTAGAAGCCATGAGTGCTTGTTTGTACTCAATGATTGAAAGGGGTTTCACACAACTGGAGTGTAGCGCATGAAGAGGGAGAAGATGCCTAGTGAGCAATATACTTAGGCGAGAAATCTCAATGAAAGGAAAATAATATTCAAAACATTGAGTAAGTGGATAGCCTCGATAAGGATAGGATAATGGGGAAAGATATTTAAAATTCCATATAGATTTTAAAATGTATATGAATTTAAGTAATATCCAAATAATCTGAAGATTAAAAATTAGAATTAACTTAAATTCACATAGATTATCCCAAATAAAAAAATAAATGGAATTTGTATAATTTCCTGCTATTCGTAGGAATGCAAGATAGGGAGAAGGAAATTTGAATTTATATAATCTCTTGATAATCATTAGATTAGAAGAGAATATTAAATTAAATTCAAAATTATTATTAAGATAATAGTCAAAAGAATTGAATTTAATTACTATCCTAATAATCCTGAGATTAAAAGGTAATAGTAATTTTAATTCAAATAAATGACTAGGATTATAAGATATTATTAAATCCCAACCAAGTAGAATCTTATCCCAGAATAAAAGTAAATTGAATTTATACAATATCATAACCAACTTGTGATTAACAGATAATGTAATCAAGAATTTGAATTTAAATAGAGTCTTTATAATCATGGGATTATAAGAGGATATGAATTTAAATTCAAAGAGATTATTAAGGAAGTAGGAAAAGGATTTGAATTTAAATAATATCTTTTGAATCTTAAGATTTAAAGATAAATTTATTTTAAACTCAAATAGAGCCCTATAGGGGATGGACTTGTCTAGATAATAAATATAAAAATACATTTGTATTTTAATATCTATAATCTGTAAATAAAGCATCATTTTAAATTTATTATGTACGATATTAAAATCGTAGTAAGATATTGAATCCCTTAGAATTAGGAATAAGTTAAAATGTGATAGTTTTTGGTGGGATTCCACCGGTTTGCATGCATTGCATGGTACACGTGCATGGGCCAAAGTCTCCCATGCAGACTTGTGACGTGGCAGTTCACCATTCCAAAAAATGAGTGAAACATATCTGAAGCTCCAACAGTTGTGGAGCATTAAGGCTGCTGTCGTCCGGCGGCTTGCAGCCACCCTTTCCCCGGTCGTTCGGTTTAGTTGACGGTGCTCATGCACCGTGGTAAATCTTAAAATCCATATCTTTGTAGACATGATGATGAAATAAACGTAAAGCAATATATTATCATTTTGTTGTAGTAACAAAATTGTAGAAGCAAATGAATGAATTCTCTGCATTAACAGCCGCTGGCAGATAGTTTCATTCAAAAATAATAAGTTTCCCAGCGTTATGTTGCTGTGAAAGGATTGGATACAAGGTCGTTTAGACCAGGAAAATTCCTGTACTCGGTAAACAGAGACATGGTCTACGAAGGGAATCAAAAATGATGTCCCAGCATATGTATGATGTACATAAAATACATCAGTTGCTTTAACGGCAGGATGTGGCCATTGCCAAAGCCAAAGTTGCACCAATGATGAAAACATAATTGATGGGCAGAAAAAATTCCGTCGGGCGAGGTGAGTGGTGACCACTTTCATCATATTTGTGCTAAGCAAGCACCATGATGAAAGTAAAGGGGGAGGGTGGAGGCATGGTTGACGGCGGAGATCGGGGAGGAAGAGGGTTGATAAGAGGAGGAGGAGGAGGCGGAGAAGGGTGAAAATAAGGAGGAGATGGAGAAAAGAGAAGGGAGAGTTTGAGAGAAAATTTGAGAGAGAATTTGAGAGAATTTTCATCACACCCACACCCGTTGGAATTTTAACTGAGTGCCCGTTGGAATTTTAACTGAGTAAAAAGTATAAAATTGAGGTTTTGCAATATAATTGTTTTGAAAAGCTCCTAATCAATTACATGAACTCCTAAAATTTGATTAAAACTTATTTTTGCAGTCCTTTTTGTAAAGGTTTCTGACGAGCGGGTCGAAATGGGCCTTTTAATGGACCCGTTGGTATTTTAACTGAGTAAAAAGTACAGAAATTGAGGTTTCGCAATATAATTGTGTTGAAAAGCTCCTAATCAATTTTTTGAACTCCTAATATTTGAATAAAACATTTTTGCGGTCCTTTTTGTAGAGGTTTCGGACGAGCAGGTCTAAATGGGCATTTCGATGGACCCGTTGGAATTTTAACTGAGTAAAAAGTACAGAAATTGAGGTTTTGCAATATAATTGTGTTGAAAAGCTCCTAATCAATTATTTGAACTCCTAATATTTGAATAAAACATTTTTGCGGTCCTTTTTGTAGAGGTTTCGGACAAGGAGGTCTAAATGGGCCTTTCAATGGGCCCGTTGGAATTTTAACTAAGTAAAAAGTATAGAAATTGAGGTTTTGCAATATAATTGTGTTGAAAAGCTCCTAATCTATTACATAAACTCTTAAATTTTGATTAAAACTTGTTTTGCAGTCCTTAATGTAGAGGTTTCGGACGAGCGGGTCGAAATGGGCCTTTTAATGGACCCGTTGGTATTTTAACTGAGTAAAAAGTACAAAAATTGAGGTTGCGCAATATAATTGTGTTGAAAAGCTCCTAATCAAATATTTGAACTCCTAATATTTGGATAAAACATTTTTGCGGTCCTTTTTGTAGAGGTTTCGGACGAGCAGGTCTAAATGGGCCTTTCAATTGACCCGTTGGAATTTTAACCGAGTAAAAAGTACAGAAATTGAGGTTTTGCAATATAATTGTGTTGAAAAGCTCCTAATCAATTATTTGAACTCCTAATATTTGAATAAAACATTTTTGCGAACCTTTTTGTTGAGGGTTTCAGACGAGCAGGTCTAAATGGGCCCGTTTGAATTTTAACTGAGTAAAAAGGAAAAATTGAGGTTTTTCAATATAATTGTGTTGAAAAGTTCCTAATCAATTATTTGAACTCCTAAAATTTGATTAAAACTATTTTGCGGACCTTTTTATCGAGGTTTCGGACGAGCAGGTCTAAATGGGCCTTTTAATGGACCCGTTAGAATTTTAAGTGAGTAAAAAGTATAGAAATTGAGGTTTTTCAATATAATTGTGTTGAAAAGCTCCTAATTTACTACATAAACTCCTAAATTTTGATTAAAACTTGTTTTGCAGTCCTTAATGTACAGGTTTGGGACGAGCGGGTTGAAATGGGCCTTTCAATGGACCCGTTGGAATTTTAACTGAGTAAAAAGTACAGAAATTGAGGTTTTGCAATATAATTGTGTTGAAAAGCTCCTAATCAATTATTTGAACTCCTAAAATTTGATTAAAACTTGTTTTGCGGTCCGTTTTGTAGAGGTTTCGGACGAGCTGGTCTAAATGGGCCTTTCAATGGACCCGTTGGAATTTTAACTAAGTAAAATGTACAGAAATTGAGGTTTTCCAATATAATTGTGTTGAAAAGCTCCTAATCAGTTATTTGAACTCCTAATATTTGAATAAAACATTTTGCGGTCCTTTTTGTAGATGTTTAAGACGAGAACTTCTAAATGGGCCTTTCAATGGGCCCGTTGGAATTTTAACTGAGTAAAAAGATTAAAGTGTAGGTTTTGCAATATAATTGTGTTGAAAAGCTCCTAATAATTACATAAACTCCTTAAATTTGATTAAAACTTTTTTGCAGTCCTTTTTGTAGAGGTTTCGGACGAGCGGGTCGAAATGGGCCTTTCAATGGACCCGTTGAAATTTTAACTGAGTAAAAAGTACAGAAATTGAGGTTTTGCAATATAATTGTGTTGTAAAGCTCTTAATCAGTTATTTGAACTCCTAATATTTGGATAAAACATTTTTACGGTCCTTTTTGTAGAGGTTTCAGACGAGCAGGTCTAAATAGGCCTTTCAATGGGCCCGTAGGAATTTTAACTTAGTAAAAACTATAAAATTGAGGTTTTTCATTATAATTGTGTTGAAAAGTTCCTAATCAATTATTTGAACTCCTAAAATTTGATTAAAACTATTTTGCGGTCCATTTAGTCGAGGTTTCGGACGAGCAGGTCTAAATGGGCCTTTCAATGGACCCGTTAGAATTTTAACTGAGTAAAAAGTATAGAAATTGAGGTTTTGCAATATAATTGTGTTGAAAAGCTCCTAATCTATTACATAAACTCATAAAATTTGATTAAAACTTTTTTTGCAGTCCTCTATGTAGAGGTTTCGGACGAGCGGGTCGAAATGGGCCTTTCAATGGACCCAATGGAATTTTAACTGAGTAAAAAGTACATAAATTGAGGTTTTGCAATATAATTGTGTTGAAAAGCTCCTAATCATGTATTTGAACTCCTAAAATTTGATTAAAACTTGTTTTGCTGTCCTTTTTGTAGAGGTTTCGGACGAGCTGGTCTAAATGGGCCTTTCAATGGACCCGTTGGAATTTTAACCGAGTAAAAAGTACAGAAATGGAGGTTTTGAAATATAATTGTGTTGAAAAGCTCCTAATCAATTACATGAAGTCCTAAAATTTGATGAAAACTTGTTTTGCAGTCCTTTTTGTAGAGGTTTCGAACGAGCGGGTCGAAATGGGCCTTTCAATGGACCCGTTGGAATTTTAACTCAGTAAAAAGTACAGAAATTGAGGTTTTGCAATATAATTGTGTTGAAGAGCTCCTAATCAATTATTTGAACTCCTAAAATTAGATTAAAACTTGTTTTGCGGTCCTTTTTGTAGAGGTTTCGGACGAGCTGGTCTAAATGGACCTTTCAATGGACCCGTTGGAATTTTAACTGAGTAAAATGTACAAAAATTGAGGTTTTGCAATATAATTGTGTTGAAAAGCTCCTAAATTTGAAATCCTAATATTTGAATAAAACATTTTTGCGGTCCCTTTTGTAGAGGTTTCAGACGTGAAGTTCTAAATGGGCCTTTCAATGGGCCCGTTGGAATTTTAACTGAGTAAAAAGTATAAAATTGAGGTTTTGCAATATAATTCTACTGAAAAGCTCCTAATCAATTACATGAACTCCTAAAATTTGATTAAAACATATTTTTGCAGTCCTATTTTTTGAGGTTTCTGACGAGCGGGTCGAAATGGGCCTTTTAATGGACCCGTTGGTATTTTAACTGAGTAAAAAGTACAGAAATTGAGGTTTCGCAATATAATTGTGTTGAAAAGCTCATAATCAATTTTTTGAACTCCTAGTATTTGAATAAAACATTTTTGCGGTCCTTTTTGTAGAGGTTTCGGACGAGCAGGTCTAAATGGGCATTTCGATGGACCCGTTGGAATTTAACTGAGTAAAAAGTACATAAATTGAGGTTTTGCAATATAATTGTGTTGAAAAGCTCCTAATCAATTATTCGAACTCCTAATATTTGAATAAAACATTTTTGCGGTCCTTTTTGTAGAGGTTTCGGACGAGCAGGTCTAAATGGGCCTTTCAATGGGCCCGTTGGAATTTTAACTAAGTAAAAAGTATAGAAATTGAGGTTTTGCAATATAATTGTGTTGAAAAGCTCCTAATATATTACATAAACTCTTAAATTTTATTAAAACTTGTTTTGCATTCCTTAATTTAGAGGTTTCGGACGAGCGGGTCGAAATGGGCCTTTTAATGGACCCGATGGTATTTTTAAAAAGTACAGAAATTGAGGTTTCGCAATATAATTGTGTTGAAAAGCTCCTAATCAAGTATTTGAACTCCTAATATTTGAATCTAACATTTTTGCGGTCCTTTTTGTAGAGGTTTTGGACGAGCAGGTCTAAATGGGCCTTTCAATGGACCCATTGGAATTTTAACTGAGTAAAAAGTACAGAAATTGTGGTTTTGCAATATATTTGTGTTGAAAAGCTCCTAATCAATTATTTGAACTCCTAATATTTCAATAAAACTTTTTTGCTGTCCTTTTTGTAGAGGTTTCGGACGAGCAGGTCTAAATGGGCCTTTCAATGGACCCGTTGAAATTTTAACTGAGTAAAAAGTATAGAAATTGAGGTTTTGCAATATAATTGTGTTGAAAAGCTCTTAATCAATAATTTGAACTCCTCAAATTTTATTAAAACTATTTTGCGGTCCTTTTTGTCGAGGTTTCGGACGAGCAGGTCTAAATGGGCCTTTCAATGGACCCGTTAGAATTTTAACTAAGTAAAAAGTACAGAAAATTGAGGTTTTGCAATATAATTGTGTTGAAAAGATCCTAATCAATTATATGAACTCCTAAAATTTGTTTAATACTTGTTTTACGGTCCTTTTTTTAGAGGTTTCGGACGAGCTAGTCTAAATGGGCCTTTCAATGGACCCCTTGGAATTTTAACTGAGTAAAATGTACAGAAATTGAGGTTTTGCAATATAATTGTGTTGAAAAGCTCCAAATCAGTTATTTGAACTCCTAATATTTGAATAAAACATTTTTGCGGTCCTTTTTGTAGAGGTTTTAGACGAGAAGTTCTAAATGGGCCTTTCAATGGGCCCGTTGGAAATTTAACTGAGTAAAAAGTACAGAAATTGAGGTTTTGCAATATAATTGTGTTGAAAAGCTCCTAAATCAATTACATAAACTCCTACAATTTGATTAAAACTTTTTTTGCAGTCCTTTTTGTAGAGGTTTCGGACGAGCGGGTCGAAATGGGCCTTTCAATGGACCCGTTGAAATTTTAACCGAGTTAAAAGTATAGAAAATGAGGTTTTGCAATATAATTGTGTTGAAAAGCTCCTAATAAGTTATTTGAACTCCTAATATTTAAATAAAACATTTTGCGGTCCTTTTTGTAGAGGTTTCGGACGAGCAGGTCTAAATGGGCCTTTCAATGGGCCCGTTGGTATTTTAACTGAGTAAAAAGTATAAAATTGAGGTTTTTCAATATAATTGTGTTGAAAAGTTCCTAATCAATTATTTGAACTCCTAAAATTTGATTAAAACTATTTTGCGGGCCTTTTTGTCGAGGTTTCGGACGAGCAGGTCTAAATGGACATTTCAATGGACCCGTTAGAATTTTAACTGAGTAAAAAGTATAGAAATTGAGGTTTCGCAATATAATTGTGTTGAAAAGCTCCTAATCTATTATATAAACTCCTAAATTTTGATTAAAACTTGTTTTGCAGTCTTTAATGTAGAGGTTTCAGACGAGCGGGTCGAAATGGGCCTTTCAATGGACCCGTTGGAATTTTAACTGAGTAAAATGTACAGAAATTGAGGTTTTGCAATATAATTGTGTTGAAAAGCTCCTAATCAGTTATTTGAACTCCTAATATTTGAATAAAACATTTTTGCGGTCCTTTTTGTAGAGGTTTCAGACGAGAAGTTCTAAATGGGCCTTTCAATGGGCCTGTTGGAAATTTAACTGAGTAAAAAGTATAAAATTGAGGTTTTGCAATATAATTGTGTTGAAAAGCTCCTAATCAATTACATAAACTCCTAAGATTTGATTAAAACTTTTTTGCAGTCCTTTTTGTAGAGGTTTCGGACAAGCGGGTCGAAATTGGCCTTTCAATGGACCCGTTGAAATTTTAACTGAGTAAAAAGTACAGAAATTGAGGTTTTGCAATATAATTGTGTTGAAAAGCTCCTAATCAGTTATTTGAACTCCTAATATTTGAATAAAACATTTTTGCGGTCCTTTTTGTAGAGGTTTCGGACAAGCAGGTCTAAATGGGCCTTTCAATAGGCCCGTTGGAATTTTAACTGAGTAAAAAGTATAAAATTGAGGTTTTTAATTATAATTGTGTTGAAAAGTTCCTAATCAATTATTTGAACTCCTAAAATTTGATTAAAACTATTTTGCGGTCCTTTTTGTTGAGGTTTCGGACGAGCAGGTCTAAATGGGCCTTTCAATGGCCCCGTTATAATTTTAACTGAGTAAAAAGTATAGAAATTGAGGTTTTGCAATATAATTGTGTTGAAAAGCTTCTAAACAATTATTTGAACTCCTAAAATTTGATTAAAACTTGTTTCGCGATCCTTTTTGTAGAGGTTTCGGATGAGCTGGTCTAAATGGACCTTTCAATGGACCCGTTGGAATTTTAACTGAGTAAAATGTACAGAAATTGAGGTTTTGCAATATAATTGTGTTGAAAAGCTCCTAATCAGTTATTTGAACTCCTAATATTTGAATAAAACATTTTTGCGGTCTTTTTTTTGTGGAGGTTTCAGACGAGAAGTTCTAAATGGGCCTTTCAATGGGCCCGTTGGAATTTTAACTGAGTAAAAAGTATAAAATTGAGGTTTTGCAATATAATTGTGTTGAACCGTTCCTAATCAATTACATAAACTCCTAAGATTTGATAAAAACTTTTTTGCAGTCCTTTTTGTAGAGGTTTCGGACGAGCGGGTCGAAATTGGCCTTTTAATGGACCCGTTGAAATTTTAACTGAGTAAAAAGCACAGAAATTGAGGTTTTGCAATATAATTGTGTTGAAAAGATCCTAATTAGTTATTTGAACTCCAAATATTTGAATAAAACATTTTTGCGGTCCTTTTTGTAGAGGTTTCGGACAAACAGGTCTAAATGGGCCTTTCAATGGGCCCGTTGGAATTTTAACTGAGTAAAAAGTATAAAATTGAGGTTTTGCAATATAATTGTGTTGAAAAGCTCCTAATCAATTACATAAACTCCTAAGATTTGATTAAAACTTTTTTGCAGTCCTTTTTGTAGAGGTTTCGGACAAGCGGGTCGAAATTGGCCTTTCAATGGACCCGTTGAAATTTTAACTGAGTAAAAAGTACAGAAATTGAGGTTTTGCAATATAATTGTGTTGAAAAGCTCCTAATCAGTTATTTGAACTCCTAATATTTGAATAAAACATTTTTCTGGTCCTTTTTGTAGAGGTTTCAGACAAGCAGGTCTAAATGGGCCTTTCAATAGGCCCGTTGGAATTTTAACTGAGTAAAAAGTATAAAATTGAGGTTTTTAATTATAATTGTGTTGAAAAGTTCCTAATCAATTATTTGAACTCCTAAAATTTGATTAAAACTATTTTGCGGTCCTTTTTGTTGAGGTTTCGGACGAGCAGGTCTAAATGCGCCTTTCAATGGCCCCGTTATAATTTTAACTGAGTAAAAAGTATAGAAATTGAGGTTTTGCAATATAATTGTGTTGAAAAGCTCCTACACAATTATTTGAACTCCTAAAATTTGATTAAAACTTGTTTTGCGGTCCTTTTTGTCGAGGTTTCGTACGAGCAGGTCTAAATGGGCCTTTCAATAGACCCGCTGGAATTTTAACTGAGTAAAAAGTATAGAAATTGAGGTTTTGCAATATAATTGTGTTGAAAAGCTCCTAATCAGTTAGTTGAACACCTAATATTTGTATAAAACGTTTTTGCAGTCCTTTTTGTAGAGGTTTCGGACGAGAAGATCTAAATGGGCCTTTCAATGGGCCCGTTGGAATTTTAACTGACTAAAAAGTATAAAATTGAGGTTTTTAACTATAATTGTGTTGAAAAGCTCCTAATCAATTATTTGAACTCCTAAAATTTGATTAAAACTTGTTTCGCGGTCCTTTTTGCAGAGGTTTCGGACGAGCTGGTCTAAATGGGCCTTTCAATGGACCCGTTGGAATTTTAACTGAGTAAAATGTACAGAAATTGTATAATTGTGTTGAAAAGCTCCTAATCAGTTAGTTGAACACCTAATATTTGTATAAAACATTTTTGCAGTCCTTTTTGTAGAGCTTTCGGACGAGAAGGTCTAAATGGGCCTTTCAATGGGCCCGTTGGAATTTTAACTGACTAAAAAGTATAAAATTGACGTTTTTAAATATAATTGTGTTGAAAAGCTCCTAATCAATTATTTGAACTCCTAAAATTTGATTAAAACTTGTTTCGCGGTCCTTTTTGTAGAGGTTTCGGACGAGCTGGTCTAAATGGGCCTTTCAATGGACCCGTTGGAATTTTAACTGAGTAAAATGTACAGAAATTGAGGTTTTGCAATACAATTGTGTTGAAAAGCTCCTAATCAGTTATTTGAACTCCTAATATTTGAATAAAACATTTTTGCGGTCCTTTTTGTAGAGGTTTCGGACGTGTAAGTCTAAATGGGCCTTTCAATGGCCCCGTTAGAATTTTAACTCAGTAAAAAGTATAAAATTGAGGTTTTGCAATATAATTGTGTTGAACCGTTCCTAATAAATTACATAAACTCCTAAGATTTGATAAAAACTTTTTTGCAGTCCTTTTTGTAGAGGTTTCGGACGAGCGGGTCGAAATTGGCCTTTCAATGGACCCGTTGAAATTTTAACTGAGTAAAAAGCACAGAAATTGAGGTTTTGCAATATAATTGTGTTGAAAAGATCCTAATTAGTTATTTGAACTCCTAATATTTGAATAAAACATTTTTGCGGTCCTTTTTGTAGAGGTTTCGGACAAACAGGTCTAAATGGGCCTTTCAATGGGGCCGTTGGAATTTTAACTTAATAAAAAGTATAAAATTGAGGTTTTTAATTATAATTGTGTTGAAAAATTCCAAATCAATTATTTGAACTCCTAAAATTTGATAAAAACTATTTTGCGGTTCTTTTTGTCGAGGTTTCGGACGTGTAAGTCTAAATGGGCCTTTCAATGGCCCCGTTAGAATTTTAACTCAGTAAAAAGTATAGAAATTGAGGTTTTGCAATATAATTGTGTTGAAAAGTTCCTAATCTATTACATAAACTCCTAAAATTTGATTAAAACCTTTTTTGCAGTCCTTAATGTAGAGGTTTCGGACGAGCGGGTCGAAATGGGCCTTTCAATGGACCCGTTGAAATTTTAACTGAGTAAAAAGTACAGAAATTGAGCTTTTGCAATATAATTGTGTTGAAAAGCTCCTAATCAATTTTTTGAACTCTTAAAATTTGATTAAAACTTGTTTTGCGGTCCTTTTTGTAGAGGTTTCGGATGAGCAGGTCTAAATGGGCCTTTCAATGGACCCGGTTGAATTTTAACTTTGTAAAAAGTATAGAAATTGAGGTTTTGCAATATAATTGTATTGAAAAGCTCCTAATCAGTTATTTGAACTCATAATATTTGAATAAAACATTTTTGCTGTAACGCCCCGGTTTTGGGCTTAGGAGTTTTGGGCGTTGACCGGTTTGGTCAAAGTGCTGTTCGAATCTAAAAGGTGAAATTAGGAAAGCCTAGTTCGGGTTGCATTAAAAATATGGAAAAATGTTCTAAAATCATCTTTTAATATAATTAGGTGAACTCTGAATCTTTAAGGAGCTATTTACCCAAAAGTAGTTTCTCCAGATTTTTCTAAGATATTTTAGGCTATATTCTGATTTTAAATCATATTAAAAGTGGAGGGAAAGCCATTTGGCTATTTTGGATAACTAACTTTCCTATTTTCTTTCTCTCATTTTCTCTCAACCCAAACACTTTCTCTCCAGAGAATTTGATCTGATTTTCTCACCTAAATTCCTCCTTTCAACTCTCTTTTGATTCCTAATCATAGTATCTACAAAACCTCACCATTTGCTACTTGATTCAACAAGGTTTTTGATTCCAAAAAGAGGAGAAACTCAAGTTTGGAGGTAAGAACGTCCTTCTCCTCTAAACTATCAGTTCTTTACTGAAATTCCTAAGTTTTCAATCCTTAATTGATGTTTTATTAAAGGTTTTTAAGTGGTGAAATGGATCTTGGCTTATAATGCAAGATTTGGTGATTTTTGATGATTTTCGTTAGATCTGATTAATCTGTGATTTGAGATGTGTTTTTGATGTTAAATGAACTCTAAATTGATAAGGAATTGAGTTTTGATTAATGCAATCCCGGATAGGTTGAGTTTCCTAAGTTTAGCTTGTGATTCAAGGTTGTTTTTGAGGTGATCTTGTGGATGTGATGTTGCTGGAGGTATAAGGATGTTAATAGGTTGTTTTTAGATGTTATATGATGTTAAAGGATGTGTGGTTTTGCTGGTTTATGGCTGGGCTTTGTTTAGAAGTGGTTTGGATGCATTTTCGGTTGTGTTTGGTGGCCGAAAATGGTGTGTGGATGAGAGCAGCGAGTTTAGGTGCTTTCATTGAAGCAATTAATGCATGATGATGCATTAATCCTCTGCTTTGATGTGTTGAAACAGGGGAGGCATCTTTGGATCCAAGAGTTGTTGATCCGGAAGCTTGATTTGGTGATTTGGCTAGAAGCAAAGTGGAATCGGTGAGTGCGTGTGTGAAATTGGGTTTTCGGCTTTGAAACCAATGTCTTGGGAGCTTAGTTTAAGTCTAAACAACTTTGCTAAGCTCAAGTGTAAGTTTTCGGAATTACTCTCTAGTGGTGGCCATGATTTTGTTGTGAGGCAAGTGGTTTATTGCATGTTTTGATTACTGTTTTGAAAGCATGATTTAGCATGGTATTTGCTGATGTTGTAAGCCATATGTTGAAGGAAACTCTAGGTAAGAGTTCCTTGTTTTTGTACATTGATTAAATGTGGTTTGATGCTTTTAAATGCATGATGAATATGGC
The DNA here is from genome assembly GCA_958450335.1 of Hibiscus tridactylites. NCBI lineage: Eukaryota > Viridiplantae > Streptophyta > Magnoliopsida > Malvales > Malvaceae > Hibiscus > Hibiscus tridactylites. Next base: position 55,915,684 of record OY288266.1, read on the forward strand.
TTGGTTTAATGCTTAAAAACAGTGGATTAAATGATGAAAATGATGTATATTGGCAAGTGATGTTTTAAAAAGGGTTAAGGTCACTAAGGTGGTTAAAAGTCCTTGAGTGAGCCTTGTTACTTAAGAACATCAAGGTGGTTAAAAGTCCTTGGATGGTTCTTGTTGCGGACACTAAGGTTGTTAAAAGTCCTTAGGTGATCCTTTCCATGGTGTTTAAAAGTCCATGGGGCCATGGTGTTTAAAAGTCCATGGGGCCAAGGTGTTTAAAAGTCCTTGGGGCCAAGGTGTTTAAAAGTCCTTGGGGTGAATCAAGCTATGGACACAAAGGTGGTTAAAAGTCCTTGTGTGGTCCTCTTTCATGGTGTTTAAAAGTCCATGGCCAAGGTGTTTAAAAGTCCTTGGGGCCAAGGTGTTTAAAAGTCCTTGGGAAAGTTGATGAACTTGTTTTAAAGAAATGGAATCTATCACTTGAACCAATATGACATGTTATGTTATGAAGCATGGGATGCTTGTTTTAAGTATGCTATTGAGCATGTGCAAAGGTTGATTTAAAGCATGATTTATAAATGTTTTTAAATGCATTATTGAATGGTTTTTAAGAGCATTCCTCACTAAGCTTTTGCTTACGCTCTCTTTCGTTTTCTTAATTCAATAATGCAGAACATTAGGGAACCTTGAGGGCAGCAAGGAGGGCAAGCATTCAAGTGAAAGTAGAGCTCAATGTATGGAAGGTTTTGTTAGTACATTTTAGCTTTTGGTAATTTGGCAATGGGGGACCAATGTGTATGTTTTGGGAGGTGTTTGGAACTCCCTAAGTATGTTGAATGATGTTAAGAATGCTGGTTTTTGTGTTGGATCATTACATGCTTGTTTTGGAAGTTTGTGCTTGAATAGCTAGCTTGTGTAGGAAGCATGCCTATAGATTTGGGGCTTTTTGCATATGATGTTGTTTTGATGAATTGATGATGCTAGTATGTCTTATATACGTTGAATTGCATGCTGGTAAAGTTTGGTGGCAATTGGAGCATGATTGGATGTTTAAGAATACATTTTGTTGCATTCTGTGTAGGGTGTTTCGGAACAGTGCACACCGTTCCGGAACGGGTGCCTTGAATGAACCCAGGCGTCCAAAACGGTAGGCACCGTTCCGAAACGGTTTGGCTACTGCCAGCCCATGTTCCGGTACGCGTTGCGGAACGGCCCGTGTTTCGAAACGGGTTCAGCCTGTTTCGGAACGGGTGACCGTTAGGGGCTGACATTGGCAGTTAAATGTTTTGAATTGTTTGCATTTTGGTCCTAAAACTTGTTTGTGCAATTGTATGAGTTTGGGAAGTCCTTTTGAGCTGAAATTTCACAGAGAAGCATGAAACCTGAATAATTTCAAGTTGGTAACTTTAATTTGGGTTAAGTCCTCATATTTATCAAGAATTACAATTTGGTCCCTTAAGTTGTAATTTGTTCAATTGGGTCCCTGTTTGATCTCTGATGTTTGTAATCTTGGTGTATGATGTTTGTGTGATCACAATTAGGACTAATGTGCATCTAGACAAGATTAAAAAGAAAAAAAAGGGTCGTTAATCAAGGTTGACTTTCGGGTTGACTTTGGTTTTCCCCGTGTGACTTTCTTAATTCGGGTCGACCGTCTAGGCCGGGTTAAGGGGGTTACATTTGGTGGTATCAGAGCTGAGTTCTCGAGTAATTGGGAATGAATGTATGCATGATTGAAGTATGTTTGGCTTGTATGCTTGTTGATCGAAAGCATGTTTAGTGGCTTGTGATTTGGATGCAGTTGAGTTGTATGCTGTGATGTAGCATGATGTGGGTACCCATTGCCAAACAAAAGCTAATGAAATGATGTCGATTTTGAATGAAATTGAGCTTGAATACTTGGATTGCTTACCTTGCTGGGCCTGACTTGTTTTATTTGTATTGTGATTTCATGGTAAAAGTATGGCACCACGTAGAGAGTTACGAGGTAGCGTGCGAGCTACGGTTCCTAATGAGAACGAGAACGAGGAGAACACGGGTAGTGCGGTGTTACCCCCTCCTCCACCTGGTGGTGGTGCTGGAGGTGAGAGAGCTGAAGCTGCAGCTGGTGCTGGAGCTGCTGGACCTGAGGTTGGTCAGGGGCAAGCTATGCCTGATATGTCTATGTTGGTACAAGCTATTGCGGGTGCTTTTCGAGCAGCAGTAGCTGGAGCTCAAGGAGCTGGGCATCAGGGAGATGCTGGAGTTAGACTACCTTTGGAACGTCTGCGCAGTCTTGGTGGGACTGAGTTCAGGGGTATGTCGGCTGAGAGTTCTGAAGCTTGGCTAGAGAGTACCAAGCGTATCTTGGGTCAGATGAGCTGCACGGATGTGCAAAAGCTGGGATGTGTTGTGTCCTTGCTGCAGGACGATGCGTATACGTGGTGGACGACCACCATAGTTGGGATGGCTGAAGCTGATGTTACTTGGACATTCTTTCAGAATGTGTTCAAGAGGAGATATCTTGGAGTGAGATATCTTGATGAGAAGAAGCGAGAATTCATGTCTCTTACCCAAGGGAGCATGAGTGTGGCTGAGTATGAAGTGCAGTTTGTGCGACTCAGTCAGTGTGCACCGGAGCTGATACCTGATGAGCGAGCAAGGTGCGAGAGGTTCCGTTATGGTCTTGTGACGGACGTGAAAATGAATGTGCTGGCCACTGAATACAATGATTTTGATGTGTTGGTGGGCCGAGCCAAGGACATTGAGATGAACTTGGGTTTATCTGCGAAAGGTGCTGGAGCAAGTTCTGGCAAGAGAGCTGCTGAGTTTAGTTCCGGAGGTGGACGAAACAAGAGGGGACGTGATCAGAAGTATCAGTCCTCAGCCAAGAGAGGTGGTGGTGCACCTGCTAGAGGAGGTAATGCTAGAGCTGATCCTAGTGCTTGCTGGATCTGTGGTTCACGTGGTCACATGAAGTGTGACTGTCCTCGTGCTGTGAGAGAGGTGCAAGCTCCTGTTGCGGCAGCTGGTAATGGATGCTGGAATTGTGGTTCTGTAGACCACTTGAGGCGAGATTGTCCTAGGTTGGCTGGTGGTCAAGAGCGTGCTCCTGTTGTTGCTGCACCACAGAGAGGTCGTGGGCGCGGCCGTGGTAATTTCCAGAGGAGAGAGGAAGGTGGTCGTGGAGTAGCCCATGTTGTGGCTATTCAGCCTGAAGGTGGAGGCCAAGCTAGGGTGTATGCTCAGCGTGAGGGAAGGAATGATGCGGATGTGATTGCAGGTACCTTTACTTTGCAATCCTTGTCATTGCTTTCTTTGATTGATTCTGGATCTACGCATTCATACATTTTGCGTGAGCATGCTGAATTGCTTGGTTTGCCTGTTGAGTCTTTGGATGTTGGTGTTCGTGTCACTAGTTCTTTTGGTGAAACTGTTGTGACTCGAAAGCTTTATAGAAGGTGTCCCTTGGTTGTTCAAGAACATGTTTTTCATGTTGATCTTATGGAGTTGCCCTTTTATGGTTTTGATGTGATCCTTGGTATGGATTGGCTTGCTGAGCATCGTGCTGTTATGGATTGTGAAAATAAGCGAGTTTCGCTTAAGCTTGCGGATGATTATGAAGTTGTTGTGGTTGGTGAGAATGTGAATTTCTTGCCAATGTGGTGACTACCTTGGAGGCGAGTAGGATGCTGAGGCAAGGTTGCGAAGCTTATCTAGCTTTTGTGATGAATCCTAGCTCTAAGGAGTTGAGGGTGCAAGATATCAGGGTTGTGAAGGAGTTTCCTGGTGTTTTTCCTGAGGAGTTGCCTGGTTTACCTCCTAATCGCGAGGTGGAGTTTGGAATTGAGCTGTATGAGAATACAACTCCTGTGTCCATTACTCCTTATAGAATGGCACCTAAGGAGCTGAAGGAGCTGAAGACGCAGTTGCAAGAGCTGCTAGATCGTGGTTTCATCCGGCCGAGTGTGTCACCTTGGGATGCACCAGTCTTGTTTGTGAAGAAGAAAGATGGCACTATGAGGATGTGTATTGATTACCGTCAGCTGAATAAGTTGACTATCAAGAATCGGTATCCTTTGCCGAGAATTGATGATCTCTTTGATCAATTTCGGGGAGCTGCAGTGTTCTCTAAGATTGACTTGAGGTCAGGGTATTATCAGTTGAAGGTGAAGGATGTGGATGTGCCTAAGACAGCTTTCAGGACAAGGTATGGGCATTATGAGTTCCTTGTGATGCCGTTTGGTTTGACAAATGCTCCTGCTGCTTTCATGGACATGATGAATCGTGTGTTTCATGAATACCTGGACAAGTTCGTTGTGGTGTTCATTGATGATATCCTCGTGTACTCGCGTACTGAGGAGGAGCACGAAGAGCATTTGAGGATTGTGCTGCAAGCCCTGTTGGAGAATCAGCTTTATGCTAAGCTGAGCAAGTGTGAGTTTTGGCTTAAGGAGGTGGTGTTTCTTGGGCATGTGGTCTCAGCTGAGGGGATTCGTGTTGATCCTCAGAAGATTGAGGCGGTGATGAACTGGAAAGTTCCTAAGTCTGTTCATGAGGTCCGTAGTTTCCTTGGTTTGGCGGGATACTACCGGAGGTTTGTGGATGGTTTTTCCAAGATTGCTGCTACTTTGACGAAGCTGTTGCAGAAGGATGTTAAGTATGAGTGGACAGAAGCGAGGCAGCAAGCTTTTGAGAAGCTTAAGGCGGCTTTGACGCAAGCTCCTATCTTGGTTCAGCCTGAATCAGGGAAAGAGTTTGTGGTCGATAGTGATGCATCCTATGTTGGTTTGGGATGTGTGCTGATGCAAGAGGGTAAGGTGGTGGCTTATGCGTCGCGGCAGTTGAAGGTGCATGAGCGCAACTACCCTACGCATGATATTGAGCTGGCTGCAGTGGTTTTTGCTCTGAAGATTTGGAGACATTATATGTATGGTGAGAAGTGTACTATGTATACGGATCACAAGAGTTTGAGGTATCTGATGTCTCAGAAGGAGTTGAATCTTAGACAGCGGCGTTGGTTGGAGTTGCTCAAGGATTATGATCTGACAATTGAGTATCATCCTGGAAAGGCTAATGTTGTTGCGGATGCCTTGAGTAGGAAGGTGGTTGTTGAGCTGAGGGCTATGTTTGCTAGCTTGAGCATATCGCAAGATGGTGGTCTTGTTGCTGAGTTGCAAGTGAAACCATCTTTGGTTCAGTTGATCAAGGAAAAGCAGTTGCTGGATGATTCCTTGGTGTCTCATGTTCAGGATATCGCGGAGGGTAGACCTTCAGATTTCTGCTTTAATGAGGATGGTGTGTTGTGTTTTGGTAGTCGGATAGTAGTGCCTGCTGATGCTGAGTTGAGGCGTGCTATTCTGACTGAAGGTCATAGTAGTCCTTTTGCTATGCACCCTGGTAGTACTAAGACGTATCGTGATCTTCGTGATGAGTACTATTGGGTGGGTTTGAAGAAGGATGTTGCAGAGTTTGTGAGCAAGTGTTTGGTGTGTCAGCGAGTTAAGGCTGAACATCAGGTTCCTTCTGGGTTGTTGCAACCGTTGAGAATCCCTGAATGGAAGTGGGAAAGGGTTACCATGGATTTTGTATCTGGTTTACCTTTGTCTCCTTCGAAGAAGAATTCTGTTTGGGTGATTGTGGATCGCCTGACGAAGTGTGCGCATTTCTTGCCTGTGCATACTACGTTTTCTTTGGATAAGCTGGCAGAGCTGTACATTGCTGAGATTGTGCGGCTGCATGGTGTGCCTAAGTCGATTGTGTCGGATAGGGATCCGAGGTTCACATCGCGTTTCTGGCAGTGTTTGCATCAAGCTCTGGGTACAAGGTTACATTTCAGTACATCCTATCATCCTCAGTCGGATGGTCAGTCTGAGCAGGTTATCCAGATTTTGGAGGATATGTTGAGGTGTTGCGTGATTGAGTTCCAAGGTTCTTGGGAGAAGCATCTGCCTTTGGTTGAGTTCGCTTATAACAATAGTTATCAGGAGAGTATATAGATGGCACCTTATGAGGCTCTGTATGGGAGGAAGTGTAGGACTCCTCTTTGTTGGTCTGAAACTGGTCAAAAGTTGGTTTCGATGCCGGCTTTGTTGAAAGGGACCACCGAGAAGGTGAAGCTCATTTGTGAACAGTTGAAGGCTGCCTCTGATCGGCAAAAGTCTTACGCGGATTTGAAGCGTAAGGAGATAGAGTATGCGGTGGGTGACCGTGTGTTTTTGAAGGTTTTGCCTTGGAAGAAGGTGATGAGGTTTGGCCGGAAGGGTAAGTTGAGCCCTAGGTACATTGGACCATATGAGGTGGTTGAGCGTGTGGGTCCTGTTGCGTATCGGTTGAGGTTACCTCAGGAGTTGGAGAAGATTCATGATGTGTTCCATGTTTCTATGCTCTGGAAGTATAGATCTGATCCTTCACATGTGATGCCTGTGGAGGAAGTGGTTTTGAATCCGGATTTGACCTATGATGAGGAACCGGTGAAGGTTCTGGATTCAGATAGCAAGGTTCTTCGTGGCAAGACCATTGAATTGGTGAAGGTGCTGTGGAAGCATCGAGGTGTTGAGGAAGCCACATGGGAGCGGAAGGAAGACATGCTGAAGCAGTTTCCTTATCTCTTTCCTTCAGGTAAATTTCGAGGACGAAATTTCTTAAGGGGGGAGAGTTGTAACGCCCCGGTTTTGGGCTTAGGAGTTTTGGGCGTTAACCGGTTTGGTCAAAGTGCTGTTCGAATCTAAAAGGTGAAATTAGGAAAGCCTAGTTCGGGTTGCATTAAAAATATGGAAAAATGTTCTAAAATCATCTTTTAATATAATTAGGTGAACTGTGAAATCAATTTTGGAAAATGAGTTTTGGAAGTGTGACATTTTGGCTAGTGACCAAAATGTAATTTTCGAAAGTTTGGTGACTGTTTTATAAAGGGTTGAAACTTTGAATCTTTAAGGAGCTATTTACCCAAAAGTAGTTTCTCCAGATTTTTCTAAGATATTTTAAGCTATATTCTGATTTTAAATCATATTAAAAGTGGAGGGAAAGCCATTTGGCTATTTTGGATAACTAACTTTCCTATTTTCTTTCTCTCATTTTCTCTCAACCCAAACAGTTTCTCTCCAGAGAATTTGATCTGATTTTCTCACCTAAATTCCTCTTTTCAACTCTCTTTTGATTCCTAATCATAGTATCTACAAAACCTCACCATTTGCTACTTGATTCAACAAGGTTTTTGATTCCAAAAAGAGGAGAAACTCAAGTTTGGAGGTAAGAACGTCCTTCTCCTCTAAACTATCAGTTCTTTACTGAAATTCCTAAGTTTTCAATCCTTAATTGATGTTTTATTAAAGGTTTTTAAGTGGTTAAATGGATCTTGGCTTATAATGCAAGATTTGGTGATTTTTGATGATTTTCGTTAGATCTGATTAATCTGTGATTTGAGATGTGTTTTTGATGTTAAATGAACTCTAAATTGATAAGGAATTGAGTTTTGATTAATGCAATCCCGGATAGGTTGAGTTTCCTAAGTTTAGCTTGTGATTCAAGGTTGTTTTTGAGGTGATCTTGTGGATGTGATGTTGCTGGAGGTATAAGGATGTTAATAGGTTGTTTTTAGATGTTATATGATGTTAAAGGATGTGTGGTTTTGCTGGTTTATGGCTGGGCTTTGTTTAGAAGTGGTTTGGATGCATTTTCGGTTGTGTTTGGTGGCCAAAAATGGTGTGTGGATGAGAGCAGCGAGTTTGGGTGCTTTCATTGAAGCAATTAATGCATGATGATGCATTAATCCTCTGCTTTGATGTGTTGAAACAGGGGAGGCATCTTTGGATCCAAGAGTTGTTGATCCGGAAGCTTGATTTGGTGATTTGGCTAGAAGCAAAGTGGAATCGGTGAGTGCGTGTGTGAAATTGGGTTTTCGGCTTTGAAACCAATGTCTTGGTAGCTTAGTTTAAGTCTAAACAACTTTGCTAAGCTCAAGTGTAAGTTTTCGGAATTACTCTCTAGTGGTGGCCATGATTTTGTTGTGAGGCAAGTGGTTTATTGCATGTTTTGATTACTGTTTTGAAAGCATGATTTAGCATGGTATTTGCTGATATTGTAAGCCATATGTTGAAGGAAACTCTAGGTAAGAGTTCCTTGTTTTTGTACATTGATTAAATGTGGTTTGATGCTTTTAAATGCATGATGAATATGGCTTGGTTTAATGCTTAAAAACAGTGGATTAAATGATGAAAATGATGTATATTGGCAAGTGATGTTTTAAAAAGGGTTAAGGTCACTAAGGTGGTTAAAAGTCCTTGAGTGAGCCTTGTTACTTAAGAACATCAAGGTGGTTAAAAGTCCTTGGATGGTTCTTGTTGCGAACACTAAGGTGGTTAAAAGTCTTTAGGTGATCCTTTCCATGGTGTTTAAAAGTCAATGGGGCCATGGTGTTTAAAAGTCCATGGGGCCAAGGTGTTTAAAAGTCCTTGGGGCCAAGGTGTTTAAAAGTCCTTGGGGTGAATCAAGCTATGGACAAAAAGGTGGTTAAAAGTCCTTGTGTGATCCTCTTTCATGGTGTTTAAAAGTCCATGGCCAAGGTGTTTAAAAGTCCTTGGGGCCAAGGTGTTTAAAAGTCCTTGGGAAAGTTGATGAACTTGTTTTAAAGAAATGGAATCTATCACTTGAACCAATATGACATGTTATGTTATGAAGCATGAGATGCATGTTTTAAGTATGCTATTGAGCATGTGCAAAGGTTGATTTAAAGCATGATTTATAAATGTTTTTAAATGCATTATTGAATGGTTTTTAAGAGCATTCCTCACTAAGCTTTTGCTTACGCTCTCTTTCGTTTTCTTAATTCAATAATGCAGAACATTAGGGAACCTTGAGGGCAGCAAGGAGGGCAAGCATTCAAGTGAAAGTAGAGCTCAATGTATGGAAGGTTTTGTTAGTACATTTTAGCTTTTGGTAATTTTGCAATGGGGGACCAATGTGTATGTTTTGGGAGGTGTTTGGAACTCCCTAAGTATGTTGAATGATGTTAAGAATGCTGGTTTTTGTGTTGGATCATTACATGCTTGTTTTGGAAGTTTGTGCTTGAATAGCTAGCTTGTGTAGGAAGCATGCCTATAGATTTGGGGCTTTTTGCATATGATGATGTTTTGATGAATTGATGATGCTAGTATGTCTTATATACGTTGAATTGCATGCTGGTAAAGTTTGGTGGCAATTGGAGCATGATTGGATGTTTAATTGCATGTTTAAGAATGCATTTTGCTGCAATCTGTGCAGGGTGTTTCGGAACAGTGCACACCGTTCCGGAACGGGTGCCTTGAATGAACCCAGGCGTCCGAAACGGTAGGCACCGTTCCGAAACGGTTTGGCTACTGCCAGCCCGTGTTCCGTTATGCGTTGCGGAACGGCCCGTGTTTCGAAACGGGTTCAGCCTGTTTCGGAACGGGTGACCGTTAGGGGCTGACATTGGCAGTTAAATGTTTTGAATTGTTTGCATTTTGGTCCTAAAACTTGTTTGTGCAATTGTATGAGTTTGGGAAGTCTTTTTGAGCTGAAATTTCACAGAGAAGCATGAAACCTGATTAATTTCAAGTTGGTAACTTTAATTTGGGTTAAGTCCTCATATTTATCAAGAATTACAATTTGGTCCCTTAAGTTGTAATTTGTTCAATTGGGTCCCTGTTTGATCTCTGATGTTTGTAATCTTGGTGTATGATGTTTGTGTGATCACAATTAGGACTAATGTGCATTTAGACAAGATTAAAAAGAAAAAAAAAGGGTCGTTAATCAAGGTTGACCTTCGGGTTGACTTTGGTTTTCCCCGTGTGACTTTCTTAATTCGGGTCGACCGTCTAGGCCGGGTTAAGGGGGTTACATTTGCGGTCCGTTTTGTAGAGGTTTCAGATGAGCAGGTCTAAATGGGCGTTTCAATAGGCCCGTTGAAATTTTAACTGAGTAAAAAGTACAGAAATTGAGGTTTTGCAATATAATTGTATTGAAAATCTCCTAATCAGTTATTTGAACTCCTAAAATTTGATTAAAACTTGTTTTGCAGTCCTTTTTGTAGAGGTTTTGGACGAGCGGGTCGAAATGGGCCTTTCAATTGACCCGTTGGCATTTTAACTGAGTAAAAAGTATAGAAATTGAGGTTTTGCAATATAATTGTGTTGAAAAGCTCCTAATCAGTTATTTGAACTCCTAATATTTGAATAAAACATTTTTGCGGTCCTTTTTGTAGAGATTTCAGATGAGCAAGTCTAAATGGGCGTTCCAATGGGCCCGTTGGAATTTTAACAAAGTAAAAAGTATAAAATTGAGGTTTTGCAATATAATTGTGTTGAAAAGCTCCTAATCAATTACATAAACTCATAATATTTGATTAAAACTTTTTTTGCAGTCCTATTTGTAGAGGTTTCGGACGAGCGGGTTGAAATGGGCCTTTCAATGGACCCGTTGGAATTATAACTGAGTAAAAAGTATAGAAATTGAGGTTTTGCAATATAATTGTGTTGAAAATCTCCTAATCAATTACATAAACTACTAAAATTTGATTGAACTTGTTTTGCAGTCCTTTTTGTAGAGGTTTCGGACGAGCGGGTCGAAATAGACCTTTCAATGGACCCACTGGAATTTTAACTGAGTAAAAAGTACATAAATTGAGGTTTTGCAATATAATTGTGTTGAAAAGCTCCTAATCAGTTATTTGAACTCCTAATATTTGAATAAAACATTTTTGCGGTCCGTTTTTTAGAGGTTTCAGATGAGCAGGTCTAAATGGGCCTTTCAATGGGCCCGTTGGAATTTTAACTGAGTAAAAATTTTAAAATTGAGGTTTAGCAATATAATTGTGTTGAAAAGCTCCTAATCAATTACATAAACTAATAAAATTTGATTAAAACTTTTTTTGCAGTCCTTAATGTAGAGGTTTCGGACGAACGGGTCGAAATGGGCCTTTCAATGGACCCATTGAAATTTTAACTGAGTAAAAAGTACAGAAATTGAGGTTTTGCAATATAATTGTGTTGAAAAGCTCCTAATAAATTATTTGAACTCCTAAAATTTGATTAAAAGTTGTTTTGCAGTCCTTTTACTAGAGGTTTCGGACGAGCTGGTCTAAATGGGCCTTTCAATGGACCCGTTGGAATTTTAACTGAGTAAAATGTACAGAAATTGAGGTTTTGCAATATAATTGTGTTGAAAAGCTCCTAATCAGTTATTTGAACTCCTAATATTTGAATAAAACATTTTTGCGGTCCTTTTTGTAGAGGTTTCAGATGAGCAGGTTTAAATGGGCCTTTCAATGGGCCCGTTGGAATTTTAACAGAGTAAAAAGTATAAAATTGAGGTTTAGCAATATAATTGTGTTGAAAAGCTCCTAATCTGTTACATAAACTCCTAAATTTTGATTAAAACTTGTTTTGCAGTCCTTAATGTAGAGGTTTCGAACGAGCGGGTCGAAATGGGCCTTTCAATGGACCCGTTGGAATTTTAACTGAGTAAAAAGTACAGAAATTGAGGTTTTGCAATATAATTGTGTTGAAAAGCTCCTAATCAATTAATTGAACTCCTAAAATTTGATTAAAACTTGTTTTACGGTCCTTTTGTAGAGGTTTCGGACGAGCTGGTCTAAATGGGCCTTTCAATGGACCCGTTGGAATTTTAACTGAGTAAAATGTACAGAAATTGAGGTTTTGCAATATAATTGTGTTGAAAAGCTCCTAATAAGTTATTTGAACTCCTAATATTTGAATAAAACATTTTTGCGGTCCTTTTTGTAGAGGTTTCAGATGTGCAGGTCTAAATGGGCCTTTCAATGGGCCCGTTGGAATTTTAAGAGAGTAAAAAGTATAAATTTGAGGTTTAGCAATATAATTGTGTTGAAAAGCTCCTAATCAATTACATAAACTACTAAAATTTTATTAAAACTTTTTTTGCAGTCCTTTTTGTAGAGGTTTCGAACGAGCGGGTCGAAATGGGCCTTTCAATGGACCCGTTGGAATTTTAACTGAGTAAAAAGGACAGAAATTGAGGTTTTGCAATATAATTGTGTTGAAAAGCTCCTAATCAATTAATTGAACTCCTAAAATTTGATTAAAACTTGTTTTGCGGTCCTTTTGTAGAGGTTTCGGACGAGCTGGTCTAAATGGGCCTTTCAATGGACCCGTTGGTATTTGAACTGAGTTAAATGTACAGAAATTGAGGTTTTGAAATATAATTGTTTTGAAAAGCTCCTAATCAGTTATTTGAACTCCTAATATTTTAATAAAACATTTTTGCGGTCCTTTTTGTAGAGGTTTCAGATGAGCAGGTCTAAATGGGCCTTTCAATGGGAGAGTAAAAAGTATAAAATTGAGGTTTAGCAATATAATTGTGTTGAAAAGCTCCTAATCAATTACATAAACTACTAAAATTTTATTAAAACTTTTTTTGCAGTCCTTTTTGTAGAGGTTTCGGACGAGCGGGTCGAAATGGGCCTTTCAATAGACCCGTTGAAATTTTAACTGAGTAAAAAGTACAGAAATTGAGGTTTTGCAATATAATTGTATTGAAAAGCTCCTAATCAGTTATTTGAACTCCTAATATTTGAATAAAACATTTTCGTGGTCCTTTTTGTAGCGGATTCATACGAGAAGTTCTAAATAGGCCTTTTCAATGGCCCCGTTGGAATTTTAACTCAGTAAAAAGTATAAAATTGAGGTTTTACAATATAATTGTGTTGAAAGGCTCCTAATCAATTACATAAACTCTTAAAATTTGATTTAAACCTTTTTTGCAGTCCTTTTTATAGAGGTTTCGGACGAGCGGGTCGAAATGGGCCTTTAAATGGACCCGTTGAAATTTTAACTGAGTAAAAAATACAGAAATTGAGGTTTTGCAATATAATTGTGTTGAAAAGCTCCTAATCAGTTATTTGAACTCCTAATATTTGAATAAAACATTTTTGCAGTCCTTTTTGTAGAGGTTTCAGACGAGAAGTTCTAATAAATCACATAAACTCCTAATATTTGATAAAAACTTTTTTTGCAGTCCTTTTTGTAGAGGTTTCGGACGAGCGGGTCGAAATTGGCCTTTCAATGGACCCGTTGAAATTTTAACTGAGTAAAAAGCACAGAAATTGAGGTTTTGCAATATAATTGTGTTGAAAAGATCCTAATTAGTTATTTGAACTCCTAATATTTGAATAAAACATTTTTGCGGTCCTTTTTGTAGAGGTTTCGGACAAACAGGTCTAAATGGGCCTTTCAATGGGGCCGTTGGAATTTTATCTTAGTAAAAAGTATAAAATTGAGGTTTTTAATTATAATTGTGTTGAAAAGTTCCTAATCAATTATTTGAACTCCTAAAATTTGATCAAAACTATTTTTCGGTTCTTTTTGTCGAGGTTTCGGACGTGTAAGTCTAAATGGGCCTTTCTATGGCCCCGTTAGAATTTTAACTTTGTAAAAAGTATAGAAATTGAGGTTTTGCAATATAATTGTGTTGAAAAGTACCTAATCTATTACATAAACTCCTAAAATTTGATTAAAACCTTTTTTGCAGTCCTTAATGTAGAGGTTTCGGACGAGCGGGTCGAAATAGGCCTTTCAATGGACCCGTTGAAATTTTTTTTTTTTGAAGAAAACGGGCCTCATTAAAAACCCCTACTAAAATCTCCAAGCACAGGCTTGGAGAAACCTAAAAAGGGGAAAAGAGTACCCAAAATATATTATTAACCAAGGTTAAACCTCGCAAAGTACAAAGTTTTTGATACAATCAGGATAACTAGATCCAAAAGATAAAGATGACATGGATCTAAGGGCATGGGTAGCCAACATATGAGCTACTAGATTAGCCTCACGGCGAATATACTGAACTTGTGCCACAGAAAAGTCCTCCAAAGCAGAATGAGCCTCCAGAATCATCGGCCCCAATGGAGAAAGATCTGGCCCAAGAGAGTTGATCCTGTTTGCTAGGGATGCACAGTCTGTCTCGAGAATCAGATGGCGCCAACCCTGAGAAAGGGCAAAAGTGATGCCGGCAAGAAGACCTTTCCCTTCGGATGTAATAGCGTCAGAACAACTGCCCAGCGGAAAAGCTAGGCCACCAACAACCGTCCCAGTGTCATCCCGAGCGACAACACCCACCGCTGCTGCATGAGTGGAAGGATCAAAGGCCCCATCCACATTAACTTTAATAAAACCACGAGGTGGAGGCCTCCATCGAGGAAGAGTCACGGGAGTGGATGAAGTAGTAGAAGATATAGAGTTAGAGTAATCATTATGGAGACTAATAGAGTTGACAGCAATCAGCCAAGGGGGTTGGAGATGTTTATTATGGATCCAATCGTTTCGTCTGTTCCAAATATTCCAGAGGGTAGTCAAAAAAAGGCCAAAAACATCAGGAGAAAGAAGGGAAGCTCCTTCCTCAAGCCATAGGAGGCCCGAAGAGGCGGAACTGTTAACAAAGGAGGAGGGGAGACCAATCAATTTAAGCGTTTCCGATACACCAGAGCAGTCTCGAAGAGCATGAAGAGTCGACTCAAAACCTGAGTTGCAAATGGGGCATGGACCAGAGTCTGGAGCAAAAGTCTGAAGGCGAGCCCCAATAGGCAGGGCTTCAGCCCCCATACGCCAGCCGAAAGTTTTAACCTTAGGTAAAACTTTGAGCTTGGCAAGATATTTCCAAAAGCGAGGGGGACGGAGTCTAGGCTCAGGGGGTCGTTGAAGGAAAAGGTAGTCAGATCTGACAGAATAGATGCCTGAATCATTAGGCTTCCATAGGATGGTATCTCGAAAGTCATTAATAATAGGAACGGATAGAATGGTATTGTCATCGTCCATAGTAAAGTAAGCACGAATTTTGACAGGGTCCCAGGCAGCTTGGTTCTGTAACATAAAATCTCGACAACGAATATGGACTTCCTCCGATAGCTCATAATCCCCATAGAGGTGAACAGTCGAGGATCCTCCCCAATTATCGTGATGGATACGTATGTTACTGTTAATACCCGGGCGATAGAGGAAACCACCAAAAAGGTGTTGCATAGCGTTATAAAGACCTTGCCAGGCAAAAGAACCTCGCACAGGCCGAGAGGCATGAAGTATATTACCCGACGGGAAATACTTGTATTTATATATTTGTCCCAAGAGGGAATCAGGTTCGCAAATGAGACGCCAGAGCTGTTTGCCAAGAAGAGCAATGTTAAAATTATTGAGATCCCGGAAACCCAAACCGCCAACAGATTTAGGCAAGCATATTTGGTCCCATGGGAGCATATGCCAACCTTTTTTGTTTGATTTCCCAGACCACCAATATCGACGAATTGCAGATGTCATATCATCAATAATATTTTGAGGTAATAAATAACAGGACATAACATATTGAGGTAAAGATTGTAAAACGGCTTTAATAAAAATTTCCCTACCACTGAAGGAAAGAAGCTGTTTGTCCCAGCTGGCTAATCTATCATGAACTTTGTCGCGTATAAATCCTAAAGCAAGGGTCTTATTTTTACCAATAAGAAGAGGAACCCCCAGATAGACTCCAGGATTGGTAACCTCTCTAACTTGAAGATAGGAGTTAATAGCTTGTCGAGTAGATGTAGGTGTGCGTGGATTGTAAAATATAGTAGACTTGTCAAAGTTGACAGCTTGCCCAGAGGCAGAGGCATAAGTCTGAAGGGCCAATTTGAGATGCGCAGCTTCATCGGGATTTGTATTGAGGAAAACTATACAATCGTCCGCAAATAAAAGGTGGTTAACCTTGGGACCATGCTTACTAGCTCCTACCCCTGGGAGTAGGCCTTGTAGTTTAGCGTCAGCCAAGAACGCTGAAAGCCCTTGAGTACAGAATAGAAAAAGAAAAGGGGATAAAGGGTCACCTTGACGGAGGCCCCTTTGAGGTCGGAACAAAGGGGAAAAGGAATTGTTGACCTTAACCGTAAAAGAGACTGAAGTAATGCATCTCATGATAATAGAGACCCAGGATGAGGCAAACCCCATACGGGTCATAACATTTTCGAGAAATGACCACTCAACCCTATCAAAGGCCTTTTCCATGTCAAGTTTGAGGGCTGCGCCACGAGAAGATTTAGAGTTTCCAGTATTAATTGAATGAATAATCTCGTGGGCAATAAGGATATTATCTGTAATATTGCGTCCTTGGACAAAAGCAGCTTGATTTGAGCTGATACAGAATGGGATGGTATGTTTCATTCGATTAACCAAAACTTTAGCAATGATTTTGTAAATTACCCGTTGAAATTTTAACTGAGTAAAAAGTACAGAAATTGAGCTTTTGCAATATAATTGTGTTGAAAAGCTCCTAATCAATTATTTGAACTCTTAAAATTTGATTAAAACTTGTTTTGCGGTCCTTTTTGTAGAGGTTTCGGACGAGCAGGTCTAAATGGGCCTTTCAATGGACCCGGTGGAATTTTAACTTTGTAAAAAGTATAGAAATTGAGGTTTTGCAATATAATTGTATTGAAAAGCTCCTAATCAGTTATTTGAACTCATAATATTTGTATAAAACATTTTTGCGGTCCGTTTTGTAGAGGTTTCAGATGAGCAGGTCTAAATGGGCGTTTCAATAGGCCCGTTGGAATTTTAACTGAGTAAAAAGTATAAAATTGAAGTTTAGCAATATAATTGTGTTGAAAAGATCCTAACCAATTACATAAACTACTAAAATTTGATTAAAAGTTTTTTTTGCAGTCCTTAATGTAGAGCTTTTGGACGAACGGGTCGAAATGGGCCTTTCAATGGACCCGTTGAAATTTTAACTGAGTAAAAAGTACAAAACTTGAGGTTTTTCAATATAATTGTGTTGAAAAGCTCCTAATAAATTATTTGAACTCCTAAAATTTGATTAAAAGATGTTTTGCGGTCCTTTTTGTAGAGGTTTCAGACGAGCAGGTCTAAATGAGCCTTTCAATGGACCCGTTGGAATTTTTTTTTTGAAGAAAAAGGGCCTCAACCCGTTGGAATTTTAAGTGAGTAAAAAGTACAGAAATTGAGGTTTTGCAATATAATTGTATTGAAAATCTCCTAATCAGTTATTTGAACTCCTAAAATATGATTAAAACTTGTTTTGCAGTCCTTTTTGTAGAGGTTTTGGACGAGCGGGTCGAAATGGGCCTTTCAATTGACCCGTTGGCATTTTAACTGAGTAAAAAGTATAGAAGTTGAGGTTTTGCAATATAATTGTGTTGAAAAGCTCCTAATCAGTTATTTGAACTCCTAATATTTGAATAAAACATTTTTGCGGTCCTTTTTGTAGAGATTTCAGATGAGCAAGTCTAAATGGGCGTTCCAATGGGCCCGTTGGAATTTTGACAGAGTAAAAAGTATAAAATTGAGGTTTTGCAATATAATTGTGTTGAAAAGCTCCTAATCAATTACATAAACTCATAATATTTGATTAAAACTTTTTTTGCAGTCCTATTTGTAGAGGTTTCGGACGAGCGGGTCGAAATGGGCCTTTCAATGGACCCGTTGGAATTTTAACTGAGTAAAACGTACAAAAATTGAGGTATTGCAATCTAATTGTTTTTAAAAGTTCCTAATCAATTACATGAGCTACTAAAATTCGTTTAAGGACGAGCGGGTCGAAATGGGCCTTTCAATGGATCCGTTGGAATTTTAACTGAGTAAAAAGTATAGAAATTGAGGTTTTGCAATATATTTGTGTTGAAAAGCTCCTAATCAATTATTTAAACTCCTAAAATTTGATTAAAACTTGTTTTGCGGTCCTTTTTGTAGAGGTTTCGGACGAGCTGGTCTAAATGGGCCTTTCATTGGACCCGTTGGAATTTTAACTGAGTAAAATGTACAGAAAATGAGGTTTTGCAATATAATTGTGTTGAAAAGCTCCTAATCAGTTATTTGAACTCCTAATATTTGAATAAAACATTTTTGCGGTCCTTTTTGTAGAGGTTTCAGATGAGCAAGTCTAAATGGGCCTTTCAATGGGCCCGTTGGAATTTTAACAGAGTAAAAAGTATAAAATTGAGGTTTAGCAATATAATTGTGTTGAAAAGCTCCTAATCTGTTACATAAACTCCTAAATTTCGATTAAAACTTGTTTTGCAGTCCTTAATGTAGAGGTTTCGAATGAACGGGTCGAAATGGGCCTTTCAATGGACCCGTTGGAATTTTAACTGAGTAAAAAGTACAGAAAATTGAGGTTTTGCAATATAATTGTGTTGAAAAGCTCCTAATCAATTATTTGAACTCCTAATATTTGAATAAAACATTTTGCGATCCTTTTTGTAGAGGTTTCGGACGAGCTGGTCGAAATGGGCCTTTCAATGGACATGTTGGAATTTTAACTGAGTAAAAAGTACATAAATTGAGGTTTTGCAATATAATAGTGTTCAAAAGCTCCTAATCTGTTACATAAACCCCTAAATTTTGATTAAAACTTGTTTTGCAGTCCTTAATGTAGAGGTTTCGAACGAGCGGGTCGAAATGGGCCTTTCAATGGACCCGTTGGAATTTTAACTGAGTAAAAAGTACAGAAATTGAGGTTTTGCAATATAATTGTGTTGAAAAGCTCCTAATGAATTAATTGAACTCCTAAGATTTGATTAAAACTTGTTTTGCGGTCCTTTTTGTAGAGGTTTCGGACGAGCTGGTCTAAATGGGCCATTCAATGGACCCGTTGGAATTTTAACTGAGTAAAATGTACAGAAATTGAGGTTTTGCAATATAATTGTATTGAAAAGCTCCTAATTAGTTATTTGAACTCCTAATATTTGAATAAAACATTTTCGTGGTCCTTTTTGTAGAGGATTCATACGAGAAGTTCTAAATAGGCCTTTCAATGGCCCTGTTGGAATTTTAACTCAGTAAAAAGTATAAAATTGAGGTTTTACAATATAATTGATTTGAAAGGCTCCTAAGAAATTACATAAACTCTTAAAATTTGATTAAAACCTTTTTTGCAGTCCTTTTTATAGAGGTTTCGGACGAGCGGGCCAAAATGGGCCTTTCAATGGACCTGTTGGAATTTTAACTGAGTAAAAGGTACAGAAAATTGAGGTTTTGCAATATAATTGTGTTGAAAAGCTCCTAATCAATTATTTGAACTCCTAATCTTTGAATAAAACATTTTGCGGTCCTTTTTGTAGAGGTTTCGGACGAGTGGGTCGAAATGGGCCTTTCAATGGACATGTTGGAATTTTAACTGAGTAAAAAGTACATAAATTGAGGTTTTGCAATGTAATAGTGTTCAAAAGCTCCTAATCTGTTACATAAACCCCTAAATTTTGATTAAAACTTGTTTTGCAGTCCTTAATGTAGAGGTTTCGAACGAGCGGGTCAAAATGGGCCTTTCAATGGACCCGTTGGAATTTTAACTGAGTAAAAAGTACAGAAATTGAGGTTTTGCAATATAATTGTGTTGAAAAGCTCCTAATGAATTAATTGAACTCCTGAGATTTGATTAAAACTTGTTTTGCGGTCCTTTTTGTAGAGGTTTCGGACGAGCTGCTCTAAATGGGCCATTCAATGGACCCGTTGGAATTTTAACTGAGTAAAATGTACAGAAATTGAGGTTTTGCAATATAATTGTATTGAAAAGCTCCTAATTAGTTATTTGAACTCCTAATATTTGAATAAAACATTTTCGTGGTCCTTTTTGTAGAGGATTCATACGAGAAGTTCTAAATAGGCCTTTCAATGGCCCTGTTGGAATTTTAACTCAGTAAAAAGTATAAAATTGAGGTTTTACAATATAATTGTGTTAAAAGGCTCCTAATCAATTACATAAACTCTTAAAATTTGATTAAAACCTTTTTTGCAGTCCTTTTTATAGAGGTTTCGGACGAGCGGGTTGAAATGGGCCTTTAAATGGACCCGTTGAAATTTTAACTCAGTAAAAACTACAGAAATTGAGGTTTTGCAATATAATTGTGTTGGAAAGCTCCTAATTAGTTATTTGAACTCCTAATATTTGAATAAAACATTTTTGCGGTCCTTTTGTAGAGGTTTCAAACGAGCAGGTCTAAATGGGCCTTTTAATGGGACCGTTGGAATTTTAACTGAGTAAAAAGTATAAAATTGAGTTTTTTCAATATAATTGTGTTAAAAGTTCCTAATCAATTATTTGAACTCCTAAAATATGATTAAAACTATTTTGCGGTCCTTTTTGTCGAGGTTTCGGACGAGCAGGTCTAAATGTGCCTTTCAATGGACCCGTTAGAATTTTAACTGAGTAAAAAGTATAGAAATTGAGGTTTTGAAAAATAATTGTGTTGAAATGATCCTAATCTATTACATAAACTCCTAAAATTTGATTAAAACTTTTTTTGTTGTCCTTAATGTAGAGGTTTCGGATGAGCGGGTCGAAATGGGCCTTTCAATGGACCCGTTGAAATTTTAACTAAGTAAAAAGTACAGAAATTGAGGTATTGCTACATAATTGTGTTGAAAAGCTCCTAATCAATTATTTGAACTCCTAAAATTTGATTAAAACTCTTTTTACGGTCCTTTTTGTAGAGGTTTCGGACGAGCAGGTCTAAATGGGCCTTTCAATGGACCCGTTGGAATTTTAACTGAGTAAAAAGTATAGAAATTGAGGTTTTGCAATATAATTGTGTTGAAAAGCTCCTAATCTATTACATAAACTCCTAAAATTTGATTAAAACTTTTTTTTGCAGTCCTTAATGTAGAGGTTTCGGACGAACGGGTCGAAATGGGCCTTTCAATAGACCCGTTGAAATTTTAACTGAGTAAAACGTACAGAAATGGAGGTTTTGCAATATAATTGTGTTTAAAAGCTCCTAATAAATTATTTGAACTCCTAAAATTTGATTAAAAGTAGTTTTGCGGTCCTTTTTGTAGAGGTTTCGGACGAGCAGGTCTAAATGGGCCTTTCAATGGACCCGTTGAATTTTAACTGAGTAAAAAGTACAGAAATTGAGGTATTGCAATATAATTTTGTTGAAAAGTTCCTAATCAATTACATGAGCTGCTAAAATTTGTTCAAGGACGAGCGGGTCGAAATGGGCCTTTCAATGGACCCATTGGAATTTTAACTGAGTAAAAAGTACAAAAATTGAGGTTTTGCAATATATTTGTGTTGAAAAGCTCCTAATCAATTATTTGAGCTCCTAAAATTTGATTAAAACTTGTTTTGCGGTCCTTTTGTAGAGGTTTCGGACGAGCTGGTCTAAATGGGCCTTTTATTGGCCCCGTTGGAATTTTAACTGAGTAAAATGTACAGAAATTGAGGTTTTGCAATATAATTGTGTTGAAAAGCTCCTAATAAGTTATTTGAACTCCTAATATTTGGATAAACATTTTTGCGGTCCATTTTGTAGAGGTTTCAGACGAGAAGTTCTACATGGGCCTTTCAATGGGCCCGTTGGAATTTTAACTGAGTAAAAAGTATAAAATTGAGGTTTTGCAATATAATTGTGTTGAAACGTTCCTAATCAATTAGATAAACTCCTAAGATTTGATTAAAACTTTTTTTGCAGTCCTTTTTGTAGAGGTTTCGGACGAGCGGGTCGAAATTGGCCTTTCATTGGACCCGTTGAAATTTTAACTGAGTAAAAAGTACAGAATTTGAGGTTTTGCAATATAATTGTGTTGAAAAGCTCCTAATCAATTACATGAACTCCTAAAATAACTGAGTAAATTGCGGGTTTGCAATATAATTATGTTGAAAAGCTCCTAATCAATTATTTGAACTCCTAATATTTGATTAAAACTTGTTTTGCAGTCCATTTTGCAGAGGTTTCGGACGAGCGGGCCGAAATGGGCCTTTCAATTGACCCATTGGAATTTTAACTGAGTAAAAAGTACAGAAAATTGAGGTTTTGCAATATAATTGTGTTGAAAAGCTTTTAATCAATTATTTGAACTCCTAATATTTGAATAAAACATTTTTGCGGTCCTTCTTGTAAAGGTTTCAGACGAGCGGGTCGAAATGGGCCTTTCAATGGACATGTTGGAATTTTTACTGAGTAAAAAGTACATAAATTGAGGTTTTGCAATATAATTGTGTTCAAAAGCTCTTAATCTGTTACATAAACTCCTAAATTTTGATTAAAACTTGTTTTGCTGTCCTTAATGTAGATGTTTCGAACGAGCGGGTCGAAATGGGCCTTTCAATGGACCCGTTAGAATTTTAACTGCGTAAAAAGTACAGAAATTGAATTTTTGCAATATAAATGTGTTGAAAAGCTCCTAATGAATTAATTGAACTCCTAAGATTTGATTAAAACTTGTTTTGCGGTCCTTTTTGTAGATGTTTCAGACGAGCTGGTCTAAATGGGCCATTCAATGGACCCGTTGGAATTTTAACTGAGTAAAATGTACAGAAATTGAGGTTTTGCAATATAATTGTATTGAAAAGCTCCTAATTAGTTATTTGAACTCATAATATTTGAATAAAACATTTTCGTGGTCCTTTTTGTAGAGGATTCATACGAGAAGTTCTAAATAGGCCTTTCAATGGCCCTGTTGGAATTTTAACTCAGTAAAAAGTATAAAATTGAGGTTTTACAATATAATTGTGTTGAAAGGCTACTAATCAAATACATAAACTCTTAAAATTTGATTAAAACCTTTTTTGCAGTCCTTTTTATAGAGGTTTCGGACGAGCGGGTCGAAATGGGCCTTTAAATGGACCCGTTGGAATTTTAACTGAGTAAAAAGTACAAAAATTGAGGTTTTGCAATATATTTGTGTTGAAAAGCTCCTAATCAATTATTTGAACTCCTAAAATTTGATTAAAACTTGTTTTGCGGTCCTTTTGTAGAGGTTTCGGACGAGCTGGTCTAAATGGGCCTTTCATTGGACCCGTTGGAATTTGAACTGAGTAAAATGTACAGAAATTGAGGTTTTGCAATGTAATTGTGTTGAAAAGCTCCTAATAAGTTATTTGAACTCCTAATATTTGGATAAACATTTTTGCGGTCCATTTTGTAGAGGTTTCAGACGAGAAGTTCTAAATGGGCCTTTCAATGGGCCCGTTGGAATTTTAACTGAGTAAAAAGTATAAAATTGAGGTTTTTCAATATAATTGTGTTAAAAGTTCCTAATCAATTATTTGAACTCCTAAAATATGATTAAAACTATTTTGCGGTCCTTTTTGTCGAGGTTTCGGACGAGCAGGTCTAAATGTGCCTTTTAATGGACCCGTTAGAATTTTAACTGAGTAAAAAGTATAGAAATTGAGGTTTTGAAAAATAATTGTGTTGAAAAGATCCTAATCTATTACATAAACTCCTAAAATTTGATTAAAACTTTTTTTGTTGTCCTTAATGTAGAGGTTTCGGACGAGCAGGTCGAAATGGGCCTTTCAGTGGACCCGTTGAAATTTTAACTGAGAAAAAAGTACAGAAATTGAGGTATTGCTACATAATTGTGTTGAAAAGCTCCTAATCAATTATTTGAATTCTTAAAATTTGATTAAAACTTGTTTTGCGGTCCTTTTTGTAGAGGTTTCGGACGAGCAGGTCTAAATGGGCCTTTCAATGGACCCGGTGGAATTTTAACTGAGTAAAAAGAATAGAAATTGAGGTTTCGCAATATAATTGTGTTGAAAAGCTCCTAATCTATTACATAAACTCCTAAAATTTGATTAAAACTTTTTTTTGCAGTACTTAATGTAAAGGTTTCGGTCGAACGGGTCGAAATGGGCCTTTCAATGGACCCATTGAAATTTTAACTCAGTAAAACGTACAGAAATTGAGGTTTTGCAATATAATTGTGTTTAAAAGCTCCTAATAAATTATTTGAACTTCTAAAATTTGATTAAAAGTAGTTTTGCGGTCCTTTTTGTAGACGTTTCAGACGAGCAGGTCTAAATGGGCCTTTCAATGGACCCGTTGGAATTTTAACTGAGTAAAACGTACAAAAATTGAGGTATTGCAATATAATTGTTTTGAAAAGTTCCTAATCAATTACATGAGCTATTAAAATTCGTTTAAGGACGAGCGGGTCGAAATGGGCCTTTCAATGGATCCGTTAGAATTTTAACTGAGTAAAAAGTATAGAAATTGAGGTTTTGCAATATATTTGTGTTGAAAAGCTCCTAATCAATTATTTGAACTCCTAAAATTTGATTAAAACTTGTTTTGCGGTCCTTTTTGTAGAGGTTTCGGACGAGCTGGTCTAAATGGGCCTTTCATTGGACCCGTTGGAATTTTAACTGAGTAAAATGTACAGAAATTGAGGTTTTGCAATATAATTGTGTTGAAAAGCTCCTAATCAGTTATTTGAACTCCTAATATTTGAATAAAACATTTTTGCGGTCCTTTTTGTAGAGGTTTCAGACGAGAAGTTCTAAATGGGCCTTTCAATGGGCCCGTTGGAATTTTAACTGAGTAAAAAGTATAAAATTGAGGTTTTGCAATATAATTGTGTTGAAACGTTCCTAATCAATTACATAAACTCCTAAGATTTGATAAAAACTTTTTTTGAAGTCCTTTTTGTAGAGGTTTCGGACGAGCGGGTCGAAATTGGCCTTTCAATGGACCCGTTGAAATTTTAACTCAGTAAAAAGTACATAAATTGAGGTTTTACAATATAATTCTGTTGAAAAGCTCCTAATTAGTTATTTGAACTCCTAATATTTGAACAAAACATTTTTTCGGTCCTTTTTGTAGATGTTTCGGACAAGCAGGTCTAAATGGGCCTTTCAATGGGCCCGTTGGAATTTTAACTTAGTAAAAAGTTTAAAATTGAGGTTTTTAATTATAATTGTGTTGAAAAGTTCCTAATCAATTATTTGAACTCCTAAAATTTGATAAAAACTATTTTGCGGTCCTTTTTTTCGAGGTTTCGGACGTGTAAGTCTAAATGGGCCTTTCAATGGCCCCGTTAGAATTTTAACTCAGTAAAAAGTATAGAAATTGAGGTTTTGCAATATAATTGTGTTGAAAAGATCCTAATCAATTACATAAACTACTAAAATATGATTAAAAGTTTTTTTGCAGTCCTTAATGAAGAGCTTTCGGACGAACGGGTCGAAATGGGCCTTTCAATAGACCCGTTGAAATTTTAACTGAGTAAAAAGTACAGAAATTGAGGTTTTTCAATATAATTTTGTTGAAAAGCTCCTAATAAATTATTTGAACTCCTAAAATTTGATTAAAAGATGTTTTGCGGTCCTTTTTGTAGAGGTTTCAGACGAGCAGGTCTAAATGGGCCTTTCAATGGACCCGTTGGAATTTTTTTTTTTTTTGAAGAAAAAGGGCCTCAACCCGTTGGAATTTTAAGTGAGTAAAAAGTACAGAAATTGAGGTTTTGAAATATAATTGTATTGAAAATCTCCTAATCAGTTATTTGATCTCCTAAAATTTGATTAAAACTTGTTTTGCAGTCCTTCTTGTAGAGGTTTTGGACGAGCGGGTCGAAATGGGCCTTTCAATTGACCCGTTGGCATTTTAACTGAGTAAAAAGTATAGAAATTGAGGTTTTGCAATATAATTGTGTTGAAAAGCTCCTAATCAGTTATTTGAACTCCTAATATTTGAATAAAACATTTTTGCGGTCCTTTTTGTAGAGATTTCAGATGAGCAAGTCTAAATGGGCGTTCCAATGGGCCCGTTGGAATTTTAACAGAGTAAAAAGTATAAAATTGAGGTTTTGCAATATAATTGTGTTGAAAAGCTGCTAATCAATTACATAAACTCATAGTATTTGATTAAAACTTTTTTTGCAGTCCTATTTGTAGAGGTTTCGGACGAGCGGGTCGAAATGGGCCTTTCAATGGACCCGTTGGAATTTTAACTGAGTAAAATGTACAGAAATTGAGGTTTTGCAATATAATTGTGTTGAAAAGCTCCTAATCAGTTATTTGAACTCCTAATATTTGAATAAAACATTTTTGCGGTCCTTTTTGTAGAGGTTTCAGATGAGCAGGTCTAAATGGGCCTTTCAATGGGCCCGTTGGAATTTTAACAGAGTAAAAAGTATAAAATTGAGGTTTAGCAATATAATTGTGTTGAAAAGCTCCTAATCTGTTACATAAACTCCTAAACTTTGATTAAAACTTGTTTTGAAGTCCTTAATGTAGAGGTTTCGAACGAGCGGGTCAAAATGGGCCTTTCAATGGACCCGTTGGAATTTTAACTGAGTAAAAAGTACAGAAATTGAGGTTTTGCAATATATTTTTGTTGAAAAGCTCCTAATCAATTATTTGAACTCCTAAAATTTGATTAAAACTTGTTTTGCGGTCCTTTTTGTAGAGGTTTCGGACGAGCGCGTCGAAATTGGCCTTTCAATGGACCCGTTGAAATTTTAACTCAGTAAAAAGTACAGAAATTGAGGTTTTGCAATATAATTCTGTTGAAAAGCTCCTAATTAGTTATTTGAACTCCTAATATTTGAACAAAACATTTTTTCGGTCCTTTTTGTAGAGGTTTCGGACAAGCAGGTCTAAATGGGCCTTTCAATGGGCCTGTTGGAATTTTAACTTAGTAAAAAGTATAAAATTGAGGTTTTTAATTATTATTGTGTTGAAAAGTTCCTAATCAATTATTTGAACTCCTAAAATTTGATAAAAACTATTTTGCGGTCCTTTTTTTCGAGGTTTCGGACGTGTAAGTCTAAATGGGCCTTTCAATGGCCCCGTTAGAATTTTAACTCAGTAAAAAGTATAGAAATTGAGGTTTTGCAATATAATTGTGTTGAAAAGATCCTAATCAATTACATAAACTACTAAAATATGATTAAAAGTTTTTTTGCAGTCCTTAATGTAGAGCTTTCGGACGAACGGGTCGAAATGGGCCTTTCAATGGACCCGTTGAAATTTTAACTGAGTAAAAAGTACAGAAATTGAGGTTTTTCAATATAATTGTGTTGAAAAGCTCCTAATAAATTATTTGAACTCCTAAAATTTGATTAAAAGATGTTTTGCGGTCCTTTTTGTAGAGGTTTCAGACGAGCAGGTCTAAATGGGCCCTTCAATGGACCCGTTGGAATTTTTTTTTTTTGAAGAAAAAGGGCCTCAACCCGTTGGAATTTTAAGTGAGTAAAAAGTACAGAAATTGAGGTTTTGCAATATAATTGTATAGAAAATCTCCTAATCAGTTATTTGAACTCCTAAAATTTGATTAAAACTTGTTTTGCAGTCCTTTTTGTAGAGGTTTTGGACGAGCGGGTCGAAATGGGCCTTTCAATTGACCCGTTGGCATTTTAACTGAGTAAAAAGTATAGAAATTGAGGTTTTGCAATATAATTGTGTTGAAAAGCTCCTAATCAGTTATTTGAACTCCTAATATTTGAATAAAACATTTTTGCGGTCCTTTTTGTAGAGATTTCAGATGAGCAAGTCTAAATGGGCGTTCCAATGGGCCCGTTGGAATTTTAACAGAGTAAAAAGTATAAAATTGAGGTTTTGCAATATAATTGTGTTGAAAAGATCCTAATCTATTACATGAACTCCTAAAATTTGATTAAAACTTTTTTTTGCAGTCCTTAATGTAGAGGTTTCGGACGAGCGGGTCGAAATGGGCCTTTCAATGGACCCGTTGGAATTTTAACTGAGTAAAATGTACAGAAATTGAGGTTTTGCAATATAATTGTGTTGAAAAGCTCCTAATCAGTTATTTGAACTCCTAATATTTGAATAAAACATTTTTGCGGTCCTTTTTGTAGAGGTTTCAGATGAGCAGGTCTAAATGGGCCTTTCAATGGGCTCGTTGGAATTTTAACAGAGTAAAAAGTATAAAATTGAGGTTTAGCAATATAATTGTGTTGAAAAGCTCCTAATCTGTTACATAAACTCCTAAACTTTGATTAAAACTTGTTTTGAAGTCCTTAATGTAGAGGTTTCGAACGAGCGGGTCAAAATGGGCCTTTCAATGGACCCGTTGGAATTTTAACTGAGTAAAAAGTACAGAAATCGAGGTTTTGCAATATAATTGTGTTGAAAAGCTCCTAATCAATTAATTGAACTCCTAAAATTTGATTAAAACTTGTTTTGCGGTCCTTTTGTATAGGTTTCGGACGAGCTGGTCTACATGGGCCTTTCAATGGACCCGTTGGAATTTTAACTGAGTAAAATGTACAGAAATTGAGGTTTTGCAATATAATTGTGTTGAAAAGCTCCTAATCAGTTATTTGAACTCCTAATATTTGAATAAAACATTTTTGCGGTCCTTTTTGTAGAGGTTTCAGATGAGCAGGTCTAAATGGGCCTTTCAATGGGCCCGTTGGAATTTTAACAGAGTAAAAAGTATAAAATTGAGGTTTAGCAATATAATTGTGTTGAAAAGCTCCTAATCAATTACATAAACTACTAAAATTTTATCAAAACTTTTTTTGCAGTCCTTTTTGTAGAGGTTTCGGACGAGCGGGTCGAAATGGGCCTTTCAATAGACCCTTTGAAATTTTAACTGAGTAAAAAGTACAGAAATTGTGGTTTTGCAATATAATTGTGTTGAAAAGTTCCTAATCAATTACATGAGCTGCTAAAATTTGTTTAAGGACGAGCGGGTCGAAATGGGCCTTTCAATGGACCCGTTGGAATTTTAACTGAGTAAAAAGTACAGAAATTGAGGTTTTGCAATATATTTGTGTTGAAAAGCTCCTAATCAATTATTTGAACTCCTAAAATTTGATTAAAACTTGTTTTGCGGTCCTTTTTGTAGAGGTTTCAGACGAGCTGGTCTAAATGGGCCTTTCATTGGACCCGTTGGAATTTTAGCTGAGTAAAATGTACAGAAATTGAGGCTTTGCAATATAATTGTGTTGAAAGGCTCCTAATCAGTTATTTGAACTCCTAATATTTGAATAAAATATTTTTGCGATCCTTTTTGTAGAGGTTTCAGACGAGAAGTTCTAAATGGGCCTTCAATGGGCCCGTTGGAATTTTAACTGAGTAAAAAGTATAAAATTGAGGTTTTGCAATATAATTGTGTTGAAACATTCCTAATCAATTAGATAAACTCCTGAGATTTGATTAAAACTTTTTTTGCAGTCCTTTTTGTAGAGGTTTCGGACGAGCAGGTCGAAATTGGCCTTTAAATGGACCCGTTGAAATTTTAACTGAGTAAAAAGTACAGAAATTGAGGTTTTGCAATATAATTGTGTTGAAAAGCTCCTAATCAGTTATTTGAACTCATAATATTTGAATAAAACATTTTTGCGGTCCTTTTGTAGAGGTTTCAGACGAGCAGGTCTAAATGGGCCTTTCAATGGGACCGTTGGAATTTTAACTGAATAAAAAGTATAAAATTGAGGTTTTTCAATATAATTGTGCTAAAAGGTCCTAATCAATTATTTGAACTCCTAGAATTATATTAAAACTATTTTGCGGTCCTTTTTGTCGAGGTTTCGGACGAACAGGTCTAAATGGGCCTTTTAATGGACCCGTTAGAATTTTAACTGAGTAAAAAGAATAGAAATTGAGGTTTTGAAATATAATTGTGTTGAAAAGATCCTAATCTATTACATAAACTCCTAAAATTTGATTAAAACTTTTTTTGTTGTCCTTAATGTAGAGGTTTCGGACGAGCGGCTCGAAATGGGCCTTTCAATGGACCCGTTGAAATTTTAACTGAGTAAAAAGTATAGAAATTGAGGTATTGCTACATAATTGTGTTGAAAAGCTCCTAATCAATTATTTGAACTCCTAAAATTTGATTAAAACTTGTTTTACGGTCCTTTTTGTAGAGGTTTCGGACAAGCAGGTCTAAATGGGCCTTTCAATGGACCCGTTGGAATTTTAACTGAGTAAAAAGTATAGAAATTGAGGTTTTGCAATATAATTGTGTTGAAAAGCTCCTAATCTATTACATAAACTCCTAAAATTTGATTAAAACTTTTTTTTGCAGTCCTTAATGTAGAGGTTTCGGACGAACGGGTCGAAATGGGCCTTTCAATGGACCCGTTGAAATTTTAACTTAGTAAAACGTACAGAAATTGAGGTTTTGCAATATAATTGTGTTTAAAAGCTCCTAATAAATTATTTGAACTCCTAAAATTTGATTAAAAGTAGTTTTGCAGTCCTTTTGTAGAGGTTTCGGACGAGCAGGTCTAAATGGGACTTTCAATGGACCCGTTGAATTTTAACTGTACAGAAATTGAGGTATTGCAATATAATTGTGTTGAAAAGTTCCTAATCAATTACATGAGCTGCTAAAATTTGTTTAAGGACGAGCGGGTAGAAATGGACCTTTCAATGGACCCGTTGGAATTTTAACTGAGTAAAAAGTACAGAAATTGAGGTTTTGCAATCTATTTGTGTTGAAAAGCTCCTAATCAATTATTTGAACTCCTAAAATTTGATTAAAACTTGTTTTGCGGTCCTTTTTGTAGAGGTTTCGGACGAGCTGGTCTAAATGGGCCTTCCATTGGACCCGTTGGAATTTTAGCTGAGTAAAATGTACAGAAATTGAGGTTTTGCAATATAATTGTGTTGAAAAGCTCCTAATCAGTTATTTGAACTCCTAATATTTGAATAAAATATTTTTGCGGTCCTTTTTGTAGAGGTTTCAGACGAGAAGTTCTAAATGGGCCTTTCAATGGGCCCGTTGGAATTTTAACTAAGTAAAAAGTATAAAATTGAGGTTTTGCAATATAATTGTGTTGAAACGTTCCTAATCAATTAGATAAACTCCTGAGATTTGATTTAAACTTTTTTTGCAGTCCTTTTTGTAGAGGTTTCGGACGAGCGGGTCGAAATTGGCCTTTCATTGGACCCGTTGAAATTTTAACTGAGTAAAAAGTACAGAAATTGAGGTTTTGCAATATAATTGTGTTGAAAAGCTCCTAATCAATTACATGAACTCCTAAAATATGATTAAAACTTGTTTTGCAGTCCTTTTTGTAGAGGTTTCGGACGAGCGGGTCGAAATGGGCCTTTCAATGGACCCGTTGGAATTTTAACTGAGTAAAAAGTACAGAAATTGCGGGTTTGCAGTATAATTATGTTGAAAAGCTCCTAATCAATTATTTGAACTCCTAATATTTGATTAAAACTTGTTTTGTAGTCCATTTTGCAGAGGTTTCAGACGAGCGGGCCAAAATGGGCCTTTCAATGGACCCGTTGGAATTTTAACTGAGTAAAAGGTACAGAAAATTGAGGTTTTGCAATATAATTGTGTTGAAAAGCTCCTAATCAATTATTTGAACTCCTAATATTTGAATAAAACATTTTGCGGTCCTTTTTGTAGAGGCTTCGGACGAGCGGGTCAAAATGGGCCTTTCAACGGACATGTTGGAATTTTAACTGAGTAAAAAGTACATAAATTGAGGTTTTGCAATATAATAGTGTTCAAAAGCTCCTAATCTGTTACATAAACCCCTAAATTTTGATTAAAACTTGTTTTGCAGTCCTTAATGTAGAGGTTTCGAACGAGCGGGTCGAAATGGGCCTTTCAATGGACCCGTTGGAATTTTAACTAAGTAAAAAGTACAGAAATTGAGGTTTTGCAATATAATTGTGTTGAAAAGCTCCTAATGAATTAATTGAACTCCTAAGATTTGATTAAAACTTGTTTTGCGGTCCTTTTTGTAGAGGTTTCGGACGAGCTGGTCTAAATGGGCCATTCAATGGACCCGTTGGAATTTTAACTGAGTAAAATGTACAGAAATTGAGGTTTTGCAATATAATTGTATTGAAAAGCTCCTAATTAGTTATTTGAACTCCTAATATTTGAATAAAACATTTTCGTGGTCCTTTTTGTAGAGGATTCATACGAGAAGTTCTAAATAGGCCTTTCAATGGCCCTGTTGGAATTTTAACTCAGTAAAAAGTATATATAATTGTGTTGAAAGGCTCCTAATCAATTACATAAACTCTTAAAATTTGATTAAAACCTTTTTTGCAGTCCTTTTTATAGAGGTTTCGGACGAGCGGGCCAAAATGGGCCTTTCAATGGACCTGTTGGAATTTTAACTGAGTAAAAGGTACAGAAAATTGAGGTTTTGCAATATAATTGTGTTGAAAAGCTCCTAATCAATTATTTGAACTCCTAATATTTGAATAAAACATTTTGCGGTCCTTTTTGTAGAGGTTTCGGACGAGCGGGACGAAATGGGCCTTTCAATGGACATGTTGGAATTTTAACTGAGTAAAAAGTACATAAATTGAGGTTTTGCAATATAATAGTGTTCAAAAGCTCCTAATCTGTTACATAAACCCCTAAATTTTGATTAAAACTTGTTTTGCAGTCCTTAATGTAGAGGTTTCGAACGAGCGGGTCGAAATGGGCCTTTCAATGGACCCGTTGGAATTTTAACTGAGTAAAAAGTACAGAAATTGAGGTTTTGCAATATAATTGTGTTGAAAAGCTCCTAATGAATTAATTGAACTCCTGAGATTTGATTAAAACTTGTTTTGCGGTCCTTTTTGTAGAGGTTTCGGACGAGCTGGTCTAAATGGGCCATTCAATGGACCCGTTGGAATTTTAACTGAGTAAAATGTACAGAAATTGAGGTTTTGCAATATAATTGTATTGAAAAGCTCCTAATTAGTTATTTGAACTCCTAATATTTGAATAAAACATTTTCGTGGTCCTTTTTGTAGAGGATTCATACGAGAAGTTCTAAATAGGCCTTTCAATGGCCCTGTTGGATTTTAACTCAGTAAAAAGTATAAAATTGAGGTTTTACAATATAATTGTGTTGAAAGGCTCCTAATCAATTACATAAACTCTTAAAATTTGATTAAAACCTTTTTTGCAGTCCTTTTTATAGAGGTTTCGGACGAGCGGGTTGAAATGGGCCTTTAAATGGACCCGTTGAAATTTTAACTCAGTAAAAAGTAGAGAAATTGAGGTTTTGCAATATAATTGTGTTGAAAAGCTCCTAATTAGTTATTTGAACTCCTAATATTTGAATAAAACATTTTTGCGGTCCTTTTGTAGAGGTTTCAAACGAGCAGGTCTAAATGGGCCTTTCAATGGGACCGTTGGAATTTTAACTGAGTAAAAAGTATAAAATTGAGTTTTTTCAATATAATTGTGTTAAAAGTTCCTAATCAATTATTTGAACTCCTAAAATATGATTAAAACTATTTTGCGGTCCTTTTTGTCGAGGTTTCGGACGAGCAGGTCTAAATGTGCCTTTCAATGGACCCGTTAGAATTTTAACTGAGTAAAAAGTATAGAAATTGAGGTTTTGAAAAATAATTGTGTTGAAAAGATCCTAATCTATTACATAAACTACTAAAATTTGATTAAAACTTTTTTTGTTGTCCTTAATGTAGAGGTTTCGGATGAGCGGGTCGAAATGGGCCTTTTAATGGGCCCGTTGAAATTTTAACTGAGTAAAAAGTACAGAAATTGAGGTATTGCTACATAATTGTGTTGAAAAGCTCCTAATCAATTATTTGAACTCCTAAAATTTGATTAAAACTCTTTTTACGGTCCTTTTTGTAGAGGTTTCGGACAAGCAGGTCTAAATGGGCCTTTCAATGGACCTGTTGGAATTTTAACTCAGTAAAAAGTATAGAAATTGAGGTTTTGCAATATAATTGTGTTGAAAAGCTCCTAATCTATTACATAAACTCCTAAAATTTGATTAAAACTTTTTTTTGCAGTCCTTAATGTAGAGGTTTCGGACGAACGTGTCGAAATGGGCCTTTCAATAGACCCGTTGAAATTTTAACTGAGTAAAACGTACAGAAATGGAGGTTTTGCAATATAATTGTGTTTAAAAGCTCCTAATAAATTATTTGAACTCCTAAAATTTGATTAAAAGTAGTTTTGCGGTCCTTTTTGTAGAGGTTTCGGACGAGCAGGTCTAAATGGGCCTTTCAATGGACCCGTTGAATTTTAACTGAGTAAAAAGTACAGAAATTGAGGTATTGCAATATAATTTTGTTGAAAAGTTCCTAATCAATTACATGAGCTGCTAAAATTTGTTTAAGGACGAGCGGGTCGAAATGGGCCTTTCAATGGACCCGTTGGAATTTTAACTGAGTAAAAAGTACAAAAATTGAGGTTTTGCAATATATTTGTGTTGAAAAGCTCCTAATCAATTATTTGAACTCCTAAAATTTGATTAAAACTTGTTTTGCGGTCCTTTTTGTAGAGGTTTCGGACGAGCTGGTCTAAATGGGCCTTTCATTGGACCCGTTG
Source organism: Hibiscus tridactylites (assembly GCA_958450335.1). Classification (NCBI taxonomy): domain Eukaryota; kingdom Viridiplantae; phylum Streptophyta; class Magnoliopsida; order Malvales; family Malvaceae; genus Hibiscus; species Hibiscus tridactylites. Next base: position 55,949,663 of record OY288266.1, read on the forward strand.
GAATTTGAACTGAGTAAAATGTACAGAAATTGAGGTTTTGCAATATAATTGTGTTGAAAAGCTCCTAATAAGTTATTTGAACTCCTAATATTTGGATAAACATTTTTGCGGTCCATTTTGTAGAGGTTTCAGACGAGAAGTTCTAAATGGGCCTTTCAATGGGCCCATTGGAATTTTAACTGAGTAAAAAGTATAAAATTGAGGTTTTGCAATATAATTGTGTTGAAACGTTCCTAATCAATTAGATAAACTCCTAAGATTTGATTAAAACTTTTTTTGCAGTCCTTTTTGTAAAGGTTTCGGACGAGCGGGTCGAAATTGGCCTTTCATTGGACCCGTTGAAATTTTAACTGAGTAAAAAGTACAGAAATTGAGGTTTTGCAATATAATTGTGTTGAAAAGCTCCTAATCAATTACATGAACTCCTAAAATATGATTAAAACTTGTTTTGCAGTCCTTTTTGTAGAGGTTTCGGACGAGCGGGTCGAAATGGGCCTTTCAATGGACCCGTTGGAATTTTAACTGAGTAAAAAGTACAGAAATTGCGGGTTTGCAATATAATTATGTTGAAAAGCTCCTAATCAATTATTTGAACTCCTAATATTTGATTAAAACTTGTTTTGCAGTCTATTTTGCAGAGGTTTCGGACGAGCGGGCCGAAATGGGCCTTTCAATGGACCCGTTGGAATTTTAACTGAGTAAAAAGTACAGAAAATTGAGGTTTTGCAATATAATTGTGTTGAAAAGCTCCTAATCAATTATTTGAACTCCTAATATTTGAATAAAACATTTTTGCGGTCCTTCTTGTAAAGGTTTCGGATGAGCGGGTCGAAATGGGCCTTTCAATGGACATGTTGGAATTTTAACTGAGTAAAAAGTACATAAATTGAGGTTTTGCAATATAATTGTGTTCAAAAGCTCTTAATCTGTTACATAAACTCCTAAATTTTGATTAAAACTTGTTTTGCAGTCCTTAATGTAGATGTTTCGAACGAGCGGGTCGAAATGGGCCTTTCAATGGACCCGTTAGAATTTTAACTGAGTAAAAAGTACAGAAATTGAAGTTTTGCAATATAAATGTGTTGAAAAGCTCCTAATGAATTAATTGAACTCCTAAGATTTGATTAAAACTTGTTTTGCGGTCCTTTTTGTAGAGGTTTCAGACGAGCTGGTCTAAATGGGCCATTCAATGGACCCGTTGGAATTTTAACTGAGTAAAATGTACAGAAATTGAGGTTTTGCAATATAATTGTATTGAAAAGCTCCTAATTAGTTATTTGAACTCCTAATATTTGAATAAAACATTTTCGTGGTCCTTTTTGTAGAGGATTCATACGAGAAGTTCTAAATAGGCCTTTCAATGGCCCTGTTGGAATTTTAACTCAGTAAAAAGTATAAAATTGAGGTTTTACAATATAATTGTGTTGAAAGGCTATTAATCAATTACATAAACTCTTAAAATTTGATTAAAACCTTTTTTTGCAGTCCTTTTTATAGAGGTTTCGGATGAGCGGGTCGAAATGGGCCTTTAAATGGACCCGTTGAAATTTTAACTCAGTAAAAAGTACAGAAATTGAGGTTTTGCAATATAATTCTGTTTAAAAGCTCCTAATTAGTTATTTGAACTCCTAATATTTGAATAAAACATTTTTGCGGTCCTTTTGTAGAGGTTTCAGACGAGCAGGTCTAAATGGGCCTTTCAATGGGCCCGTTGGAATTTTAACTGAGTAAAAAGTATAAAATTGAGGTTTTTCAATATAATTGTGTTAAAAGTTCCTAATCAATTATTTGAACTCCTAAAATATGATTAAAACTATTTTGCGGTCCTTTTTGTCGAGGTTTCGGACGAGCAGGTCTAAATGTGCCTTTCAATGGACCCGTTAGAATTTTAACTGAGTAAAAAGTATAGAAATTAAGGTTTTGAAAAATAATTGTGTTGAAAAGATCCTAATCTATTACATAAACTCCTAAAATTTGATTAAAACTTTTTTTGTTGTCCTTAATGTAGAGGTTTCGGACGAGCAGGTCGAAATGGGCCTTTCAATGGACCCGTTGAAATTTTAACTGAGAAAAAAGTACAGAAATTGAGGTATTGCTACATAATTGTGTTGAAAAGCTCCTAATCAATTATTTGAACTCTTAAAATTTGATTAAAACTTGTTTTGCGGTCCTTTTTGTAGAGGTTTCGGACGAGCAGGTCTAAATGGGCCTTTCAATGGACCCGGTGGAATTTTAACTGAGTAAAAAGAATAGAAATTGAGGTTTCGCAATATAATTGTGTTGAAAAGCTCCTAATCTATTACATAAACTCCTAAAATTTGATTAAAACTTTTTTTTGCAGTACTTAATGTAAAGGTTTCGGACGAACGGGTCGAAATGGGCCTTTCAATGGACCCATTGAAATTTTAACTCAATAAAACGTACAGAAATTGAGGTTTTGCAATATAATTGTTTTTAAAAGCTCCTAATAAATTATTTGAACTCCTAAAATTTGATTTAAAGTAGTTTTGCGGTCCTTTTTGTAGAGGTTTCAGACGAGCAGGTCGAAATGGGCCTTTCAATGGACCCGTTGAAATTTTAACTGAGAAAAAAGTACAGAAATTGAGGTATTGCTACATAATTGTGTTGAAAAGCTCCTAATCAATTATTTGAACTCTTAAAATTTGATTAAAACTTGTTTTGCGGTCCTTTTTGTAGAGGTTTCGGAAGAGCATGTCTAAATGGGCCTTTCAATGGACCCGGTGGAATTTTAACTTAGTAAAAAGAATAGAAATTGAGGTTTTGCAATCTAATTGTGTTGAAAAGCTCCTAATCTATTACATAAACTCCTAAAATTTGATTAAAACTTTTTTTTGCAGTACTTAATGTAAAGGTTTCGGACGAACGGGTCGAAATGGGCCTTTCAATGGACCCATTGAAATTTTAACTCAGTAAAACGTACAGAAATTGAGGTTTTGCAATATAATTGTGTTTAAAAGCTCCTAATAAATTATTTGAACTCCTAAAATTTGATTTAAAGTAGTTTTGCGGTCCTTTTTGTAGAGGTTTCAGACGAGCAGGTCGAAATGGGCCTTTCAATGGACCCGTTGAAATTTTAACTGAGAAAAAAGTACAGAAATTGAGGTATTGCTACATAATTGTGTTGAAAAGCTCCTAATCAATTATTTGAACTCTTAAAATTTGATTAAAACTTGTTTTGCGGTCCTTTTTGTAGAGGTTTCGGACGAGCAGGTCTAAATGGGCCTTTCAATGGACCCAGTGGAATTTTAACTGAGTAAAAAGAATAGAAATTGAGGTTTCGCAATCTAATTGTGTTGAAAAGCTCCTAATCTATTACATAAACTCCTAAAATTTGATTAAAACTTTTTTTTGCAGTACTTAATGTAAAGGTTTCGGACGAACGGGTCGAAATGGGCCTTTCAATGGACCCATTGAAATTTTAACTCAGTAAAACGTACAGAAATTGAGGTTTTGCAATATAATTGTGTTTAAAAGCTCCTAATAAATTATTTGAACTCCTAAAATTTGATTTAAAGTAGTTTTGCGGTCCTTTTTGTAGAGGTTTCAGACGAGCAGGTCGAAATGGGCCTTTCAATGGACCCGTTGAAATTTTAACTGAGAAAAAAGTACAGAAATTGAGGTATTGCTACATAATTGTGTTGAAAAGCTCCTAATCAATTATTTGAACTCTTAAAATTTGATTAAAACTTGTTTTGCGGTCCTTTTTGTAGAGGTTTCGGACGAGCAGGTCTAAATGGGCCTTTCAATGGACCCGGTGGAATTTTAACTGAGTAAAAAGAATAGAAATTGAGGTTTCGCAATCTAATTGTGTTGAAAAGCTCCTAATCTATTACATAAACTCCTAAAATTTGATTAAAACTTTTTTTTGCAGTACTTAATGTAAAGGTTTCGGACGAACGGGTCGAAATGGGCCTTTCAATGGACCCATTGAAATTTTAACTCAGTAAAACGTACAGAAATTGAGGTTTTGCAATATAATTGTGTTTAAAAGCTCCTAATAAATTATTTGAACTCCTAAAATTTGATTTAAAGTAGTTTTGCGGTCCTTTTTGTAGAGGTTTCAGACGAGCAGGTCTAAATGGGCCTTTCAATGGACCCGTTGGAATTTTAACTGAGTAAAACGTACAAAAATTGAGGTATTGCAATATAATTGTTTTGAAAAGTTCCTAATCAATTACATGAGCTGCTAAAATTCGTTTAAGGACGAGCGGGTCGAAATGGGCCTTTCAATGGATCCGTTGGAATTTTAACTGAGTAAAAAGTACAGAAATTGAGGTTTTGCAATATATTTGTGTTGAAAAGATCCTAATCAATTATTTGAACTCCTAAAATTTGATTAAAACTTGTTTTGCGGTCCTTTTTGTAGAGGTTTCGGACGAGCTGGTCTAAATGGGCCTTTCATTGGACCCGTTGGAATTTTAACTGAGTAAAATGTACAGAAATTGAGGTTTTGCAATATAATTGTGTTGTAAAGCTCCTAATCAGTTATTTGAACTCCTAATATTTGAATAAAACATTTTTGCGGTCCTTTTTGTAGAGGTTTCAGACGAGAAGTTCTAAATGGGCCTTTCAATGGGCCCGTTGGAATTTTAACTAAGTAAAAAGTATAAAATTGAGGTTTTGCAATATAATTGTGTTGAAACGTTCCTAATCAATCACATAAACTCCTAAGATTTGATAAAAACTTTTTTTGAAGTCCTTTTTGTAGAGGTTTCGGACGAGCGGGTCGAAATTGGCCTTTCGATGGACCCGTTGAAATTTTAACTCAGTAAAAAGTACAGAAATTGAGGTTTTGCAATATAATTCTGTTGAAAAGCTCCTAATTAGTTATTTGAACTCCTAATATTTGAATAAAACATTTTTTCGGACCTTTTTGTAGAGGTTTCGGACAAGCAGGTCTAAATGGGCCTTTCAATGGGCCCGTTGGAATTTTAACTTAGTAAAAAGTATAAAATTGAGGTTTTTAATTATAATTGTGTTGAAAAGTACCTAATCAATTATTTGAACTCCTAAAATTTGATAAAAACTATTTTGCGGTCCTTTTTTTCGAGGTTTCGGACGTGTAAGTCTAAATGGGCCTTTCAATGGCCCCGTTAGAATTTTAACTCAGTAAAAAGTATAGAAATTGAGGTTTTGCAATATAATTGTGTTGAAAAGCTCCTAATCTATTACATAAACTCCTAAAATTTGATTAAAACCTTTTGTGCAGTCCTAAATGTAGAGGTTTCGGACGAGCGGGTCGAAATGGGCCTTTCAATGGACCCGTTGAAATTTTAACTGAGTAAAAAGTACAGAAATTGAGCTTTTGCAATATAATTGTGTTGAAAAGCTCCTAATCAATTATTTGAACTCTTAAAATTTGATTAAAACTTGTTTTGCGGTCCTTTTTGTAGAGGTTTCGGACGAGCAGGTCTAAATGGGCCTTTCAATGGACCCGGTGGAATTTTAACTGAGTAAAAAGTATAGAAATTGAGGTTTTGCAATATAATTGTGTTAAAAAGCTCCTAATCAGTTATTTGAACTCATAATATTTGAATAAAACATTTTTGCGGTCCGTTTTGTAGAGGTTTCAGATGAGCAGGTCTAAATGGGCCTTTCAATGGGCCTCGTTAAAATTTTAACTGAGTAAAAAGTATAAAATTGAGGTTTAGCAATATAATTGTGTTGAAAAGATCCTAATCAATTAAATAAACTACTAAAATTTGATTAAAAGTTTTTTTGCAGTCCTTAATGTAGAGGTTTCGGACGAACGGGTCGAAATGGGCCTTTCAATGGACCCGTTGAAATTTTAACTGAGTAAAAAGCACAGAAATTGAGGTTTTTCAATATAATTGTGTTGAAAAGCTCCTAATAAATTATTTGAACTCCTAAAATTTGATTAAAAGATGTTTTACGGTCCTTTTTGTAGAGGTTTCATACGAGCAGGTCTAAATGGGCCTTTCAATGGACCCGTTGGAATTTTAACTGAGTAAAAAGTACAGAAATTGAGGTTTTGCAATATAATTGTGTTGAAAATCTCCTAATCAGTTATTTGAACTCCTAAAATTTGATTAAAACTTGTTTTGCAGTCCTTTTTGTAGAGGTTTTGGACGAGCGGGTCGAAATGGGCCTTTCAATTGACCCGTTGGCATTTTAACTGAGTAAAAAGTATAGAAATTGAGGTTTTGCAATATAATTGTGTTGAAAAGCTCCGAATCGGTTATTTGAACTCGTAATATTTGAATAAAACATTTTTGCGATCCTTTTTGTAGAGATTTCAGATGAGCAAGTCTAAATGGGCGTTCCAATGGGCCCGTTGGAATTTTAACTGAGTAAAAAGTATAAAATTGAGGTTTTCCAATATAATTGTGTTGAAAAGCTCCTAATCAATTACATAAACTCGTAATATTTGATTAAAACTTTTTTTGCAGTCCTATTTGTAGAGGTTTCGGACGACCGGGTCGAAATGGGCCTTTCAATGGACCCGTTGAAATTATAACTGAGTAAAAAGTACAGAAATTGAGGTTATTCAATATAATTGTGTTGAAAAGCTCCTAATCAATTACATAAACTACTAAAATTTGATTAAACTTGTTTTGCAGTCCTTTTTGTAGAGGTTTCGGACGAGCGGGTCGAAATAGACCTTTCAATGGACCCACTGGAATTTTAACTGAGTAAAAAGTACATAAATTGAGGTTTTGCAATATAATTGTGTTGAAAAGCTCCGAATAAATTATTTCAACTCCTAAAATTTGATTAAAAGTTGTTTTGCGGTCATTTTAGTAGAGGTTTCGGACGAGCTGGTCTGAATGGGCCTTTCAATGGACCCGTTGGAATTTTAACCGAGTAAAATGCACAAAAATTGAGGTTTTGCAATATAATTGTGTTGAAAATCTCCTAATCAGTTATTTGAACTCCTAATATTTGAATAAAACATTTTTGCGGTCCTTTTTGTAGAGTTTTCATATGAGCAGGTCTAAATGGGCCTTTCAATGGGCCCGTTGGAATTTTAACAGAGTAAAAAGTATAAAATTGAGGTTTAGCAATATAATTGTGTTGAAAAGCTCCTAATCTGTTACATAAACTCCTAAATTTTGATTAAAACTTGTTTTGCAGTCCTTAATGTAGAGGTTTCGAACGAGCGGGTCGAAATGGGCCTTTCAATGGACCCGTTGGAATTTTAACTGAGTAAAAAGTACAGAAATTGAGGTTTTGCAATATAATTGTGTTGAAAAGCTCCTAATCAATTAATTGAACTCCTAAAATTTGATTAAAACTTATTTTGTGGTCCTTTTGTAGAGGTTTCAGACGAGCTGGTCTAAATGGGCCTTTCAATGGACCCGTTGTAATTTTAACTGAGTAAAATGTACAGAAATTGAGGTTTTGCAATATAATTGTGTTGAAAAGCTCCTAATCAGTTATTTGAACTCCTAATATTTGAATAAAACATTTTTTCGGTCCTTTTTGTAGAGGTTTCAGATGAGCAGGTCTAAATGGGCCATTCAATGGGCCCGTTGGAATTTTAACAGAGTAAAAGTATAAAATTGAGGTTTTGCAAATAATTGTATTGAAACGTTCCTAATCAATTAGATAAACTCCTAAGATTTGATTAAAACTTTTTTTGTAGTCCTTTTTGTAGAGGTTTCGGAAGAGTTGGTCGAAATTGGCCTTTCATTGGACCCGTTGAAATTTTAACTGAGTAAAAAGTACAGAAATTGAGGTTTTGCAATATAATTGTGTTGAAAAGCTCCTAATCAGTTACATGAACTCCTAAAATATGATTAAAACTTGTTTTGCAGTCCTTTTTGTAGAGGTTTTGGACGAGCGGGTCAAAATGGGCCTTTTAATGGACCCGTTGGAATTTTAACTGAGTAAAAAGTACAGAAATTGCGGGTTTGCAATATAATTGTGTTGAAACGTTCCTAATCAATTACATAAACTCCTAAGATTTGATAAAAACTTTTTTTGCAGTCCTTTTTGTAGAGGTTTCGGACGAGCGGGTCGAAATGGGCCTTTCAATGGACCCGCTGAAATTTTAACTGAGTAAAAAGTACAGAAATTGAGGTTTTGCAATATAATTGTATTGGAAAGCTCTTAATCAGTTATTTGAACTCCTAATATTTGAATAAAACATTTTCGTGGTCCTTTTTGTAGAGGATTCATACGAGAAGTTCTAAATAGGCCTTTCAATGGCCCCGTTGGAATTTTAACTCAGTAAAAAGTATAAAATTGAGGTTTTACAATATAATTGTGTTGAAAGGCTCCTAATCAATTACATAAACTCTTAAAATTTGATTTAAACCTTTTTTGCAGTCCTTTTTATAGAGGTTTCGGACGAGCGGGTCGAAATGGGCCTTTAAATGGACCCGTTGAAATTTTAACTCAGTAAAAAGTACAGAAATTGAGGTTTTGCAATATAATTGTGTTGAAAAGCTCCTAATTAGTTATTTGAACTCCTAATATTTGAATAAAACATTTTTGCGGTCTTTTGTAGAGGTTTCAGACGAGCAGGTCTAAATGGGCCTTTCAATGGAATCGTTGGAATTTTAACTGAGTAAAAAGTATAAAATTGAGGTTTTTCAATATAATTGTGTTGAAAGTTCCTAATCAATTATTTGAACTCCTAAAATTTGATTAAAACTATTTTGCGGTCCTTTTTGTCGAGGTTTCGGACGAGCAGGTCTAAATGGGCCTTTCAATGGACCCGTTAGAATTTTAACTGAGTAAAAAGTATAGAAATTGAGGTTTTGAAATATAATTGTGTTGAAAAGATCCTAATCTATTACATAAACTCCTAAAATTTGATTAAAACGTTTTTTGTTGTCCTTAATGTAGAGGTTTCAGACGAGCGGGTCGAAATGGGCCTTTCAATGGACCCGTTGAAATTTTAACTGAGTAAAAAGTACAGAAATTGATGTATTGCTACATAATTGTGTTGAAAAGATTCTAATCAATTATTTGAACTCCTAAAATTTGATTAAAACTTGTTTTACGGTCCTTTTTGTAGAGGTTTCGGACGAGCAAGTCTAAATGGGTCTTTCAATGGACCCGTTGGAATTTTAACTGAGTAAAAAGTATAGAAATTGAGGTTTTGCAATATAATTGTGTTGAAAAGCTCCTAATCTATTACATAAACTCCTAAAATTTGATTAAAACGTTTTTTTGCAGTCCTTAATGTAGAGGTTTCGGACGAACGGGTCGAAATGGGCCTTTCAATGGACCCGTTGAAATTTTAACTGAGTAAAACGTAAAGAAATTGAGGTTTTGCAATATAATTGTGTTTAAAAGCTCCTAATAAATTATTTGAACTCCTAAAATATGATTAAAACTTGTTTTGATGTCCTTTTTGTAGAGGTTTCGGACGAGCGGGTCGAAATGGGCCTTTCAATGGACCCGTTGAAATTTTAACTGAGTAAAAAGTACAGAAATTGCGGGTTTGCAATATAATTATGTTGAAAAGCTCCTAATCAATTATTTGAACTCCTAAAATTTGATTAAAACTTGTTTTACGGTCCTTTTTGTAGAGGTTTCATACGAGCAGGTCTAAATGGGCCTTTCAATGGACCCGTTGGAATTTTAACTGAGTAAAAAGTACAGAAATTGAGGTTTTGCAATATAATTGTGTTGAAAATCTCCTAATCAGTTATTTGAACTCCTAAAATTTGATTAAAACTTGTTTTGCAGTCCTTTTTGTAGAGGTTTTGGACGAGCGGGTCGAAATGGGCCTTTCAATTGACCCGTTGGCATTTTAACTGAGTAAAAAGTATAGAAATTGAGGTTTTGCAATATAATTGTGTTGAAAAGCTCCGAATCGGTTATTTGAACTCGTAATATTTGAATAAAACATTTTTGCGATCCTTTTTGTAGAGATTTCAGATGAGCAAGTCTAAATGGGCGTTCCAATGGGCCCGTTGGAATTTTAACTGAGTAAAAAGTATAAAATTGAGGTTTTCCAATATAATTGTGTTGAAAAGCTCCTAATCAATTACATAAACTCGTAATATTTGATTAAAACTTTTTTTGCAGTCCTATTTGTAGAGGTTTCGGACGACCGGGTCGAAATGGGCCTTTCAATGGACCCGTTGAAATTATAACTGAGTAAAAAGTACAGAAATTGAGGTTATTCAATATAATTGTGTTGAAAAGCTCCTAATCAATTACATAAACTACTAAAATTTGATTAAACTTGTTTTGCAGTCCTTTTTGTAGAGGTTTCGGACGAGCGGGTCGAAATAGACCTTTCAATGGACCCACTGGAATTTTAACTGAGTAAAAAGTACATAAATTGAGGTTTTGCAATATAATTGTGTTGAAAAGCTCCGAATAAATTATTTCAACTCCTAAAATTTGATTAAAAGTTGTTTTGCGGTCATTTTAGTAGAGGTTTCGGACGAGCTGGTCTGAATGGGCCTTTCAATGGACCCGTTGGAATTTTAACCGAGTAAAATGCACAAAAATTGAGGTTTTGCAATATAATTGTGTTGAAAATCTCCTAATCAGTTATTTGAACTCCTAATATTTGAATAAAACATTTTTGCGGTCCTTTTTGTAGAGTTTTCATATGAGCAGGTCTAAATGGGCCTTTCAATGGGCCCGTTGGAATTTTAACAGAGTAAAAAGTATAAAATTGAGGTTTAGCAATATAATTGTGTTGAAAAGCTCCTAATCTGTTACATAAACTCCTAAATTTTGATTAAAACTTGTTTTGCAGTCCTTAATGTAGAGGTTTCGAACGAGCGGGTCGAAATGGGCCTTTCAATGGACCCGTTGGAATTTTAACTGAGTAAAAAGTACAGAAATTGAGGTTTTGCAATATAATTGTGTTGAAAAGCTCCTAATCAATTAATTGAACTCCTAAAATTTGATTAAAACTTATTTTGTGGTCCTTTTGTAGAGGTTTCAGACGAGCTGGTCTAAATGGGCCTTTCAATGGACCCGTTGTAATTTTAACTGAGTAAAATGTACAGAAATTGAGGTTTTGCAATATAATTGTGTTGAAAAGCTCCTAATCAGTTATTTGAACTCCTAATATTTGAATAAAACATTTTTTCGGTCCTTTTTGTAGAGGTTTCAGATGAGCAGGTCTAAATGGGCCATTCAATGGGCCCGTTGGAATTTTAACAGAGTAAAAGTATAAAATTGAGGTTTTGCAAATAATTGTATTGAAACGTTCCTAATCAATTAGATAAACTCCTAAGATTTGATTAAAACTTTTTTTGTAGTCCTTTTTGTAGAGGTTTCGGAAGAGTTGGTCGAAATTGGCCTTTCATTGGACCCGTTGAAATTTTAACTGAGTAAAAAGTACAGAAATTGAGGTTTTGCAATATAATTGTGTTGAAAAGCTCCTAATCAGTTACATGAACTCCTAAAATATGATTAAAACTTGTTTTGCAGTCCTTTTTGTAGAGGTTTTGGACGAGCGGGTCAAAATGGGCCTTTTAATGGACCCGTTGGAATTTTAACTGAGTAAAAAGTACAGAAATTGCGGGTTTGCAATATAATTGTGTTGAAACGTTCCTAATCAATTACATAAACTCCTAAGATTTGATAAAAACTTTTTTTGCAGTCCTTTTTGTAGAGGTTTCGGACGAGCGGGTCGAAATGGGCCTTTCAATGGACCCGCTGAAATTTTAACTGAGTAAAAAGTACAGAAATTGAGGTTTTGCAATATAATTGTATTGGAAAGCTCTTAATCAGTTATTTGAACTCCTAATATTTGAATAAAACATTTTCGTGGTCCTTTTTGTAGAGGATTCATACGAGAAGTTCTAAATAGGCCTTTCAATGGCCCCGTTGGAATTTTAACTCAGTAAAAAGTATAAAATTGAGGTTTTACAATATAATTGTGTTGAAAGGCTCCTAATCAATTACATAAACTCTTAAAATTTGATTTAAACCTTTTTTGCAGTCCTTTTTATAGAGGTTTCGGACGAGCGGGTCGAAATGGGCCTTTAAATGGACCCGTTGAAATTTTAACTCAGTAAAAAGTACAGAAATTGAGGTTTTGCAATATAATTGTGTTGAAAAGCTCCTAATTAGTTATTTGAACTCCTAATATTTGAATAAAACATTTTTGCGGTCTTTTGTAGAGGTTTCAGACGAGCAGGTCTAAATGGGCCTTTCAATGGAATCGTTGGAATTTTAACTGAGTAAAAAGTATAAAATTGAGGTTTTTCAATATAATTGTGTTGAAAGTTCCTAATCAATTATTTGAACTCCTAAAATTTGATTAAAACTATTTTGCGGTCCTTTTTGTCGAGGTTTCGGACGAGCAGGTCTAAATGGGCCTTTCAATGGACCCGTTAGAATTTTAACTGAGTAAAAAGTATAGAAATTGAGGTTTTGAAATATAATTGTGTTGAAAAGATCCTAATCTATTACATAAACTCCTAAAATTTGATTAAAACGTTTTTTGTTGTCCTTAATGTAGAGGTTTCAGACGAGCGGGTCGAAATGGGCCTTTCAATGGACCCGTTGAAATTTTAACTGAGTAAAAAGTACAGAAATTGATGTATTGCTACATAATTGTGTTGAAAAGATTCTAATCAATTATTTGAACTCCTAAAATTTGATTAAAACTTGTTTTACGGTCCTTTTTGTAGAGGTTTCGGACGAGCAAGTCTAAATGGGTCTTTCAATGGACCCGTTGGAATTTTAACTGAGTAAAAAGTATAGAAATTGAGGTTTTGCAATATAATTGTGTTGAAAAGCTCCTAATCTATTACATAAACTCCTAAAATTTGATTAAAACGTTTTTTTGCAGTCCTTAATGTAGAGGTTTCGGACGAACGGGTCGAAATGGGCCTTTCAATGGACCCGTTGAAATTTTAACTGAGTAAAACGTAAAGAAATTGAGGTTTTGCAATATAATTGTGTTTAAAAGCTCCTAATAAATTATTTGAACTCCTAAAATATGATTAAAACTTGTTTTGATGTCCTTTTTGTAGAGGTTTCGGACGAGCGGGTCGAAATGGGCCTTTCAATGGACCCGTTGAAATTTTAACTGAGTAAAAAGTACAGAAATTGCGGGTTTGCAATATAATTATGTTGAAAAGCTCCTAATCAATTATTTGAACTCCTAAAATTTGATTAAAACTTGTTTTACGGTCCTTTTTGTAGAGGTTTCATACGAGCAGGTCTAAATGGGCCTTTCAATGGACCCGTTGGAATTTTAACTGAGTAAAAAGTACAGAAATTGAGGTTTTGCAATATAATTGTGTTGAAAATCTCCTAATCAGTTATTTGAACTCCTAAAATTTGATTAAAACTTGTTTTGCAGTCCTTTTTGTAGAGGTTTTGGACGAGCGGGTCGAAATGGGCCTTTCAATTGACCCGTTGGCATTTTAACTGAGTAAAAAGTATAGAAATTGAGGTTTTGCAATATAATTGTGTTCAAAAGCTCCTAATCTGTTACATAAACTCCTAAATTTTGATTAAAACTTGTTTTGCAGTCCTTAATGTAGAGGTTTCGAACGAGCGGGTCGAAATGGGCCTTTCAATGGACCCGTTGGAATTTTAACTGAGTAAAAAGTACAGAAATTGAGGCTTTGCAATATAATTGTGTTGAAAAGCTCCTAATCAATTAATTGAACTCCTAATATTTGATTAAAACTTGTTTTGCGGTCCTTTTTGTAGAGGTTTCAGACAAGCTGGTCTAATGGGCCTTTCAATGGACCCGATGGAATTTTAACTGAGTAAAATGTACAGAAATTGAGGTTTTGCATTATAATTGTATTGAAAAGCTCCTAATTAGTTATTTGAGCTCCTAATATTTGAATAAAACATTTTCGTGGTCCTTTTTGTAGAGGATTCATACGAGAAGTTTTAAATAGGCCTTTCAATGGCCCCGTTGGAATTTTAACTCAGTAAAAAGTATAAAATTGGGGTTTTACAATATAATTGTGTTGAAAGGCTCCTAATCAATTACATAAACTCTTAAAATTTGATTAAAACATTTTTTGCAGTCCTTTTTATAGAGGTTTCGGACGAGAGGGTCGAAATGGGCCTTTAAATGGACCCGTTGAAATTTTAACTCAGTAAAAAGTACAGAAATTGAGGTTTTGCAATATAATTGTGTTGAAAAGCTCCTAATTAGTTATTTGAACTCCTAATATTTGAATAAAACATTTTTGCGGTCCTTTTGAAGAGGTTTCAGACGAGCAGGTCTAAATGGCCCTTTCAATGGGCCCGTTGGAATTTTAACTGAGTAAAAAGTATAAAATTGAGGTTTTTCAATATAATTGTCTTAAAAGTTCCTAATCAATTATTTGAACTCCTAAAATTTGATTAAAACTCTTTTGCGGTCCTTTTTGTCGAGGTTTCGGACGAGCAGGTCTAAATGGGCCTTTCAATGGACCCGTTGAAATTTTAACTGAGTAAAAAGTACAGAAATTGAGGTATTGCTACATAATTGTGTTGAAAAGCTCCTAATCAATTATTTGAACTCCTAAAATTTGATTAAAACTTGTTTTACGGTCCTTTTTGTAGAGGTTTCGGACGAGCAGGTCTAAATGGGCCTTTCAATGGACCTGTTGGAATTTTAACTGAGTAAAAAGTATAGAAATTGAGGTTTTGCAATATAATTGTGTTGAAAAGCTCCTAATCTATTGCATAAACTCCTAAAATTTGATTAAAACTTTTTTTTGCAGTCCTTAATGTAGAGGTTTCAGACGAACGGGTCGAAATGGGCCTTTCAATGGACCCGTTGAAATTTTAACTGAGTAAAACGTACAAAAATTGAGGTTTTGCAATATAATTGTGTTTAAAAGCTCCTAATAAATTATTTGAACTCCTAAAATTTGATTAAAAGTAGTTTTGCGGTCCTTTTTGTAGAGGTTTCAGATGAGCAGGTCTAAATGGGCCTTTCAATGGACCCGTTGGAATTTTATCTGAGTAAAATGTACAGAAATTGAGGTATTGCAATATAATTGTGTTGAAAAGTTCCTAATCAATTACATGAGCTGCTAAAATTTGTTTATGGACGAGCGGGTCGAAATGGGCCTTTCAAATGACCCGTTGGAATTTTATGTGAGTAAAAAGTACAGAAATTGAGGTTTTGCAATACATTTGTGTTGAAAAGCTCCTAATCAATTATTTAAACTCCTAAAATTTGATTAAAACTTGTTTTGCGGTCCTTTTTGTAGAGGTTTCGGACGAGCTGGTCTAAATGGGCCTTTCATTGGCCCCGTTGGAATTTTAACTGAGTAAAATGTACAGAAATTGAGGTTTTGCAATATAATTGTGTTGAAAAGCTCCTAATCAGTTATTTGAACTCCTAATATTTGAATAAAATATTTTTGCGGTCCTTTTTGTAGAGGTTTCAGACGAGAAGTTCTAAATGGGCCTTTCAATGGGCCCGTTGGAATTTTAACTGAGTAAAAAGTATAAAATTGAGGTTTCGCAATATAATTGTGTTGAAACGTTCCTAATAAATTAGATAAACTCCTAAGATTTGATTAAAACTTTTTTTGCAGTCCTTTTTGTAGAGGTTTCGGACGAGTGGGTCGAAATTGGCCTTTCATTGGACCCGTTGAAATTTTAACTGAGTAAAAAGTACAGAAATTGAGGTTTTGCAATATAATTGTGTTGAAAAGATCCTAATCATTTATTTGAACACCTAATATTTGAATAAAACATTTTTGCGGTCCTTTTTGTAGAGGTTTCGGACAAGCAGGTCTAAATGGGCCTTTCAATGGGACCGTTGGAATTTTAACTTAGTAAAAAGTATAAAATTGAGGTTTTTAATTATAATTGTGAGCATGATCCTGCCAAATCTGTTGGAGAATACAACTTCAATATAATGAGAATCTGGATTCGCATCTTCTCTCTCCCTACTTCACTCTATGAGGACATCGACCGATCACACCTGGTGGGACATGCCCTCGGGACAATGGTAGGCAACGTTCTTCGAATCAATACTCGCGAGTTTGAAGGGAACATGAAGGACTTCCTTCGGGTAGAAATCTTATTGGATGTCACCAGACCTGTCACCCGCTTCGTTTTCATCGGATCTGGGACCAACAAAATTATGTGCAGAATCCAATACGAACGCCTCCCTACTCTCTGCCCCGCTTGTGGTATTATCAATCACACCATCGAAAATTGCCCTATCCAATCTTCCCTTGATCTCAACAAACTGCAGTACGGGGAGTGGCTCCGCTACCTTCCCCCAAGACGTCGCCCTGTTGGTACTCGTGGGCGTATCCGTAACGTTGAACCAAATCTCAACCAGAATGTCCCTCCAATGAATGGTAATCTCTATTCTCTTTCTACAATTACCTTATCTTTTTTCTCGGTTTAACACTACAATAATCGTTTTAATATATTTACCCTTTTATTTCCTTATAGTGCCCCCCACTAATGCTCCAGTTGTTCCGGCCAATACTAATGCTCCTCCCACTGACCAAAATAATATGGGTACTTTGTTTTTCCCCTCCCTTATCAATTATATTAATTTTATCACACAATCAATTACTAAACGTGCCTCTACCTATATTCTAATAATAGGTTCTATAAACGAAGGCGACGCTGCCTGATTTACAAAACAAGCCACCGAATAAGTCTCGAATGCGGACACTGCTATGGATGAAGTTCACAACTCTGCCAAAGAATCTGCTGCACCTGATCTGAAACAAAAAGCTTCCCTTGAACCCCAGCCTCTGAACACCATCTATCCCATCCTTGAAGATGGATCTAATGACGACTGGGACACTACGGATGATGGTGTTCCTAGCCCAACTGCCCAACAAATAAAAAAGATTGAAGCTGAATTGCGTAAGCCCCCTGCTCCCACCGATACAATTTTTAATGATTTTAACCAATGGTTATTAAAAACTTACCCAAATGATGCAGCCTCTGCACCTGTTCCAGCCCCACCAAACCGAGGCACAAAGCGCCAGTCTCCTATTCAAGTGTCGCTCCCGCCAAAAAAATCCAAACCATCTGGATCCACCCCTAAAGCTGGGATGAGCAGCTCAAAAAACTCTCCGGTGGCGGCTGACTCCCAACCCCGCCGAGCAAAATGAGGATCTTATGTTGGAACTGTCAGGGCCTTGGACAAGCCCCGACAGTTCAACATTTTAGGACCTATGTCCAACATACCAGTCCGGATATTATTTTCTTATGTGAAACCAAACTCAATAATACGTCATGTAGCCGTCTTTGTTTATCGTTAGGTATGTTTGAACTTATTTCAATTCCCCCAACGGAAGGGTGTTCCGGCATCGCTATGTTTACTTCGCATAATATTAATATACACTTAATTCCGTACTCTGCGCGTTACATACATACTCAGATTACCCTGAACAACTGCACTATGTTTTTTACTAGAATGCATGTCCACTCTGAAACTAGCCAAAAACATAAAACATGGGAAATCATAGATTCATTAAATATAAATAATAACAATACCCCCTGGCTCCTAGGAGGGGACTTTAATGAAATCTTAGCTGACTCTGAAAAACAAGGTGGATGTCGAAGGGCAAGATCCCAAATAAATAATTTTCGTAACTGTTTATCACGCAACAATCTCTTTGACTGCAAACCAACTTCGGGGTGGTTTACCTGGACAAAAGTAGGGCCTGCAACCCCAATTATAAACTAAAGATTAGACAGATTCATAGCTAATTCGGCTTGGCAAAATCTCTTCCCTTCCTATCGCATAACTACGAACTATGTAGCCAAATCCGACCACTGTTTCCTTCTACTCGATTTATTCCCTACGGCTGTCACCCCCCATTAGCGACCATCCAACACTTTTCGTTTTGAAAATTGTTGGGCGCATAATGAGGATAACATCCATACTATTAAAAGTACTTGGACCAACACCTCTGGAACATCAATTGAAAAAATTGAAGTTATCGGCACATGTATGGAGGAATGGCAAAATCACCAAAGATTTAAATCCACTGGTCGGATCAATTTCCTTACCAAAAAAATAAACAAATTCCTCTGTCGGCCTTTAAATGCTACGGATAAAGAAATCTATATAAAATATAGAACTGAACTAAATAAGCTTCTTATGGAATAAGAAATCTACTGGGCCCAAAGATCACGTACACTCTGGTTATCCCAAGGGGATAAAAATACAAGGTTCTTCCACGCCCGGGCAACTAATAGGAAAAAGAAAAATTCAATTACTGGTCTTTTCGACTCCAATTCGATTTGGCGAACAACTGACTCAGACCTAATGACTATTGCTTCTACATATTTTCAAAATCTCTTTACATCATCCAATCCCCAAATTTCGGATACTATCCTTGGTAAAATTCATCCATCCATCACTCAATCAATGAATGATACTCTATTAAGGTCCTTCACAAAAGAAGAAATTCTTCATGCCTTTAGGGACATTGATCCTAGGAAAGCACCTGGTATTGATGGACTACCAAGTAGCTTTTTTCGACAACATTGGGACACGGTTGGCGAAGATGTCATTAATCTTTGCCTTAATCTGCTAACCGGCACCATGGATATGTCTCTAGTCAAAAAAACTATTCTAGTATTAATTCCCAAAGTCCAGGATCCAACTTCCATGAAACAACTAAGGCCTATCAGTCTATGTACTGTCATTTATAAAATAGTTGCTAAAACCATCGTAAATAGGATGAAACAAACAATTCCTTTCTGCATCAGTCCTAATCAAGCAGCTTTTGTCCAGGGGCGCAACATCTCGGATAACATCCTTGTTGCCCATGAAATTATCCACAACATCAACTCAGGAGCAACTAAATCCTCACAAGGTGCTGCCCTTAAATTAGACATGGAAAAAGCCTTTGATAGAGTTGAATGGTCCTTTCTAGCAAATGTTATGGAACGCATGGGCTTTGCCCCAGCTTGGATCTCACTCACAATGCGTTGCATCACCATAGTCTCTTTTTCAGTTAAAATTAACAATTCTTTCTCCCCTTTTTTTCAACCTCAACGGGGCTTACGCCAAGGAGACCCCCTTTCTCCCTTTTTATTCCTCTTTTGCACACAAGGGCTTTCTGCTTACCTATCTGCTGCCCAACAAACTAACATTCTACCTGGACTTGGTGCCTGTAAATATGGGCCCAAAGTCAACCATCTGCTTTTTGCTGATGACTGTATGATCTTCATTAATAATAATCCAACCGAAGCTTCTCATCTCAAAAAAGCTCTGCACACTTATGCTGCCGCTTCCGGACAAGCGGTTAACTTTGAAAAATCAACTATTTTTTATAATCCGCGTACCCCATCCTCAACAAGAATCGCGATCAATAGTCTTTTGCAAGTACGTGAGGTATCTAATCCTGGGGTCTATCTTGGTATCCCACTTCTCATCGGGAAAAACAAAACTGAATCACTAGGATTTGTACGAGATAAGGTTCACGATCGTCACTCTAGCTGGGATAAACATCTCCTCTCCTTTAGCGGTCGGGAGATTTTCATCAAGGCAGTCCTACAATCCCTACCTCAATACGTTATGTCTTGTTATCTCCTCCCACAAAATATTATCGACGACATGACTTCATCAATTAGACAAAATTGGTGGACTGGCAAATCCAACAAAAAAGGTTGGCATATGCTTCCATGGAACCATGTTTGTTTACCTAAGGCTGCCGGAGGCATGGGATTTAAATATTTGCATGATTTTAATATTGCTCTCCTAGGTAAGCAACTATGGAGACTCATTTGTGAACCGGACTCGTTATTAGGACAAATATATCGATCCAAATACTTTCCGTCCGGCAATATCCTAGATGCCCCCAAGCCCAATCGTGGCTCCTATGCATGGCAAGGTATGTATAACGCTCTACAGCGCCTCTTCCCAGGCTTTCTTTACCGTCCAGGTATTAATAGTAATATCAGAGTACACAAAGATATATGTGGTGGTTCTTCCCCGGTTAATCTCACGGGGAATTACGAAACCTTGGATGAATTCCATATTCGTTGCCGTGACTTTATGATTCGTAATCAAACTGCCTGGGTTACGGATAAAGTCAGGCAATATTTTAACCAAGCTGATGCCACAACTATTCTAAGTATTCCTATTATAAATGATCATTGTGACTCTATACTCTTGTCTCTTAATGACTCAGGTATTTATTCAGTCCGCTCTGGATATATTTTCCTACAACGGTCTTTGTACCCGCATACGTCTCCCACACGGTTTTGGAAATTTCTATCCAAAATCAAGTCTTTGCCCAAAGTCAAAACTTTTGGTTGGCGTATGGCATCTGAAGCTCTACTAGTTGGGGTCAAAATTGTAACACCCCAATTTTGGGCTTAGAAGTTTTGGGTTTGGACCGGGTCGGTCGGATTGCGGTTCGAATATAAAAGGGTGATTTTTAGGAAAGCCTAGTTCGGGTTGCGTACTAAGATGTATCGTGATCTTCGTGATGAGTACTATTGGGTGGGTTTAAAGAAAGATCTTGCTGAGTTTGTGAGTAAGTGCATGGTGTGTCAGCGAGTTAAGGCTGAGCATCAGTTTCCTTCAGGGTTGTTGCAACCGTTGAGAATTCTTGAGTGGAAGTGGGAAAGGATTACCATGGATTTTGTGTCTGGTTTGCCTTTGTCGCCATCGAAGAAGAATTCGGTGTGGGTGATTGTGGATCGCCTGACGAAGTGTGCGCATTTCTTGCCTGTGCATACTACGTACACATTGGATAAGCTTGCGGAAATGTACATTGTTGAGATTGTGCGGCTGCATGGTATGCCAAAGTCGATTGTGTCGGATAGGGATCCCAGGTTTACATCGCGTTTCTGGCAGTGTTTGCATCAGGCTTTGGGTACACGGTTGAATTTCAGTATGTCTTATCATCCGCAGTCGGATGGGCAGTCCGAGCGTGTTATCCAGGTTTTGGAGGATATGTTGAGGTGTTGTGTGATTGAGTTTCAGGGCTCTTGGGAGAAACATTTGCCTTTGGTGGAGTTTGCTTATAATAATAACTATCAGGCAAGTATTCAAATGGCACCTTATGAAGCTTTGTACGGGAGGAAGTGTAGGACTCCTCTTTGTTGGGCTGAAACAGGTCAGAAGTTGGTTTCGATGCCAGCTTTGTTGAAAGGAACCACCGAGAAGGTGAAGCTCATTTGTGAGCGCTTGAAGGCAGCTTCTGATCGGCAAAAGTCTTACGCGGATCTAAAGCGTAAGGATATTGAGTATGCGGTGGGTGACCGTGTGTTTTTTGAAAGTTTCGCCTTGGAAAAAGGTGATGAGGTTTGGCCGAAAGGGTAAGTTGAGCCCTAGGTACATTGGACCATACGAGGTGATTGAGCGTGTGGGTCCTGTTGCGTACAAGTTGAGGTTGCCGCAAGAGTTGGAAAAGATTCATGATGTGTTTCATGTTTCTATGCTTCGGAAGTATAGATCGGATCCTTCACATGTGATGCCTGTGGAAGAAGTGGAATTGAATCCGGATTTGACTTATGATGAGGAACCGGTGAAGGTTCTGGATTCGGATAGTAAGGTTCTTCGAGGCAAGACCATTGAGTTGGTAAAGGTGTTGTGGAAACATCGTGGTGTTGAGGAAGCCACGTGGGAGCGGAAGGATGACATGTTGAAGCAGTTTCCGTACCTCTTTCCTTCAGGTAAATTTCGAGGACGAAATTTCTTAAGGGGGGAGAGTTGTAACACCCCAATTTTGGGCTTAGAAGTTTTGGGTTTGGACCGGGTCGGTCGGATTGCGGTTCGAATATAAAAGGGTGATTTTTAGGAAAGCCTAGCTCGGGTTGCATTAAAAATATGGAAAAATATCTTAAAATCCTCTTTTATTATATATAAGAGAATGGTGAAATCAATTTTACAAAATGAGGTTTGGAAGTGTGACATTTTGGGTTAGTGACTAAAATGTAATTTTTGAAAACTGGGTGACTGTTTTAAAAGGATTGAAACTTTGAATCTTTAAGGAGCTAATTTACCCAAGAAGAGTTTTCTCCAGATTTTTCTTAATATTAAACAATTTATTAATGGTCTTTAATTAAAGGTAAAAGGAGGGAAAAAGATATTTTGTTGTCATAACTAACTTTCTTCAAAATTTCCATTTCTTTTCTCTCAACTTTTCACTCAACCCAAACACTTTTCTCCAGCAAATTTCCCTCTGATTTTGACCTCAAAAGATGAGATTTCAATCTTCATTTGATCTCTAATCATTTCTACATCAAAACCTTAGCATTTGCTTATTGAATTTTCAAGAATCTTGGTTCCAATAAAGGAGAAACTCACATTTAGAGGTATGAACGTCCTTCTCCTCTAAATACTCAGTTCTTTACTGAAATTCCCAAGTTCTCAATCCTTGATTTGAGTTTTATTAAAGGTTTTATGGTTGTGTTCTTGATCTTGGCTTTAAAATGCAAGATTTGGTTAAATTTTGATGAAATTCGTATGAAATGGTTGGGAACTATTTTGAGGTGTCTTTTTGACGATTTTTGGATGTATAATTGATGTGAAATTGAGGTTTAATCAATGCAATCCCGAATAGGTTTATTTTCCTAAGTTTTGGCTTGAGTTAATGGTGGTTTTGGGGTGATTTTGATGTTCTGCTATAGCTGGAGGTATAAGGACGTGATTAGATCCTTTTTGGATGTTAATTGAGGTTTAAGAATGTTTGGAATTGATGGATCTTGGCTGGGTAGTGTTGTAGAGATGTTTGGATGTGATTTCGGTTGTGTTTGGTAGCCGAAATGTGAGTGTTGATGAGAGCAGTGAGTTTAGGTGTCTTAATGGAAGATATTAATGCATGATGATGCATTAATCCTCTGCTTTGATGTGTTTAAAACAGGGGAGACATCTTCGGATCCTTGTGGTGTTGATCCGGAAGCTTGATTGGTGTTTCGGCAAGTTGCGAAACAGAATCGGTGAGTGAAGTTTGGTTTTCAGCTTTGAAACCAATGTTTTGAAGGTTTGGGAGCTTAGTTAAAGTCTAAACAACTTAGCTAAGCTCAAGAGTAAGTTTTCCGAAAAAACTCTCTTGTTGATGAGCCATGAGTTGGTTTAATGCAAAGTGATTTGTTTGCATGTTTAAATTCTGTTTTTGAAAGCATATTTTAGCATGTTTATTGCTGGTTTTATAAGCCATGTATTGAAGGATGCTCAAGGTAAGGGATCCTTGTTTTGTACATTGATAAATGTGGTTTTGATGCATAATGATGCATGACGATGAATGGCTTTACTAAAGGCTTTAAAACAGTGGATTAATGTTGATTAAATGATGCATATTGGCAAGTGATGTGGTTGGTTTAAAAGTACTTGAATCGGATATAGTTAGCCGGCTATAGGATTGGGTGCACCGTGAATAAAGTCGCCTTGGATGTTGAGGGGTTGTGATTGTACCATGCTCCATCCAAGTACACTAACGAGATGGTTAAGAACAACATGGTGGTTAAAAGTCCATGGGTGGTTCTTGTTTTAAGGTCACAATGGTGGTTAAAAGTCCATGTGTGGACCTTGTGTATTGTTAAGGTCACAATGGTGGTTAAAAGTCCATGTGTGGATCTTGTGTTGTATGTCCCGTGATCTCGTTAGTGATGTTATACAACTACCAATGAGTGATGTGGAGGGGTTGTGATTGTACCATGGTCTCCATCACGGGTGTTGAGGGGTTGTGATTGTACCATTTGCTCAACCTTGATATTGGTAGTGTGTATGAAGCGTAAGGGAAAACGCTTGTAATCCGCGTATCCGATTGTCAATTGTGTTTTGAGTTGAGAAAGGTTATGATTATCACTTGAAAGACAATATGACATGTTAATGATTTGAAGCATGAAATGCTTGGTTTATATACATATGTGCATGATCAAATGTTATTTGAACTAAAGGTTTTGAAAAGGAGTTTTTATTAATGCATTATTGTGATGTTTTAAATGAGCATTCCTCACTAAGCTATGTCCTTACGCTCTCTCTTTCTTAAACCAATAATGCAGAGCATTGAAGTGCTTAAAGGGGCAGCAAGGTGGTCAAGAATCTAAGTGGAAGCTTAAGCTCATGTATGGTGACTATTTTCATAACTTGCTTAGCTTTTGGCATTTGGCAATGGGGAACCTATGATGTTGTTTTGGGAGATGTTTTGGACTCCCTAAGTTGGTTTTATGCTTTTGACAATGATGGAACATGTAAATGGCCTTTTTGAGGTTGTTTTGGTGTTTTGAGGTTTGTGTGGTTTCCAATATAGGATGCATGCCTATAGAATAAGGTTTTTCCTAAATCGATGCCATGTTTGAGAATTGTTGTTGCTATTATGTTCCTTAAGTATATAATGACTTGATGGTATGGTTTGAGGGTCTTTGGAATGTGTTTGCTTGGTTAAAAGTGAATTAAACCAGATAAAATTCTGCAATCTGGGCAGCACGTTTCGGAACAGGTGCTACCGTTTCGGAACAGAGGGCCTGAAATGGCCTTGGCGTTCCGGAACGAGTGGAGCAGTTTCGGAACGGTTTTGCCACTGCCAAGCCTTGTTCCGCAACGAGTTTCAGAACGGTCCGCGTTTCGGAACGGATCATCCCCGTTTCGGAACACCCGACCGTTGGGCACTGAAACTGATGGTTAAATGTTTTGAAATCTTTGTGTTTTGGTCCTGAACTTGGTTTATGCAATTGAATGAGTTTGAGATGTCCGTTTGAGTTGAATTTTGGCAGAGAAGAATGAAACATGACTAATTTCATAATGGTAACTCAAAAGTGGGTTAAGTCCTTATAATTTTCAGAATTTGCATTTTGGTCCCTAAATTCATAAATTATGCAATCGAGTCCCTAAATGTTTTCTGATTGTGATGATCTTTGAGTATGCTGATCTTATGAACATTTCTAGGGTTAATATGCATTTAGATAAGATTAAAAAGAAAAAAGGGTCGTTAATCAAGGTTGACTTTCGGGTTTACTTTGGTTTTCCCCGTGTAAACTTCTTAATTCGGGTCAACCGTCTAGGCTGAGTTAAGGGGGTTACATTTGGTGGTATCAGAGCTGAGTTCTCGAGTAATTGGGAATGGTTATGTGGGTGATGAGTGCATGAATTCTTTGTGTGCTTGTTGAATGAAAGTATGCTGTGTGAATTGTAAGTATGTTGCAATTGTGATGTATGCTGTGGTGAAGCATGTTAGAGGGACTCATTGCCACATCAAGGCTAATGAAATGATTTGATTTTAATTGGAAATGAGCTTGAGTACTTGGATTGCTTACCTTGCTGAGCCTGACTTTGTTTATTGCATTGTGATTGCATTGTTTAGTGAATGGCACCTCGTAGAGAAACGAGGATTAATACGCGAGCTATGGCTCAAAACGAGAATGAGGAGAATGTTGAAAACGTAGTGGATTTACCTCCTCCACCGGGTGGTGGTGGTGCTGGGGGTGAAGGAGCTGGTGTTGCGGCTGGTGCTGGGGTCGCTGGACCTGAAGCTGGTCAGGGGCAAGCTGTTCCTGACATGACAATGCTGATACAAGCCATTGCTGGAGCTTTTCGAGCAGCAGTAGCTGGAGCTCAAGGAGCTGGGCATCAGGGAGATGCTAATGTGAGACTACCCCTAGAACGCTTGCGCAGTCTGGGAGGGACTGAGTTCAGGGGTTTGTCTGCTGAAGGTTCTGAGTCTTGGCTGGAAAGTACCAAGAGAATCTTGGGACAAATGAATTGTACGGATGTGCAGAAGCTGGGCTGTGTGGTATCATTGTTGCAGGACGATGCATACACTTGGTGGACAACCACTATCTCTGGGATGGTGGATGCTGATGTGACATGGACATTCTTTCAGAATATTTTCAAGAGAAGGTATCTGGGTGTGAGGTATTTGGATGAAAAGAAAAGGGAATTCATGTCTCTTACTCAAGGGAGCATGTCTGTAGCTGAGTATGAGGTTCAGTTCGTTCGACTCAGTCAGTACGCACATGAGCTTATCCCTGATGAGCGGGAGAGGTGTGAACGGTTCCGTTATGGTTTGGTGACGAAAGTAAAGACTTATATGCTGGCTGCTGAGTATAATGATTTTGATGTGCTGGTTGGTAGAGCAAAAGACATTGAGATGAATTTGAGTTTATCTTCTAGAAGTGCTGGTTCTAGTGCTGGTAAGCGAGTTGCTGAGTATAGTTCCGATGGTGGACGGAACAAGATGGGACGTGATCGGAAGTATCAGTCTTCTATTAAGCGAGGTGGTGGTGGGCAAGGTGCGCTTGTTCAGGGAGACAAGGCAAGAGCTGATCCGAACACATGTTGGACATGTGGGTCGCGTGGCCATTTGAGGCGTGATTGTCCTTGAGCGGCGAGGGAGGTTCAGGCTCCTGTTGTGACGGCTGGTAACTCGTGTTGGAACTATGGATCAGCGGATCACATGAGGAGGGAGTGTCCTTTGTTGGCCGGTGGTGGCCAGGGACGTGCTCCTGGAGTTGTTGCACCACAGAGAGGTCGTGGGCGCGGCCGTGGTAACTTCCAGCGAGAGAGGAGGGTGGACGGAATGTGGCTCATGTTGTAGTTGTTCAGCCTGAGGGTGGTGGTAAGGCCAGAGTGTATGCTCAGAGGGAGGGGAGGAATGACACGGATGTGATCGCAAGTACTTTCACTTTGCAATCCTTGTCATTACTTTCCTTGATTGATTCTGGATCTACACACTCATACATATTGCGTGAGCTTGCTGAATTGCTTGGTTTGCCTGTTGAGTCTTTGGATGTTGGTATGCGTGTCACTAGTTCTTTTGGCGAGACTGTTGTGACTCGAAAGCTTTAGAGAAGGTGTCCTTTGGTTGTGCAAGATCATGTTTTTCATGTTGATCTTATGGAATTGCCTTTTTATGGTTTTGATGTAATCCTTGGTATGGATTGGCTTGTTGAGCATCGAGCTGTGGTAGATTTTGAGAATAAGCGAGTTTCGTTGAAACTTGCGGGCGATTATGAGGTAGTTGTGGTTGGTGAGAATGTGAAGTTTCTTGCCAATGTGGTGTCTTCATTGAAGGCGAGTCGGATGCTGAGGCAAAGTTGTGAAGCTTATCTCGCTTTTGTGATGAATCCTAGTTCTAAGGAGTTGTGTGTGCAAGATATCAGGACTGTGCGAGAGTTTCCTGGTGTGTTTCTTGAGGAGTTTCCTGGATTGCCTCCTAATCGTGAGGTGGAGTTTGGGATTGAGTTGTATGAAAACACGACTCCAGTGTCCATTACCCCTTATCGAATGACGCCTAAGGAGTTGAAAGAGTTGAAGACGCAACTGCAAGAGTTGCTTGATCGTGGTTTCATTCGGTCGAGTGTGTCACCTTGGGGTGCACCGGTCTTGTTTGTGAAGAAGAAGGATGGCACTATGAGAATGTGCATTGATTATCGTCAGCTTAACAAGTTGACTATCAAGAATCGGTATCCATTGCCGAGAATTGATGATCTTTTTGATCAATTTCGGGGAGCAGCTGTGTTCTCTAAGATTGACTTGAGGTCAGGGTATTATCAGCTGAAGGTGAAGGATGTGGATGTGCCAAAGACAGCTTTCAGGACGAGGTATGGGCATTATGAGTTCCTTGTGATGCCGTTTGGTTTAAAAAATGCTCATGCAGCTTTCATGGACATGATGAATCGAGTATTTCATGAATACTTGGATAAATTTGTTATGGTATTCATTGATGATATCCTCGTGTACTCGCGTACTGAGGAGGAGCATGAAGGTCATTTGAGAATTGTGTTGCAAGCTTTGTTGGAGAATCAGCTTTATGCCAAGCTGAGCAAGTGTGAGTTCTGGCTTAGAGAAGTGGTGTTTCTTGGTCATGTGGTTTCTGCTGAAGGGATTCATGTTGATCCTCAGAAGATTGAGGCGGTGATGAATTGGAAGCCTCCTAAGTCTGTTCATGAAGTCCGTAGTTTCCTGGGTTTGGCGGGATATTATCGGAGACTCGTGGATGGGTTTTCAAAGATTGCTGCACCTTTGACGAAGTTGTTGCAGAAGGATGTTAAGTATGAGTGGATGGAAGCGAGGCAGCAAGCTTTTGAGAAGCTTAAGGCAGCTTTAACGCAAGCTCCTATCTTGGTTCAACCTGAATCAGGGAAAGAGTTTGTGGTGTATAGTGATGCGTCCTACGTTGGTTTGGGATGTGTGTTGATGCAGGAGGGTAAGGTGGTGGCTTATGCATCACGGCAGTTGAAGGTGCATGAGCGCAATTATCCTACGCATGACATTGAGCTGGCTGTAGTGGTTTTTGCTTTGAAAATCTGGAGACATTACCTGTATGGTGAGAAATGTACTGTGTACACGGATCACAAGAGTTTGAAGTATCTGATGTCTCAGAAGGAGTTGAATCTTAGGCAGCGACGTTGGGTGGAGTTGCTCAAGGATTATGATTTGACGATCGAGTATCACGCGGGTAAAGCTAATGTAGTAGCGGATGCCTTGAGTAGGAAGGTAGCTGTTGAGTTGAGGGCTATGTTTGCCAGTTTGAGTATTTTGCGTGATGGTGGTCTTGTGGCTGAGTTGCAAGTGAAACCATCTTTGGTTCAGTTGATTAAGGAAAAGCAGTTGTTGGATGATTCCTTGGTGCCACATGTTCAGGATATTGCGGAGGATATGCCTTCAGATTTCTGTTTTAATGATGATGGAGTGTTATGTTTTGGGAGTCGGATAGTAGTGCCCAATGATGCTGAGTTGAGGCGTGCTATTCTGACTGAAGGTCATAGTAGTCCTTTTGCTATGCACCCTGGTAGTACTAAGATGTATCGTGATCTTCGTGATGAGTACTATTGGGTGGGTTTAAAGAAAGATCTTGCTGAGTTTGTGAGTAAGTGCATGGTGTGTCAGCGAGTTAAGGCTGAGCATCAGTTTCCTTCAGGGTTGTTGCAACCGTTGAGAATTCTTGAGTGGAAGTGGGAAAGGATTACCATGGATTTTGTGTCTGGTTTGCCTTTGTCGCCATCGAAGAAGAATTCGGTGTGGGTGATTGTGGATCGCCTGACGAAGTGTGCGCATTTCTTGCCTGTGCATACTACGTACACATTGGATAAGCTTGCGGAAATGTACATTGCTGAGATTGTGCGGCTGCATGGTATGCCAAAGTCGATTGTGTCGGATAGGGATCCCAGGTTTACATCGCGTTTCTGGCAGTGTTTGCATCAGGCTTTGGGTACACGGTTGAATTTCAGTATGTCTTATCATCCGCAGTCGGATGGGCAGTCCGAGCGTGTTATCCAGGTTTTGGAGGATATGTTGAGGTGTTGTGTGATTGAGTTTCAGGGCTCTTGGGAGAAACATTTGCCTTTGGTGGAGTTTGCTTATAATAATAACTATCAGGCAAGTATTCAAATGGCACCTTATGAAGCTTTGTACGGGAGGAAGTGTAGGACTCCTCTTTGTTGGGCTGAAACAGGTCAGAAGTTGGTTTCGATGCCAGCTTTGTTGAAAGGAACCACCGAGAAGGTGAAGCTCATTTGTGAGCGCTTGAAGGCAGCTTCTGATCGGCAAAAGTCTTACGCGGATCTAAAGCGTAAGGATATTGAGTATGCGGTGGGTGACCGTGTGTTTTTGAAAGTTTTGCCTTGGAAAAAGGTGATGAGGTTTGGCCGAAAGGGTAAGTTGAGCCCTAGGTACATTGGACCATACGAGGTGATTGAGCGTGTGGGTCCTGTTGCGTACAAGTTGAGGTTGCCGCAAGAGTTGGAAAAGATTCATGATGTGTTTCATGTTTCTATGCTTCGGAAGTATAGATCGGATCCTTCACATGTGATGCCTGTGGAAGAAGTGGAATTGAATCCGGATTTGACTTATGATGAGGAACCGGTGAAGGTTCTGGATTCGGATAGTAAGGTTCTTCGAGGCAAGACCATTGAGTTGGTAAAGGTGTTGTGGAAACATCGTGGTGTTGAGGAAGCCACGTGGGAGCGGAAGGATGACATGTTGAAGCAGTTTCCGTACCTCTTTCCTTCAGGTAAATTTCGAGGACGAAATTTCTTAAGGGGGGGAGAGTTGTAACACCCCAATTTTGGGCTTAGAAGTTTTGGGTTTGGACCGGGTCGGTCGGATTGCGGTTCGAATATAAAAGGGTGATTTTTAGGAAAGCCTAGCTCGGGTTGCATTAAAAATATGGAAAAATATCTTAAAATCCTCTTTTATTATATATAAGAGAATGGTGAAATCAATTTTACAAAATGAGGTTTGGAAGTGTGACATTTTGGGTTAGTGACTAAAATGTAATTTTTGAAAACTGGGTGACTGTTTTAAAAGGATTGAAACTTTGAATCTTTAAGGAGCTAATTTACCCAAGAAGAGTTTTCTCCAGATTTTTCTTAATATTAAACAATTTATTAATGGTCTTTAATTAAAGGTAAAAGGAGGGAAAAAGATATTTTGTTGTCATAACTAACTTTCTTCAAAATTTCCATTTCTTTTCTCTCAACTTTTCTCTCAACCCAAACACTTTTCTCCAGCAAATTTCCCTCTGATTTTGACCTCAAAAGATGAGATTTCAATCTTCATTTGATCTCTAATCATTTCTACATCAAAACCTTAGCATTTGCTTATTGAATTTTCAAGAATCTTGGTTCCAATTAAGGAGAAACTCACATTTAGAGGTATGAATGTCCTTCTCCTCTAAATACTCAGTTCTTTACTGAAATTCCCAGGTTCTCAATCCTTGATTTGAGTTTTATTAAAGGTTTTATGGTTGTGTTCTTGATCTTGGCTTTAAAATGCAAGATTTGGTTTAATTTTGATGAAATTCGTATGAAATGTTTGGGCACTGTTTTAGGTGTCTTTTTGATGATTTTTGGATGTATAATTGATGTGAAATTGAGGTTTAATCAATGCAATCCCGAATAGGTTGATTTTCCTAAGTTTTGGCTTGAGTTAATGGTGGTTTTTGGGGTGATTTTGATGTTCTGCTATAGCTGGAGATATAAGGACGTGATTAGATCCTTTTTGGATATTAATTGAGGTTTAAGAATGTTTGGAATTGATGGATCTTGGCTGGGTAGTGTTGTAGAGATGTTTGGATGTGATTTCGGTTGTGTTTGGTAGCCGAAATGTGAGTGTTGATGAGAGCAGCGAGTTTAGGTGTCTTGATGGAAGATATTAATGCATGATGATGCATTAATCCTCTGCTTTGATGTGTTTAAAACAGGGGAGGCATCTTCGGATCCTTGTGGTGTTGATCCGGAAGCTTGATTGGTGTTTCGGCAAGTTGCGAAACGGAATCGGTGAGTGAAGTTTGGTTTTCAGCTTTGAAACCAATGTTTTGAAGGTTTGGGAGCTTAGTTAAAGTCTAAACAACTTAACTAAGCTCAAGAGTAAGTTTTCCGAAAAAACTCTCTTGTTGATGAGCCATGAGTTGGTTTAATGCAAAGTGATTTGTTTGCATGTTTAAATTCTGTTTTTGAAAGCATATTTTAGCATGTTTATTGCTGGTTTTATAAGCCATGTATTGAAGGATGCTCAAGGTAAGGGATCCTTGTTTTGTACATTGATAAATGTGGTTTTGATGCATAATGATGCATGACGATGAATGGCTTTACTAAATGCTTTAAAACAGTGGATTAATGTTGATTAAATGATGCATATTGGCAAGTGATGTGGTTGGTTTAAAAGTACTTGAATCAGATATAGTTAGCCGGCTATAGGATTGGGTGCACCGTGAATAAAGTCACCTTGGATGTTGAGGGGTTGTGATTGTACCATGCTCCATCCAAGTACACTAACGAGATGGTTAAGAACAACATGGTGGTTAAAAGTCCATGGGTGGTTCTTGTTTTAAGGTTACAATGGTGGTTAAAAGTCCATGTGTGGACCTTGTGTATTGTTAAGGTCACAATGGTGGTTAAAAGTCCATGTGTGGATCTTGTGTTGTATGTCCCGTGATCTCGTTAGTGATGTTATACAACTACCAATGAGTGATGTGGAGGGGTTGTGATTGTACCATGGTCTCCATCACGGGTGTTGAGGGGTTGTGATTGTACCATTTGCTCCACCTTGATATTGGTAGTGTGTATGAAGCGTAAGGGAAAACGCTTGTAATCCGCGTATCCGATTGTCAATTGTGTTTTGAGTTGAGAAAGGTTATGATTATCACTTGAAAGCCAATATGACATGTTAATGATTTGAAGCATGAAATGCTTGGTTTATATACATATGTGCATGATCAAATGTTATTTGAACTAAAGGTTTTGAAAAGGAGTTTTTATTAATGCATTATTGTGATGTTTTAAATGAGAATTCCTCACTAAGCTATGTGCTTACGCTCTCTCTTTCTTAAACCAATAATGCAGAGCATTGAAGTGCTTAAAGGGGCAGCAAGGTGGTCAAGAATCTAAGTGGAAGCTTAAGCTCATGTATGGTGACTATTTTCATAACTTGCTTAGCTTTTGGCATTTGGCAATGGGGAACCTATGATGTTGTTTTGGGAGATGTTTTGGACTCCCTAAGTTGGTTTTATGCTTTTGACAATGATGGAACATGTAAATGGCCTTTTTGAGGTTGTTTTGGTGTTTTGAGGTTTGTGTGGTTTCAAATATAGGATGCATGCCTATAGAATAAGGTTTTTCCTGCCATGTTTGAGAATTGTTGTTGCTATTATGTTCCTTAAGTATATAATGACTTGCTGGTATGGTTTGAGGGTCTTTGGAATGTGTTTGCTTTGTTAAAAGTGAATTAAACCAGATAAAATTCTGCAATCTGGGCAGCACGTTTCGGAACAGGTGCTACCGTTTCGGAACAGAGGGCCTGAAATGGCCTTGGCGTTCCGGAACGAGTGGAGCCGTTCCGGAACGGTTTTGCCACTGCCAAGCCTTGTTCCGCAACGAGTTTCGGAACGGTCCCGCGTTTCGGAACGGATCATCCCCGTTTCGGAACACCCGACCGTTGGGCACTGAAACTGATGGTTAAATGTTTTGAAATCTTTGCGTTTTGGTCATGAACTTGGTTTATGCAATTGAATGAGTTTGAGATGACCGTTTGAGTTGAATTTTGGCAGAGAAGCATGAAACATGACTAATTTCATAATGGTAACTCAAAAGTGGGTTGAGTCCTTATAATTTTCAGAATTTGCATTTTGGTCCCTAAATTCATAAATTGTGCAATCGAGTCCCTAAATGTTTTCTGATTGTGATGATCTTTGAGTATGTTGATCTTATGAACATTTCTAGGGTTAATATGCATTTAGATAAGATTAACAAGAAAAAAAAGGGTCGTTAATCAAGGTTGACTTTCGGGTTGACTTTGGTTTTCCCCGTGTAAACTTCTTAATTCGGGTCAACCGTCTAGGCCGAGTTAAGGGGGTTACATTTGGTGGTATCAGAGCTGAGTTCTCAAGTAATTGGGAATGGTTATGTGGGTGATGAGTGCATGAATGCTTTGTGTGCTTGTTGAATGAAAGTATGTTGTGTGAATTGTAAGTATGTTACAATTGTGATATATGCTGTGGTGAAGCATGTTAGAGGGACTCATTGCCACATCATGGCTAATGAAATGATTTGATTTTAATTGGAAATGAGCTTGAGTA
Source organism: Hibiscus tridactylites (assembly GCA_958450335.1). Classification (NCBI taxonomy): domain Eukaryota; kingdom Viridiplantae; phylum Streptophyta; class Magnoliopsida; order Malvales; family Malvaceae; genus Hibiscus; species Hibiscus tridactylites. The sequence continues at coordinate 55,983,058 of OY288266.1, forward strand.
CTTGGATTGCTTACCTTGCTGAGCCTGACTTTGTTTATTGCATTGTGATTGCATTGTTTAGTGAATGGCACCTCGTATAGAAACGAGGATTAATACGCGAGCTATGGCTCAAAAAGAGAATGAGGAGAATGTTGAAAACGTAGTGGATTTACCTCCTCCACCGGGTGGTGGTGGTGCTGGGGGTGAAGGAGCTGGTGTTGCGGCTGGTGCTGGGGTCGCAGGACCTGAAGCTGGTCAGGGGCAAGCTGTTCCTGACATGACAATGCTGATACAAGCCATTGCTGGAGCTTTTCGAGCAGCAGTAGCTGGAGCTCAAGGAGCTGGGCATCAGGGAGATGCTAATGTGAGACTACCCTTAGAACGCTTGCGCAGTCTGGGAGGGACTGAGTTCAGGGGTTTGTCTGCTGAAGGTTCTGAGTCTTGGCTGGAAAGTACCAAGAGAATCTTGGGACAAATGAATTGTACGGATGTGCAGAAGCTGGGCTGTGTGGTATCATTGTTGCAGGACGATGCATACACTTGGTGGACAACCACTATCTCTGGGATGGCGGATGCTGATGTGACATGGACATTCTTTCAGAACATTTTCAAGAGAAGGTATCTGGGTGTGAGGTATTTGGATGAAAAGAAAAGGGAATTCATGTCTCTTACTCAAGGGAGCATGTCTGTAGCTGAGTATGAGGTTCAGTTCGTTCGACTCAGTCAGTACGCACATGAGCTTATCCCTGATGAGCGGGAGAGGTGTGAACGGTTCCGTTATGGTTTGGTGACGGAAGTAAAGACTTATATGCTGGCTGCTGAGTATAATGATTTTGATGTGCTGGTTGGTAGAGCAAAAGACATTGAGATGAATTTGAGTTTATCTTCTAGAAGTGCTGGTAAGCGAGTTGCTGAGTATAGTTCCGATGGTGGACGGAACAAGATGGGACGTGATCAGAAGTATCAGTCTTCTGTTAAGCGAGGTGGTGGTGGGCAAGGTGCGCTTGTTCAGGGAGACAAGGCAAGAGCTGATCCGAACACATGTTGGACATGTGGGTCGCGTGGCCATTTGAGGCGTGATTGTCCTTGAGCGGCGAGGGAGGTTCAGGCTCCTGTTGTGACGGCTGGTAACTCGTGTTGGAACTATGGATCAGCGGATCACATGAGGAGGGAGTGTCCTTTGTTGGCCGGTGGTGGCCAGGGATGTGCTCCTGGAGTTGCACCACAGAGAGGTCGTGGGCGCGGCCGTGGTAACTTCCAGCGGAGAAAGGAGGGTGGACGGAATGTGGTAGCCATTCGGAAACCATTCTCCATGCTCTTCGTGATTGTTCTGGGGCTGCTGAAGCCCTTCAACTTATTGGTACTCCATCTACTCTTTCTAGGAGTATGGCTACTACTCCTCTACAATGGTTAGAGGAAGCAGCTCAAACCCTACCCCATGATAAATTTGGCCTTTTTCTCACAACTATTTGGAATATCTGGAATAGACGTAACGATTGGGTTCATAACCACCATCTACAACCACCCTAGTTAATTGCAGTTAATTCCATTAGTTTACATGATGATTTTTGTAAAGCCTCCTCTGCCTCTACCCCTCCTCCCCTCTCTACTCCATGTTGGAATCCCCCCTCTTTACCATATCAAAATTAACGTGGATGGTGCTTTTAACCCGTCGACTCGTGGAGCTGCTGTTGGCGTCGTTGCTCGAGATTCTACAGGTGCAGTCGTGGGCGGCCTTGCGTTTCCACTAAGTAGTTGTCTGGACGTAGTTACCAGTGAAGGCGAAAGCCTTCTTGCTGGTCTCACCTTCGCCCGATCTCAAGGTTGGAATCGGATCTTCCTTGAAACTGATTGCGTTTCTCTCGCGAATAGGATCAACAATCCAGTACAAGACCTTTCTACCATGGGACCTATTATTCATAGGATTCAAACGGCTCTACATGATTTTGATTTTGCATCTGTTTTCTTTGTACGCCGTGAGGCAAATCAATTGGCCCATAATTTGGCTACTTTCTCTTTAAGCACAATGACTTCCATGTCATTTAATTCGGATGTTCCATCTTGTATCCAACATCTTGTAATAAATTCTCATGATTAATAAAATTAGGCACTCTTTTCCCCTTTTTAGGGTCCTCTAGCTCTGCTTGAAGGACAGTAGTAGGGGTTTTTAATGATGCCTTTTCTTCAAAAATATTCCAACGGGTCCATTGAAAGGACCATTTCGACCAGCTCGTCCGAAACCTCTACAAAAAGGACTGCAAAACAAGTTTTAATCAAATCTTAGGAGTTCATGTAATTGATTAGGAGCACTTCACCACAATTATATTGCAAAACCTCAATTTCTTTACTTTTTACTCAGTTAAAATTCCAACGGGTCCATTGAAAGGCCCATTTAGACCTGCTCGTCTGAAACCTCTACAAAAAGGACCGCAAAAATGTTTTATTCAAATATTAGGAGTTCAAATAATTGATTAGGAGCTTTTCAACACAATTATATTGCAAAACCTCAATTTCTGTACTTTTTACTCAGTTAAAATTCCAACGGGTCTATTGAAAGGCCCATTTAGACCCGCTCGTCCCAAACCTCTACAAAAAGGACCGCAAAAATGTTTTATTCAAATATTAGGAGTTCAAATAATTGATTAGGTGCTTTTCAAATCAATTATATTGCAAAACCTCAATGTCTGTACTTTTTACTCAGTTAAAATTCCAACGGGTCCATTGAAAGGTCGATTTAGACTTGCTCGTCCGAAACCTCTACAAAAAGGACCGCAAAAATGTTTTATTCAAATATTAGGAGTTCAAATAATTGATTAGGAGCTTTTTAAATCAATTATATTGCAAAATCTCAATTTATGTACATTTTACTCAGTTAAAATTCCAACAGGTCCATTGAAAGACCCATTTAGACCTCCTCGTCCGAAACCTCTACAAAAAGAACCGCAAAAATGTTTTATTCAAATATTAGGAGTTCAAATAATTGATTAGGAGCTTTTCAACACAATTATATTGCAAAACCTCAATTTCTGTACTTTTTACTCAGTTAAAATTCCAACGGGTCCATTGAAAGGCCCATTTCGACCCGCTCGTCCGAAACCTTTACAAAAAGGACAACAAAACAAGTTTTAATCAAATTTTAGGAATTCATGTATTTGATTAGGAGCTTTTCAACATAATTATATTGAAAAACCGCAATTTCTGCACTTTTTACTCAGTTAAAATTCCAATGGGTCCATTGAAAGTCCCATTTAGACCTGCTCGTCCGAAACCTCTACAAAAAGGACCGCAAAACAAGTTTTAATCAAATATTAGGAGTTCAAATAATTGATTAGGAGCTTTTCAACACAATTATATTACAAAACAACAATTTTTGTAATTTTACTCAGTTAAAATTCCAACGGGTCCATTAAAAGGCCCATTTCGACCCGCTCGTCCGAAACCTCTACAAAAAGGACTGCAAAACAAGTTTTAATCAAATTTTAGGAGTTCATGTAATTGATTAGGAGCTTTTCAACACAATTATATTGCAAAACCTCAATTTCTGTACTTTTTACTCAGTTAAAATTCCAACAGGTCCATTGAAAGGCCCATTTAGACCTGCTCGTCCAAAACCTCAACAAATAGGACCGCAAAAATGTTTTATTCAAATAATAGGAGTTTAAGTAATTGATTAGGGGCTTTTGAACACAATTATATTGCAAAACCTCAATTTCTGTAATTTTTACTCAGTTAAAATTCCAACAGGTCCATTGAAAGGCCCATTTAGACCTGCTCGTCCGAAACCTCTACAAAAAGGACCGCAAAAATGTTTTATTCAAATATTAGGAGTTCATATAATTGATTAGGAGCTTTTCAACACAATTATATAGCAAAACCTCAATTTTTGTACTTTTTACTCAGTTAAAATTCCAACGGGTCCATTGAAAGGCCCATTTAGACATGCTCGTCCGAAACCTCTACAAAAAGGACTGCAAAACAAGTTTTAATCAAACATTAGGTGTTCAAATAATTGATTAGGAGCTTTTCAACACAATTATATTGCAAAACCTCAATTTCTGTACTTTTTACTCAGTTAAAATTCCAACGGGTCCATTGAAAGGCCCATTTCGACCCGCTCGTCCGAAACCTTTACAAAAAGAACTGCAAAACAAGTTTTAATCAAATTTTAGGAATTCATGTATTTGATTAGGAGCTTTTCAACATAATTATATTGCAAAACCGCAATTTCTGCACTTTTTACTCAGTTAAAATTTCAATGGGTCCATTGAAAGTCCCATTTAGACCTGCTCGTCCGAAACCTCTACAAAAAGGACCGCAAAACAAGTTTTAATCAAATGTTAGGAGTTCAAATAATTGATTAGGAGCTTTTCAACACAATTATATTACAAAACCGCAATTTCTTTACTTTTTACTCAGTTAAAATTCCAACGGGTCCATTAAAAGGCCCATTTCGACCCGCTCGTCCGAAACCTCTACAAAAAGGACCGCAAAACAAGTTTTAATCAAATATTAGGAGTTCAAATAATTGATTAGGAGCTTTTCAACACAATTATATTACAAAACCGCAATTTCTTTACTTTTTACTCAGTTAAAATTCCAACGGGTCCATTAAAAGGCCCATTTCGACCCGCTCGTCCGAAACCTCTACAAAAAGGACTGCAAAACAAGTTTTAATCAAATTTTAGGAGTTCATGTAGTTGATTAGGAGCTTTTCAACACAATTATATTGCAAAACCTCAATTTCTGTACTTTTTACTCAGTTAAAATTCCAACGGGTCCATTGAAAGGCCCATTTAGACCTGCTCGTCCGAAACCTCTACAAATAGGACCGCAAAAATGTTTTATTCAAATAATAGGAGTTTAAGTAATTGATTAGGAGCTTTTGAACACAATTATATTGCAAAACCTCAATTTCTGTAATTTTTGCTCAGTTAAAATTCCAACAGGTCCATTGAAAGGCCCATTTAGACCTGCTCGTCCGAAACCTCTACAAAAAGGACCGCAAAAATGTTTTATTCAAATATTAGGAGTTCATATAATTGATTAGGAGCTTTTCAACACAATTATATTGCAAAACCGCAATTTCTGTACTTTTTACTCAGTTAAAATTCCAACGGGTCCATTGAAAGGCCCATTTCGACCCGCTCGTCCGAAACCTCTACAAAAAGGACTGCAAAACAAGTTTTAATCAAATTTTAGGAGTTCATGTAATTGATTAGGAGCTTTTCAACACAATTATATTGCAAAACCTCAATTTCTGTACTTTTTACTCAGTTAAAATTCCAACGGGTCCATTGAAAGGCCCATTTAGACATGCTCGTCCGAAACCTCTACAAAAAGGACTGCAAAACAAGTTTTAATCAAACATTAGGTGTTCAAATAATTGATTAGGAGCTTTTCAACACAATTATATTGCAAAACCTCAATTTCCGTACTTTTTACTCAGTTAAAATTCCAATGGGTCCATTGAAAGGCCCATTTGACCCGCTCGTCCGAAACCTTTACAAAAAGAACTGCAAAACAAGTTTTAATCAAATTTTAGGAATTCATGTATTTGATTAGGAGCTTTTCAACATAATTATATTGCAAAACCGCAATTTCTGCACTTTTTACTCAGTTAAAATTTCAATGGGTCCATTGAAAGTCCCATTTAGACCTGCTCGTCCGAAACCTCTACAAAAAGGACCGCAAAAAAAGTTTTAATCAAATGTTAGGAGTTCAAATAATTGATTAGGAGCTTTTCAACACAATTATATTACAAAACCGCAATTTCTTTACTTTTTACTCAGTTAAAATTCCAACGGGTCCATTAAAAGGCCCATTTCGACCCGCTCGTCCGAAACCTCTACAAAAAGGACTGCAAAACAAGTTTGAATCAAATTTTAGGAGTTCATGTAATTGATTAGGAGCTTTTCAACACAATTATATTGCAAAACCTCAATTTCTGTACTTTTTACCCAGTTAAAATTCCAACGGGTCCATTGAAAGGCCCATTTAGACATGCTCGTCCGAAACCTCTACAAAAAGGACCTTAAAAATGTTTTATTCAAATATTAGGAGTTCAAATAATTGATTAGGAGCTTTTCAACACAATTATATTGTAAAACCTCAATTTCTGTACTTTTTAATCAGTTAAAATTCCAACGGGTCCATTGAAAGGCCCATTTAGATTTTCTCGTCTGAAACCTCTACAAATAGGACCGCAAAACAAGTTTTAGTCAAATAATAGGAGTTCAAATAATTGATTAGGAGCTTTTCAACACAATTATATTGCAAAACCACAATATCTGTACTTTTGACACAGTTAAAATTCCAACGGGTCCATTGAAACGCCCATTTCGACCTGCTCGTCCGAAACCTCTACAAAAAGGACCGCAAAACAAGTTTTAGTCAAATATTAGGAATTGGTGTAATTGATTAGGAGCTTTTCAACACAATTATATTGCAAAACCGCAATTTCTGTACTTTTTACTTAGTTAAAATTCCAACGGGTCCATTGAAAGGCCCATTTGGACATGCTCCTCCGAAACCTCTACAAAAAGGACTGCAAAAATGTTTTATTCAAATATAAGGAGTTCATATAATTGATTAGGAGCTTTTCAACACAATTATATTGCAAAACCGCAATTTCTGTACTTTTTACTCAGTTAAAATACCAACGGGTCCTTTGAAACGCCAATTTCGACCCGCTCGTCCGAAACCTCTACAAAAAGGAACGCAAAACTAGTTTTAATCAAATTTTAGGAGTTCATGTAATTGATTAGGAGCTTTTCAACACAATTATATTGCAAAACCTCAATTTCTGTACTTTTTACTTAGTTAAAATTCCAACGGGTCCATTGAAAGGCCCATTTCGACTTGCTCATCCGAAACCTCTACAAAAGGGACCGCAAAAATGTTTTATTCAAATATTAGGAGTTCAAATAATTGATTAGGAGCTTTTCAACACAATAATATTGCAAAACCGCAATTTCTGTACTTTTTACTTAGTTAAAATTCCAACGGGTCTATTGAAAGGCCCATTTAGACCTGCTCGTCCGAAACCTCTATAAAAAGGATTGCAAAACAAGTTTTAATCAAATTTTAGGAGTTCATGTAATTGATTAGGAGCTTTTCAACACAATTATATTGCAAAATCTCAATTTCTGTACTTTTTATTAAGTTAAAATTCCAACGGGTCCATTGAAAGGCCCATTTAGACCTGCTCGTCCGAAACATCTACAAAAAGGACCGCAAAAATGTTTTATTCAGATATTAGGAGTTCAAATAATAGATTAGGATCTTTTCAACACAATTATATTGCAAAAGCGCAATTTCTGTACTTTTTACTCATTTAAAATTCCAACGGGTCCATTGAATGGCCCATTTAGACATGCTCGTCCGAAACCTCTACAAAAAGGACTGCAAAAATGTTTTCTTCAAATATTAGGAGTTCAAATAATTGATTAGGAGCTTTTCAACACAATTATAATGCAAAACCGCAATTTCTGTACTTTTTACTTAGTTAAAATTCCAACGGGTCCATTGAAACGCCTATTTCAACCCGCTCGTCCGAAACCTCTACAAAATGGAACGCAAAACTAGTTTTAATCAAATTTTAGGAGTTCATGTAATTTATTAGGAGCTTTTCAACACAATTATATTGCAAAACCTCAATTTCTGTACTTTTTACTAAGTTAAAATTCCAACGGGTCCATTGAAAGGCCCATTTAGACCTGCTCGTTCGAAACCTCTACAAAAAGAACAGCAAAAATGTTTTATTCAAATATTAGGAGTTCAAATAATTGATTAGGAGCTTTTCAACACAATTATATTGCAAAACCACAATTTATGTACTTTTTACTCAGTTAAAATTCCAACGGGTCTATTGAAAGGCCCATTTCGACCCGCTCGTCCGGAACCTCTACAAAAAGGACTGCAAAAAATGTTTTATTCAAATTTTAGGAGTTCATGTAATTGATTAGGAGCTTTTCGACACAATTATATTGCAAAACCTCAATTTCTGTACTTTTTAATCAGTTAAAATTCCAACGGGTCCATTGAAAGGCCCATTTCGACCTGCTCGTCTGAAACCTCTACAAAAAGGACCGCAAAACAAGTTTTAGTCAAATATTAGGAGTTCAAATAATTGATTGGGAGCTTTTCAACACAATTATATTGCAAAACCGCAATTTCTGTACTTTTTACTCAGTTAAAATTACAACGAGTCTATTGAAAGGCCCATTTAGACCTGCTCGTCCGAAACCTCTACAAAAAGGACTGCAAAACAAGTTTTAATCAAATTTTAGGAGTTCATGTAATTGATTAGGAGCTTTTCAACACAATTATATTGCAAAACCTCAATTTCTGTACTATTTACTCAGTTAAAATTCAAACGGGTCCATTCAAACGCCCATTTCGACCTGCTCGTCCGAAACCTCTACAAAAGGACCGCAAAACAAGTTTTAGTTAAATATTAGGAGCTCATGTAATTGATTAGGAGCTTTTCAACACAATTATATTGCAAAACCGCCATTTCTGTACTTTTTACTCAGTTAAAATTCCAACGGGTCCATTGAAAGGCCCATTTAGACATGCTCGTCCGAAACCTCTACAAAAAGGACTTCAAAAATGTTTTATTCAAATATTAGGAGTTCAAATAATTGATTAGGAGCTTTTCAACACAATTATATTGCAAAACTGCAATTTTTGTACTTTTTACTCAGCTAAAATTCCAACGGGTCCATTGAAATGCCCATTTCGACCCGCTCGTCCGAAACCTCTACAAAAAGGAAAGCAAAACTAGTTTTAATCAAATTTTAGGAGTTCATGTAATTGATTAGGAGCTTTTCAACACAATTATATTGTAAAACCTCAATTTCTGTACTTTTTAATTAGTTAAAATTCCAACGGGTCCATTGAAAGGCCCATTTAGATTTTCTCGTCTGAAACCTCTACAAATAGGACCGCAAAACAAGTTTTAGTCAAATAATAGGAGTTCAAATAATTGATTAGGAGCTTTTCTACACAATTATATTGCAAAACCACAATATCTGTACTTTTGACACAGTTAAAATTCCAACGGGTCCATTGAAAGGCCCATTTAGACATGCTCGTCCGAAACCTCTACAAAAAGGACTGCAAAAAATATTTTATTCAAATATTAGGAGTTCAAATAATTGATTAGGAGCTTTTCAACACAATTATATTGCAAAACCTCAATTTTTGTACTTTTTACTCAGTTAAAATTCCAACGGGTCCATTGAAAGGCCCATTTGGACATGCTCCTCCGAAACCTCTACAAAAAGGACTGCAAAATTTTTTTATTCAAATATAAGGAGTTCAAATAATTGATTAGGAGCTTTTCAACACAATTATATTGCAAAACCGCAATTTCTGTACTTTTTACTCAGTTAAAATACCAACGGGTCCATTGAAACGCCCATTTCGACCCGCTCGTCCGAAACCTCTACAAAAAGGAACGCAAAACTAGTTTTAATCAAATTTTAGGAGTTCATGTAATTGATTAGGAGCTTTTCAACACAATTATATTGCAAAACCTCAATTTCTGTACTTTTTACTTAGTTAAAATTCCAACGGGTCCATTGAAAGGCCCATTTCGACTTGCTCGTCCGAAACCTCTACAAAAGGGACCGCAAAAATGTTTTATTCAAATATTAGGAGTTCAAATAATTGATTAGGAGCTTTTCAACACAATAATATTGCAAAACCGCAATTTCTGTACTTTTTACTTAGTTAAAATTCCAACGGGTCTATTGAAAGGCCCATTTAGACCTGCTCGTCCGAAACCTCTATAAAAAGGATTGCAAAACAAGTTTTAATCAAATTTTAGGAGTTCATGTAATTGATTAGGAGCTTTTAAACACAATTATATTGCAAAATCTCAATTTCTGTACTTTTTACTAAGTTAAAATTCCAACGGGTCCATTGAAAGGCCCATTTAGACCTGCTCGTCCGAAACCTCTACAAAAAGGACCGCAAAAATGTTTTATTCAGATATTAGGAGTTCAAATAATAGATTAGGATCTTTTCAACACAATTATATTGCAAAAGCGCAATTTCTGTACTTTTTACTCATTTAAAATTCCAACAGGTCCATTGAAAGGCCCATTTAGACCTGCTCGTCCGAAACCTCTAAAAAAAGGACTGCAAAACAAGTTTTAATCAAATTTTAGGAGTTCATGTAATTGATTAGGAGCTTTTCAACACAAATATATTGCAAAACCTCAATTTCTGTACTTTTTACTCAGTTAAAATTCCAACGGGTCCATTGAAAGGCCCATTTAGACCTGCTCGTCCGTAACCTCTACAAAAAGGACTGCAAAAATGTTTTATTCAAATTTTAGGAGTTCATGTAATTGATTAGGAGCTTTTCAACACAATTATATTGCAAAACCGCAATTTTTGTACTTTTTACTCAGCTAAAATTCCAACGGGTCCATTGAAAAGACCATTTCGACCCGCTCGTCCGAAACCTCTACAAAATGGAAAGCAAAACTAGTTTTAATCAAATTTTAGGAGTTCATGTAATTGATTAGGAGCTTTTCAACACAATTATATTGTAAAACCTCAATTTCTGTACTTTTTAATCAGTTAAAATTCCAACGGGTCCATTGAAAGGCCCATTTAGATTTTCTCGTCTGAAACCTCTACAAATAGGACCGCAAAACAAGTTTTAGTCAAATAATAGGAGTTCAAATAATTGATTATGAGCTTTTCAACACAATTATATTGCCAAACCGCAATATCTGTACTTTTGACACAGTTAAAATTCTAACGGGTCCATTTAAAAGCCCATTTAGACATGCTCGTCCGAAACCTCTACAAAAAGGATTGCAAAAAATATTTTATTCAAATATTAGGAGTTCAAATAATTGATTAGGAGCTTTTCAACACAATTATATTGCAAAACTGCAATTTCTGTACTTTTTACTCAGTTAAAATTCCAACGGGTCCATTGAAACGCCCATTTCGACCCGCTCGTCCGAAACCTCTACAAAAAGGAATGCAAAACTAGTTTTAATCAAATTTTAGGAGTTCATGTAATTGATTAGGAGCTTTTCAACACAATTATATTGCAAAACCTCAATTTCTGTACTTTTTACTTAGTTAAAATTCCAACGGGTCCATTGAAAGGCCCATTTCGACTTGCTCGTCCGAAACCTCTACAAAAGGGACCGCAAAAATGTTTTATTCAAATATTAGGAGTTCAAATAATTGATTAGGAGCTTTTCAACACAATTATATTGCAAAACCGCAATTTCTGTACTTTTTACTTAGTTAAAATTCCAACGGGTCTATTGAAAGGCCCATTTAGACCTGCTCGTCCGAAACCTCTATAAAAAGGATTGCAAAACAAGTTTTAATCAAATTTTAGAAGTTCATGTAATTGATTAAGAGCTTTTCAACACAATTATATTGCAAAATCTCAATTTCTGTACTTTTTACTAAGTTAAAATTCCAACGGGTCCATTGAAACGCCCATTTAGACCTGCTCGTCCGAAACCTCTAAAAAAAGGACTGCAAAAATGTTTTATTCAGATATTAGGAGTTCAAATAATTGATTAGGATCTTTTCAACACAATTATATTGCAAAAGCGCAATTTCTGTACTTTTTACTCATTTAAAATTCCAACAGGTCCATTGAAAGGCCCATTTAGACCTGCTCGTCCGAAACCTCTACAAAAAGGACTGCAAAACAAGTTTTAATCAAATTTTAGGAGTTCATGTAATTGATTAGGAGCTTTTCAACACAAATATATTGCAAAACCTCAATTTCTGTATTTTTTACTCAGTTAAAATTCCAACGGGTCGATTGAAAGGCTCATTTCGACACGCTCGTCCGAAACCTCTACAAAAAGGACTGCAAAAATGTTTTATTCAAATTTTAGGAGTTCATGTAATTGATTAGGAGCTTTACAACACAATTACATTGCAAAACCTCAATTTTTGTACTTTTTACTCAGTTAAAATTCCAACGGGTCCATTGAATGGCCCATTTAGACATGCGCGTCCGAAACCTCTACAAAAAGGACTGCAAAAATGTTTTCTTCAAATATTAGGAGTTCAAATAATTGATTAGGAGCTTTTCAACACAATTATATTGGAAAACCGCAATTTATGTACTTTTTGCTTAGTTAAAATTCCAACGGGTCCATTCAAACGCCCATTTCAATCCGCTCGTTCGAAACCTCTACAAAATGGAACGCAAAACTAGTTTTAATCAAATTTTAGGAGTTCATGTAATTTATTATGAGCTTTTCAACACAATTATATTGCAAAACTTCAATTTCTGTACTTTTTACTCAGTTAAAATTCCAACGGGTCCATTGAAAAGCCCATTTAGACCTGCTCGTCCGAAACCTCTACAAAAAGGACCGCAAAAATGTTTTATTCAAATATTAGGAGTTCAAATAATTGATTAGGAGCTTTTCAACACAATTATATTGCAAAACCGCAATTTATGTACTTTTTACTCAGTTAAAATTCCAACGAGTCTATTGAAAGGCCTATTTCGACCCGCTCGTCCGAAACCTCTACAAAAAGGACTGCAAAAAATGTTTTATTCAAATTTTAGGAGTTCATGTAATTGATTAGGAGCTTTTCAACACAATTATATTGCAAAACCTCAATTTCTGTACTTTTTAATCAGTTAAAATTTCAACGTGTCCATTGAAAGGCCCATTTCGACCTGCTCGTCTGAAAACCTCTACAAAAAGGACCGCAAAACAAGTTTTAGTCAAATATTAGGAGTTCAAATAATTGATTGGGAGCTTTTCAACACAATTATATTGCAAAACCGCAATTTCTGTACTTTTTACTCAGCTAAAATTACAACGAGTCTATTGAAAGGCCCATTTAGACCTGCTCGTCCGAAATCTCTACAAAAAGGACTACAAAAATGTTTTATTCAAATATTAGGAGTTCAAATAATTGATTAGGAGCTTTTCAACACAATTATATTGCAAAACCGCAATTTCTGTACTTTTTACTCAGCTAAAATTCCAACGGGTCCATTGAAACGCCCATTTCGACCCGCGTGTCCGAAACCTCTACAAAAAGGAAAGCAAAACTAGTTTTATTCAAATTTTAGGAGTTCATGTAATTGATTAGGAGCTTTTCAACACAATTATATTGCAAAACCTCAATTTATGTACTTTTTAATCAGTTAAAATTCCAACGGGTCCATTGAAAGGCCCATTTCGACCTGCTCGTCTGAAACCTCTACAAAAAGGACCGCAAAACAAGTTTTAGTCAAATATTAGGAGTTCAAATAATTGATTGGGAGCTTTTCAACACAATTATATTGCAAAACATCAATTTCTGTACTTTTTACTTAGTTAAAATTCCAACGGGTCCATTGAAACGCCCATTTCGACCTGCTCGTCCGAAACCTCTACAAAAGGACCGCAAAACAAGTTTTAGTCAAATATTAGGAGCTCATGTAATTGATTAGGAGCTTTTCAACACAATTATATTGCAAAACCGCAATTTCTGTACTTTTTACTCAGTTAAAATTCCAATGGGTCCATTGAAAGGCCCATTTAGACATGCTCGTCCGAAACCTCTACAAAAAGGACTTCAAAAATGTTTTATTCAAATATTAGGAGTTCAAATAATTGATTAGGAGCTTTTCAACACAATTATATTGCAAAACCACAATTTCTGTACTTTTTACTCAGCTAAAATTCCAACGGGTCCATTGAAACGCCCATTTCGACCCGCTCGTCCGAAACCTCTACAAAAAGGAAAGCAAAACTAGTTTTAATCAAATTTTAGGAGTTCATGTAATTGATTAGGAGCTTTTCAACACAATTATATTGCAAAACCTCAATTTATGTTCTTTTTAATCAGTTAAAATTCCAACGGGTCCATTGATAGGCCCATTTAGATTTTCTCGTCTGAAACCTCTACAAATAGGACCGCAAAACAAGTTTTAGTCAAATAATAGGAGTTCAAATAATTGATTAGGAGCTTTTCAACACAATTATATTGCAAAACCGCAATATCTGTACTTTTGACACAGTTAAAATTCCAACGGGTCCATTGAAAGGCCCATTTAGACATGCTCGTCCGAAACCTCTACAAAAAGGACTGCAAAAAATATTTTATTCAAATATTAGGAGTTCAAATAATTGATTAGGAGCTTTTCAACACAATTATATTGCAAAACCTCAATTTTTGTACTTTTTACTCAGTTAAAATTCCAACGGGTCCATTGAAACGCCCATTTCGACCTGCTCGTCCGAAACCTCTACAAAAAGGACCGCAAAACAAGTTTTAGTCAAATATTAGGAGTTGATGTAATTGATTAGGAGCTTTTCAACACAATTATATTGCAAAGCCGCAATTTCTGTACTTTTTACTCAGTTAAAATTCCAACGGGTCCATTGAAAGGCCCATTTAGACATACTCGTCCGAAACCTCTACAAAAAGGACTGCAAAAATGTTTTATTGAAATATAAGGAGTTCAAATAATTGATTAGGAGCTTTTCAACACAATTATATTGCAAAACTGCAATTTCTGTACTTTTTACTCAGTTAAAATTCCAACGGGTCCATTGAAACGCCCATTTCGACTTGCTCGTCCGAAACCTCTACAAAAGGGACCGCAAAAATGTTTTATTCAAATATTAGGAGTTCAAATAATTGATTAGGAGCTTTTCAACACAATTATATTGCAAAACCGCAATTTCTGTACTTTTTACTTAGTTAAAATTCCAACGGGTCTATTGAAAGGCCCATTTAGACCTGCTCGTCCGAAACCTCTATAAAAAGGATTGCAAAACAAGTTTTAATCAAATTTTAGAAGTTCATGTAATTGATTAGGAGCTTTTCAACACAATTATATTGCAAAATCTCAATTTCTGTACTTTTTACTAAGTTAAAATTCCAACGGGTCCATTGAAACGCCCATTTAGACCTGCTCGTCCGAAACCTCTAAAAAAAGGACTGCAAAAATGTTTTATTCAGATATTAGGAGTTCAAGTAATTGATTAGGATCTTTTCAACACAATTATATTGCAAAAGCGCAATTTCTGTACTTTTTACTCATTTAAAATTCCAACAGGTCCATTGAAAGGCCCATTTAGACCTGCTCGTCCGAAACCTCTACAAAAAGGACTGCAAAACAAGTTTTAATCAAATTTTAGGAGTTCATGTAATTGATTAGGAGCTTTTCAACACAAATATATTGCAAAACCTCAATTTCTGTACTTTTTACTCAGTTAAAATTCCAACGGGTCGATTGAAAGGCTCATTTCGACACGCTCGTCCGAAACCTCTACAATAAGGACTGCAAAAATGTTTTATTCAAATTTTAGGAGTTCATGTAATTGATTAGGAGCTTTACAACACAATTACATTGCAAAACCTCAATTTTTGTACTTTTTACTCAGTTAAAATTCCAACGGGTCCATTGAATGGCCCATTTAGACATGCGCGTCCGAAACCTCTACAAAAAGGACTGCAAAAATGTTTTCCTCAAATATTAGGAGTTCAAATAATTGATTAGGAGCTTTTCAACACAATTATATTGGAAAACCGCAATTTATGTACTTTTTGCTTAGTTAAAATTCCAACGGGTCCATTGAAACGCCCATTTCAATCCGCTCGTCCGAAACCTCTACAAAATGGAACGCAAAACTAGTTTTAATCAAATTTTAGGAGTTCATGTAATTTATTATGAGCTTTTCAACACAATTATATTGCAAAACTTCAATTTCTGTACTTTTTACTCAGTTAAAATTCCAACGGGTCCATTGAAAGGCCCATTTAGACCTGCTCGTCCGAAACCTCTACAAAAAGGACCGCAAAAATGTTTTATTCAAATATTAGGAGTTCAAATAATTGATTAGGAGCTTTTCAACACAATTATATTGCAAAACCGCAATTTATGTACTTTTTACTCAGTTAAAATTCCAACGAGTCTATTGAAAGGCCCATTTCGACCCACTCGTCCGAAACCTCTACAAAAAGGACTGCAAAAAATGTTTTATTCAAATTTTAGGAGTTCATGTAATTGATTAGGAGCTTTTCAACACAATTATATTGCAAAACCTCAATTTCTGTACTTTTTAATCAGTTAAAATTTCAACGTGTCCATTGAAAGGCCCATTTCGACCTGCTCGTCTGAAAACCTCTACAAAAAGGACCGCAAAACAAGTTTTAGTCAAATATTAGGAGTTCAAATAATTGATTGGGAGCTTTTCAACACAATTATATTGCAAAACCGCAATTTCTGTACTTTTTACTCAGTTAAAATTACAACGAGTCTATTGAAAGGCCCATTTAGACCTGCTCGTCCGAAACCTCTACAAAAATGTTTTATTCAAATATTAGGAGTTCAAATAATTGATTAGGAGCTTTTCAACACAATTATATTGCAAAACCGCAATTTCTGTACTTTTTACTCAGCTAAAATTCCAACGGGTCCATTGAAACGCCCATTTCGACCCGCGTGTCCGAAACCTCTACAAAAAGGAAAGCAAAACTAGTTTTATTCAAATTTTAGGAGTTCATGTAATTGATTAGGAGCTTTTCAACACAATTATATTGCAAAACCTCAATTTATGTACTTTTTAATCAGTTAAAATTCCAACTGGTCCATTGAAAGGCCCATTTTGACCTGCTCGTCTGAAACCTCTACAAAAAGGACCGCAAAACAAGTTTTAGTCAAATATTAGGAGTTCAAATAATTGATTGGGAGCTTTTCAACACAATTATATTGCAAAACTTTTATTTCTGTACTTTTTACTTAGTTAAAATTACAACGAGTCTATTGAAACGCCCATTTAGACCTGCTCGTCCGAAACCTCTACAAAAAGGACTGCAAAACAAGTTTTCATCAAATTTTAGGAGTTCATGTAATTGATTAGGAGCTTTTCAACACAATTATATTGCAAAACCTGAATTTCTGTACTTTTTACTCAGTTAAAATTCCAACGGGTCCATTGAAAGGCCCATTTACACCTGCTCGTCCGAAACCTCTACAAAAAGGACCGCAAAAATGTTTTATTCAAATATTAGGAGTTCAAATAATTGATTGGGAGCTTTTCAACACAATTATATTGCAAAACCGCAATTTCTGTACTTTTTACTCAGTTAAAATTCCAACGGGTCTATTGAAAGGCCCATTTAAACCTGCTCGTCCGAAACCTCTACAAAAATGATTGCAAAACAAGTTTTAATCAAATTTTTGGAGTTCATGTAATTGATTAGGAGCTTTTCAACACAATTATATTGCAAAACCTCAATTTCTGTACTTTTTACTCAGTTAAAATTCAAACGGGTCCATTGAAACGCCCATTTCGACCTGCTCGTCCGAAACCTCTACAAAAGGACCGCAAAACAAGTTTTAGTTAAATATTAGGAGCTCATGTAATTGATTAGGAGCTTTTCAACACAATTATATTGCAAAACCGCAATTTCTGTACTTTTTACTCAGTTAAAATTCCAACGGGTCTATTGAAAGGCCCATTTAGACATGCTCGTCCGAAACCTCTACAAAAAGGACTGCAAAAATGTTTTATTTTTAATATTAGGAGTTCAAATAATTGATCAGGAGCTTTTCAACACAATTATATTGCAAAACCGCAATTTATGTACTTTTTACTCAGTTAAAATTCCAACGGGTCTATTGAAAGGCCCATTTCGACCCGCTCGTCCGAAACCTCTACAAAAAGGACTGCAAAAAATGTTTTTTTCAAATTTTAGGAGTTCATGTAATTGATTAGGAGCTTTTCAACACAATTATATTGCAAAACCTCAATTTCTTTACTTTTTAATCAGTTAAAATTCCAACGGGTCCGTTGAAAGGCCCATTTTGACCTGCTCGTCTGAAACCTCTACAAAAAGGACCGCAAAACAAGTTTTAGTCAAATATTAGGAGTTCAAATAATTGATTAGGAGCTTTTCAACACAATTATATTGCAAAACCGCAATTTCTGTACTTTTTACTCAGTTAAAATTACAACGGGTTTATTGAAAGGCCCATTTAGACCTGCTCGTCTGAAACCTCTACAAAAAGGACTGCAAAACAAGTTTTAATCAAATTTTAGGAGTTCATGTAATTGATTAGGAGCTTTTCAACACAATTATATTGCAAAACCTGAATTTCTGTACTTTTTACTCAGTTAAAATTCCAACGGGTCCATTGAAAGGCCCATTTACACCTGCTCGTCCGAAACCTCTACAAAAAGGACCGCAAAAATGTTTTATTCAAATATTAGGAGTTCAAATAATTGATTGGGAGCTTTTCAACACAATTATATTGCAAAACCGCAATTTCTGTACTTTTTACTCAGTTAAAATTCCAACGGGTCTATTGAAAGGCCCATTTAAACCTGCTCGTCCGAAACCTCTACAAAAATGATTGCAAAACAAGTTTTAATCAAATTTTTGGAGTTCATGTAATTGATTAGGAGCTTTTCAACACAATTATATTGCAAAACCTCAATTTCTGTACTTTTTACTCATTTAAAATTCAAACGGGTCCATTGAAACGCCCATTTCGACCTGCTCGTCCGAAACCTCTACAAAAGGACCGCAAAACAAGTTTTAGTTAAATATTAGGAGCTCATGTAATTGATTAGGAGCTTTTCAACACAATTATATTGCAAAACCGCAATTTCTGTACTTTTTACTCAGTTAAAATTCCAACGGGTCCATTGAAAGGCCCATTTAGACATGCTCGTCCGAAACCTCTACAAAAAGGACTGCAAAAATGTTTTATTTTTAATATTAGGAGTTCAAATAATTGATCAGGAGCTTTTCAACACAATTATATTGCAAAACCGCAATTTATGTACTTTTTACTCAGTTAAAATTCCAACGGGTCTATTGAAAGGCCCATTTCGACCCGCTCGTCCGAAACCTCTACAAAAAGGACTGCAAAAAATGTTTTTTTCAAATTTTAGGAGTTCATGTAATTGATTAGGAGCTTTTCAACACAATTATATTGCAAAACCTCAATTTCTGTACTTTTTAATCAGTTAAAATTCCAACGGGTCCGTTGAAAGGCCCATTTTGACCTGCTCGTCTGAAACCTCTACAAAAAGGACCGCAAAACAAGTTTTAGTCAAATATTAGGAGTTCAAATAATTGATTAGGAGCTTTTCAACACAATTATATTGCAAAACCGCAATTTCTGTACTTTTTACTCAGTTAAAATTACAACGGGTCTATTGAAAGGCCCATTTAGACCTGCTCGTCTGAAACCTCTACAAAAAGGACTGCAAAACAAGTTTTAATCAAATCTTAGGAGTTCATGTAATTGATTAGGAGCTTTTCAACACAATTATATTGCAAAACCTGAATTTCTGTACTTTTTACTTAGTTAAAATTCCAACGGGTCCATTGAAAGGCCCATTTACACCTGCTCGTCCGAAACCTCTACAAAAAGGACCGCAAAAATGTTTTATTCAAATATTAGGAGTTCAAATAATTGATTGGGAGCTTTTCAACACAATTATATTGCAAAACCGCAATTTCTGTACTTTTTACTCAGTTAAAATTCCATCGGGTCTATTGAAAGGCCCATTTAAACCTGCTCGTCCGAAACCTCTACAAAAATGATTGCAAAACAAGTTTTAATCAAATTTTTGGAGTTCATGTAATTGATTAGGAGCTTTTCAACACAATTATATTGCAAAACCTCAATTTCTGTACTTTTTACTCAGTTAAAATTCAAACGGGTCCATTGAAACGCCCATTTCGACCTGCTCGTCCGAAACCTCTACAAAAGGACCGCAAAACAAGTTTTAGTTAAATATTAGGAGCTCATGTAATTGATTAGGAGCTTTTCAACACAATTATATTGCAAAACCGCAATTTCTGTACTTTTTACTCAGTTAAAATTCCAACGGGTCCATTGAAAGGCCCATTTAGACATGCTCGTCTGAAACCTCTACAAAAAGGACTGCAAAAATGTTTTATTTTTAATATTAGGAGTTCAAATAATTGATCAGGAGCTTTTCAACACAATTATATTGCAAAACCGCAATTTATGTGCTTTTTACTCAGTTAAAATTCCAACGGGTCTATTGAAAGGCCCATTTCGACCCGCTCGTCCGAAACCTCTACAAAAAGGACTGCAAAAAATGTTTTTTTCAAATTTTAGGAGTTCATGTAATTGATTAGGAGCTTTTCAACACAATTATATTGCAAAACCTCAATTTCTGTACTTTTTAATCAGTTAAAATTCCAACGGGTCCGTTGAAAGGCCCATTTCGACCCGCTCGTCCGAAACCTCTACAAAAAGGAATGCAAAACTAGTTTTAATCAAATTTTAGGAGTTCATGTAATTGATTAGGAGCTTTTCAACACAATTATATTGCAAAACCTCAATTTCTGTACTTTTTACTTAGTTAAAATTCCAACGGGTCCATTGAAAGGCCCATTTCGACTTGCTCGTCCGAAACCTCTACAAAAGGGACCGCAAAAATGTTTTATTCAAATATTAGGAGTTCAAATAATTGATTAGGAGCTTTTCAACACAATTATATTGCAAAACCGCAATTTCTATACTTTTTACTTAGTTAAAATTCCAACGGGTCTATTGAAAGGCCTATTTAGACCTGCTCGTCCGAAACCTCTATAAAAAGGATTGCAAAACAAGTTTTAATCAAATTTTAGAAGTTCATGTAATTGATTAGGAGCTTTTCAACACAATTATATTGCAAAATCTCAATTTCTGTACTTTTTACTAAGTTAAAATTCCAACGGGTCCATTGAAACGCCCATTTAGACCTGCTCGTCCGAAACCTCTAAAAAAAGGACTGCAAAAATGTTTTATTCAGATATTAGGAGTTCAAATAATTGATTAGGATCTTTTCAACACAATTATATTGCAAAAGCGCAATTTCTGTACTTTTTACTCATTTAAAATTCCAACAGGTCCATTGAAAGGCCCATTTAGACCTGCTCGTCCGAAACCTCTACAAAAAGGACTGCAAAACAAGTTTTAATCAAATTTTAGGAGTTCATGTAATTGATTAGGAGCTTTTCAACACAAATATATTGCAAAACCTCAATTTCTGTACTTTTTACTCAGTTAAAATTCCAACGGGTCGATTGAAAGGCTCATTTCGACACGCTCGTCCGAAACCTCTACAATAAGGACTGCAAAAATGTTTTATTCAAATTTTAGGAGTTCATGTAATTGATTAGGAGCTTTACAACACAATTACATTGCAAAACCTCAATTTTTGTACTTTTTACTCAGTTAAAATTCCAACGGGTCCATTGAATGGCCCATTTAGACATGCGCGTCCGAAACCTCTACAAAAAGGACTGCAAAAATGTTTTCCTCAAATATTAGGAGTTCAAATAATTGATTAGGAGCTTTTCAACACAATTATATTGGAAAACCGCAATTTATGTACTTTTTGCTTAGTTAAAATTCCAACGGGTCCATTGAAACGCCCATTTCAATCCGCTCGTCCGAAACCTCTACAAAATGGAACGCAAAACTAGTTTTAATCAAATTTTAGGAGTTCATGTAATTTATTATGAGCTTTTCAACACAATTATATTGCAAAACTTCAATTTCTGTACTTTTTACTCAGTTAAAATTCCAACAGGTCCATTGAAAGGCCCATTTAGACCTGCTCGTCCGAAACCTCTACAAAAAGGACCGCAAAAATGTTTTATTCAAATATTAGGAGTTCAAATAATTGATTAGGAGCTTTTCAACACAATTATATTGCAAAACCGCAATTTATGTACTTTTTACTCAGTAAAAATTCCAACGAGTCTATTGAAAGGCCCATTTCGACCCACTCGTCCGAAACCTCTACAAAAAGGACTGCAAAAAATGTTTTATTCAAATTTTAGGAGTTCATGTAATTGATTAGGAGCTTTTCAACACAATTATATTGCAAAACCTCAATTTCTGTACTTTTTAATCAGTTAAAATTTCAACGTGTCCATTGAAAGGCCCATTTCGACCTGCTCGTCTGAAAACCTCTACAAAAAGGACCGCAAAACAAGTTTTAGTCAAATATTAGGAGTTCAAATAATTGATTGGGAGCTTTTCAACACAATTATATTGCAAAACCGCAATTTCTGTACTTTTTACTCAGTTAAAATTACGAGTCTATTGAAAGGCCCATTTAGACCTGCTCGTCCGAAACCTCTACAAAAATGTTTTATTCAAATATTAGGAGTTCAAATAATTGATTAGGAGCTTTTCAACACAATTATATTGCAAAACCGCAATTTCTGTACTTTTTACTCAGCTAAAATTCCAACGGGTCCATTGAAACGCCCATTTCGACCCGCGTGTCCGAAACCTCTACAAAAAGGAAAGCAAAACTAGTTTTATTCAAATTTTAGGAGTTCATGTAATTGATTAGGAGCTTTTCAACACAATTATATTGCAAAACCTCAATTTATGTACTTTTTAATCAGTTAAAATTCCAACTGGTCCATTGAAAGGCCCATTTTGACCTGCTCGTCTGAAACCTCTACAAAAAGGACCGCAAAACAAGTTTTAGTCAAATATTAGGAGTTCAAATAATTGATTGGGAGCTTTTCAACACAATTATATTGCAAAACTTTTATTTCTGTACTTTTTACTTAGTTAAAATTACAACGAGTCTATTGAAACGCCCATTTAGACCTGCTCGTCCGAAACCTCTACAAAAAGGACTGCAAAACAAGTTTTAATCAAATTTTAGGAGTTCATGTAATTGATTAGGAGCTTTCCAACACAATTATATTGCAAAACCTGAATTTCTGTACTTTTTACTCAGTTAAAATTCCAACGGGTCCATTGAAAGGCCCATTTACACCTGCTCGTCCGAAACCTCTACAAAAAGGACCGCAAAAATGTTTTATTCAAATATTAGGAGTTCAAATAATTGATTGGGAGCTTTTCAACACAATTATATTGCAAAACCGCAATTTCTTTACTTTTTACTCAGTTAAAATTCCAACGGGTCTATTGAAAGGCCCATTTAAACCTGCTCGTCCGAAACCTCTACAAAAATGATTGCAAAACAAGTTTTAATCAAATTTTTGGAGTTCATGTAATTGATTAGGAGCTTTTCAACACAATTATATTGCAAAACCTCAATTTATGTACTTTTTACTCAGTTAAAATTCAAACGGGTCCATTGAAACGCCCATTTCGACCTGCTCGTCCGAAACCTCTACAAAAGGACCGCAAAACAAGTTTTAGTTAAATATTAGGAGCTCATGTAATTGATTAGGAGCTTTTCAACACAATTATATTGCAAAACCGCAATTTCTGTACTTTTTACTCAGTTAAAATTCCAACGGGTCCATTGAAAGGCCCATTTAGACATGCTCGTCCGAAACCTCTACAAAAAGGACTGCAAAAATGTTTTATTTTTAATATTAGGAGTTCAAATAATTGATCAGGAGCTTTTCAACACAATTATATTGCAAAACCGCAATTTATGTACTTTTTACTCAGTTAAAATTCCAACGGGTCTATTGAAAGGCCCATTTCGACCCGCTCGTCCGAAACCTCTACAAAAAGGACTACAAAAAATGTTTTTTTCAAATTTTAGGAGTTCATGTAATTGATTAGGAGCTTTTCAACACAATTATATTGCAAAACCTCAATTTCTTTACTTTTTAATCAGTTAAAATTCCAACGGGTCCGTTGAAAGGCCCATTTTGACCTGCTCGTCTGAAACCTCTACAAAAAGGACCGCAAAACAAGTTTTAGTCAAATATTAGGAGTTCAAATAATTGATTAGGAGCTTTTCAACACAATTATATTGCAAAACCGCAATTTCTGTACTTTTTACTCAGTTAAAATTACAACGGGTTTATTGAAAGGCCCATTTAGACCTGCTCGTCTGAAACCTCTACAAAAAGGACTGCAAAACAAGTTTTAATCAAATTTTAGGAGTTCATGTAATTGATTAGGAGCTTTTCAACACAATTATATTGCAAAACCTGAATTTCTGTACTTTTTACTCAGTTAAAATTCCAACGGGTCCATTGAAAGGCCCATTTACACCTGCTCGTCCGAAACCTCTACAAAAAGGACCGCAAAAATGTTTTATTCAAATATTAGGAGTTCAAATAATTGATTGGGAGCTTTTCAACACAATTATATTGCAAAACCGCAATTTCTGTACTTTTTACTCAGTTAAAATTCCAACGGGTCTATTGAAAGGCCCATTTAAACCTGCTCGTCCGAAACCTCTACAAAAATGATTGCAAAACAAGTTTTAATCAAATTTTTGGAGTTCATGTAATTGATTAGGAGCTTTTCAACACAATTATATTGCAAAACCTCAATTTCTGTACTTTTTACTCATTTAAAATTCAAACGGGTCCATTGAAACGCCCATTTCGACCTGCTCGTCCGAAACCTCTACAAAAGGACCGCAAAACAAGTTTTAGTTAAATATTAGTAGCTCATGTAATTGATTAGGAGCTTTTCAACACAATTATATTGCAAAACCGCAATTTCTGTACTTTTTACTCAGTTAAAATTCCAACGGGTCCATTGAAAGGCCCATTTAGACATGCTCGTCCGAAACCTCTACAAAAAGGACTGCAAAAATGTTTTATTTTTAATATTAGGAGTTCAAATAATTGATCAGGAGCTTTTCAACACAATTATATTGCAAAACCGCAATTTATGTACTTTTTACTCAGTTAAAATTCCAACGGGTCTATTGAAAGGCCCATTTCGACCCGCTCGTCCGAAACCTCTACAAAAAGGACTGCAAAAAATGTTTTTTTCAAATTTTAGGAGTTCATGTAATTGATTAGGAGCTTTTCAACACAATTATATTGCAAAACCTCAATTTCTGTACTTTTTAATCAGTTAAAATTCCAACGGGTCCGTTGAAAGGCCCATTTTGACCTGCTCGTCTGAAACCTCTACAAAAAGGACCGCAAAACAAGTTTTAGTCAAATATTAGGAGTTCAAATAATTGATTAGGAGCTTTTCAACACAATTATATTGCAAAACCGCAATTTCTGTACTTTTTACTCAGTTAAAATTACAACGGGTCTATTGAAAGGCCCATTTAGACCTGCTCGTCTGAAACCTCTACAAAAAGGACTGCAAAACAAGTTTTAATCAAATTTTAGGAGTTCATGTAATTGATTAGGAGCTTTTCAACACAATTATATTGCAAAACCTGAATTTCTGTACTTTTTACTCAGTTAAAATTCCAACGGGTCCATTGAAAGGCCCATTTACACCTGCTCGTCCGAAACCTCTACAAAAAGGACCGCAAAAATGTTTTATTCAAATATTAGGAGTTCAAATAATTGTTTGGGAGCTTTTCAACACAATTATATTGCAAAACCGCAATTTCTGTACTTTTTACTCAGTTAAAATTCCAACGGGTCTATTGAAAGGCCCATTTAAACCTGCTCGTCCGAAACCTCTACAAAAATGATTGCAAAACAAGTTTTAATCAAATTTTTGGAGTTCATGTAATTGATTAGGAGCTTTTCAACACAATTATATTGCAAAACCTCAATTTCTGTACTTTTTACTCAGTTAAAATTCAAACGGGTCCATTGAAACGCCCATTTCGACCTGCTCGTCCGAAACCTCTACAAAAGGACCGCAAAACAAATTTTAGTTAAATATTAGGAGCTCATGTAATTGATTAGGAGCTTTTCAACACAATTATATTGCAAAACCGCAATTTCTGTACTTTTTACTCAGTTAAAATTCCAACGGGTCCATTGAAAGGCCCATTTAGACATGCTCGTCCGAAACCTCTACAAAAAGGACTGCAAAAATGTTTTATTTTTAATATTAGGAGTTCAAATAATTGATCAGGAGCTTTTCAACACAATTATATTGCAAAACCGCAATTTATGTACTTTTTACTCAGTTAAAATTCCAACGGGTCTATTGAAAGGCCCATTTCGACCCGCTCGTCCGAAACCTCTACAAAAAGGACTGCAAAAAATGTTTTTTTCAAATTTTAGGAGTTCATGTAATTGATTAGGAGCTTTTCAACACAATTATATTGCAAAACCTCAATTTCTGTACTTTTTAATCAGTTAAAATTCCAACGGGTCCGTTGAAAGGCCCATTTTGACCTGCTCGTCTGAAACCTCTACAAAAAGGACCGCAAAACAAGTTTTAGTCAAATATTAGGAGTTCAAATAATTGATTAGGAGCTTTTCAACACAATTATATTGCAAAACCGCAATTTCTGTACTTTTTACTCAGTTAAAATTACAACGGGTCTATTGAAAGGCCCATTTAGACCTGCTCGTCTGAAACCTCTACAAAAAGGACTGCAAAACAAGTTTTAATCAAATCTTAGGAGTTCATGTAATTGATTAGGAGCTTTTCAACACAATTATATTGCAAAACCTGAATTTCTGTACTTTTTACTTAGTTAAAATTCCAACGGGTCCATTGAAAGGCCCATTTACACCTGCTCGTCCGAAACCTCTACAAAAAGGACCGCAAAAATGTTTTATTCAAATATTAGGAGTTCAAATAATTGATTGGGAGCTTTTCAACACAATTATATTGCAAAACCGCAATTTCTGTACTTTTTACTCAGTTAAAATTCCAACGGGTCTATTGAAAGGCCCATTTAAACCTGCTCGTCCGAAACCTCTACAAAAATGATTGCAAAACAAGTTTTAATCAAATTTTTGGAGTTCATGTAATTGATTAGGAGCTTTTCAACACAATTATATTGCAAAACCTCAATTTCTGTACTTTTTACTCAGTTAAAATTCAAACGGGTCCATTGAAACGCCCATTTCGACCTGCTCGTCCGAAACCTCTACAAAAGGACCGCAAAACAAGTTTTAGTTAAATATTAGGAGCTCATGTAATTGATTAGGAGCTTTTCAACACAATTATATTGCAAAACCGCAATTTCTGTACTTTTTACTCAGTTAAAATTCCAACGGGTCCATTGAAAGGCCCATTTAGACATGCTCGTCCGAAACCTCTACAAAAAGGACTGCAAAAATGTTTTATTTTTAATATTAGGAGTTCAAATAATTGATCAGGAAGTTTTCAACACAATTATATTGCAAAACCGCAATTTATGTACTTTTTACTCAGTTAAAATTCCAACGGGTCTATTGAAAGGCCCATTTCGACCCGCTCGTCCGAAACCTCTACAAAAAGGACTGCAAAAAATGTTTTTTTCAAATTTTAGGAGTTCATGTAATTGATTAGGAGCTTTTCAACACAATTATATTGCAAAACCTCAATTTCTGTACTTTTTAATCAGTTAAAATTCCAACGGGTCCGTTGAAAGGCCCATTTTGACCTGCTCGTCTGAAACCTCTACAAAAAGGACCGCAAAACAAGTTTTAGTCAAATATTAGGAGTTTAAATAATTGATTAGGAGCTTTTCAACACAATTATATTGCAAAACCGCAATTTCTGTACTTTTTACTCAGTTAAAATTACAACGGGTCTATTGAAAGGCCCATTTAGACCTGCTCGTCTGAAACCTCTACAAAAAGGACTGCAAAACAAGTTTTAATCAAATTTTAGGAGTTCATGTAATTGATTAGGAGCTTTTCAACACAATTATTTTGCAAAACCTCAATTTCTGTACTTTTTACTTAGTTAAAATTCCAACGGGTCCATTGAAAGGCCCATTTACACCTGCTCGTCCGAAACCTCTACAAAAAGGACCGCAAAAATGTTTTATTCAAATATTAGGTGTTCAAATAATTGACTGGGAGCTTTTCAACACAATTATATTGCAAAACCGCAATTTCTGTACTTTTTACTCAGTTAAAATTACAACGGGTCTATTGAAAGGCCCATTTAGACCTGCTCGTCTGAAACCTCTACAAAAAGGACTGCAAAAACAAGTTTTAATCAAATTTTAGGAGTTCATGTAATTGATTAGGAGCTTTTCAACTTAATTATATTGCAAAACCTCAATTTCTATACTTTTTAATCAGTTAAAATTCCAACGGGTCCATTGAAAGGCCCATTTCGACCTGCTCGTCTGAAACCTCTACAAAAAGGACCGCAAAAATGTTTTATTCAAATATTAGGAGTTCAAATAATTGATTAGGATCTTTTCAACACAATTATATTGCAAAAAGTGCAATTTCTGTACTTTTTACTCATTTAAAATTCCAACAGGTCCATTGAAAGGCCCATTTAGACCTGCTCGTCCGAAACCTCTACAAAAAGGACTGCAAAACAAGTTTTAATCAAATTTTAGGAGTTTATGTAATTGTTTAGGAGCTTTTCAACACAAATATATTGCAAAACCTCAATTTCTGTACTTTTTAATCAGTTAAAATTCCAACGGGTCCATTGAAAGGCCCATTTAGACCTGCTCGTCCGTAACCTCTACAAAAAGGACCGCAAAAATGTTTTATTCAAATTTTAGGAGTTCATGTAATTGATTAGGAGCTTTTCAACACAATTGCATTGCAAAACCTCAATTTTTGTACTTTTTACTCAGTTAAAATTCCAACGGGTCCATTTAAAGGCCCATTTAGACATGCTCGTCCGAAACCTCTACAAAAAGGACTGCAAAAATGTTTTCTTCAAATATTAGGAGTTCAAATAATTGATTAGGAGCTTTTCAACACAATTATATTGCAAAACCGCAATTTCTGTACTTTTTACTTAGTTAAAATTCCAACGGGTCCATTGAAACGCCCATTTCAACCCGCTCGTCCGAAACCTCTACAAAATGGAACGCAAAACTAGTTTTAATCAAATTTTAGGAGTTCATGTAATTTATTAGGAGCTTTTCAACACAATTATATTGCAAAACCTCAATTTCTGTACTTTTTAATCAGTTAAAATTCCAACGGGTCCATTGAAAGGCCTATTTCGACCTGCTCGTCTGAAACCTCTACAAAAAGGACCGCAAAACAAGTTTTAGTCAAATATTAGGAGTTCAAATAATTGATTGGGAGCTTTTCAACACAATTATATTGCAAAACCGCAATTTCTGTACTTTTTACTCAGTTAAAATTACAACGAGTCTATTGAAAGGCCCATTTAGACCTGCTCGTCCGAAACCTCTACAAAAAGGACTGCAAAATAAGGTTTAATCAAATTTTAGGAGTTCATGTAATTGATTAGGAGCTTTTCCACACAATTATATTGCAAAACCTGAATTTCTGTACTTTTTACTTAGTTAAAATTCCAACGGGTCCATTGAAAGGCCCATTTACACCTGCTCGTCCGAAACCTCTACAAAAAGGACCGCAAAAATGTTTTATTCAAATATTAGGAGTTCAAATAATTGATTGGGAGCTTTTCAACACAATTATATTGCAAAACCGCAATTTCTGTATTTTTTACTCAGTTAAAATTCCAACGGGTCTATTGAAAGGCCCATTTAGACCTGCTCGTCCGAAACCTCTACAAAAAGGATTGCAAAACAAGTTTTAATCAAATTTTTGGAGTTCATGTAATTGATTAGGAGCTTTTCAACACAATTATATTGCAAAACCTCAATTTCTGTACTTTTTACTCAGTTAAAATTCAAACGGGTCCATTGAAACGCCCATTTCGACCTGCTCGTCCAAAACCTCTACAAAAGGACCGCAAAACAAGTTTTAGTCAAATATTAGGAGCTCATGTAATTGATTAGGAGCTTTTCAACACAATTATATTGCAAAACCGCAATTTCTGTACTTTTTACTCAGTTAAAATTCCAACGGGTCCATTGAAAGGCCCATTTAGACATGCTCGTCCGAATCCTCTAACAAAAGGACTGCAAAAATGTTTTATTCAAATATTAGGAGTTCAAATAATTGATCAGGAGCTTTTCAACACAACTATATTGCAAAACCGAAATTTATGTACTTTTTACTCAGTTAAAATTTCAACGGGTCTATTGAAAGGCCCATTTCGACCCGCTCGTCCGAAACCTCTACAAAAAGGACTGCAAAAAATGTTTTATTCAAATTTTAGGAGTTCATGTAATTGATTAGGAGCTTTTCAACACAATTATATTGCAAAACCTCAATTTCTGTACTTTTTAATCAGTTAAAATTCCAACGGGTCCATTGAAAGGCCCATTTCGACCTGCTCGTCTGAAACCTCTACAAAAAGGACCGCAAAACAAGTTTTAGTCAAATATTAGGAGTTCAAATAATTGATTAGGAGCATTTCAACACAATTATATTGCAAAACCGCAATTTCTGTACTTTTTACTCAGTTAAAATTACAACGGGTCTATTGAAAGGCCCATTTAGACCTGCTCGTTCGAAACCTCTACAAAAAGGACTGCAAAACAAGTTTTAATCAAATTTTAGGAGTTCATGTAATTGATTAGGAGCTTTTCAACACAATTATATTGCAAAACCTCAATTTATGTACTTTTTACTTAGTTAAAATTCCAACGGGTCCATTGAAAGGCCCATTTACACCTGCTCGTCCGAAACCTCTACAAAAAGGACCGCAAAAATGTTTTATTCAAATATTAGGAGTTCAAATAATTGATTGGGAGCTTTTCAACACAATTATATTGCAAAAACGCAATTTTTGTACTTTTTACTCAGTTAAAATTCCAACGGGTCTATTGGAAGGCCCATTTAGACCTGCTCGTCCGAAACCTCTACAAAAAGGATTGCAAAACAAGTTTTAATCAAATTTTAGGAGTTCATGTAATTGATTAGGAGCTTTTCAACACAATTATATTGCCAAACCTCAATTTCTGTACTTTTTACTCAGTTAAAATTCCAACGGGTCTATCGAAAGGCCCATTTAGACCTGCTCGTCCGAAACCTCTACAAAAAGGACTGCAAAAATGTTTTATTCAAATATTAGGAGTTCAAATAATTGATTAGGAGCTTTCCAACACAATTATATTGCAAAACCGCAATTTATGTACTTTATACTCAGTTAAAATTCCAACGGGTCTATTGAAAGGCCCATTTCGACCCGCTCGTCCGAAACCTCTACAAAAAGGTCTGCAAAAAATGTTTTATTCAAATTTTAGGAGTTCATGTAATTGATTAGGAGCTTTTCAACACAATTATATTGCAAAACCACAAATTCTGTACTTTTTACTCTGTTAAAATTCCAACGGGTCCATTGAAAGTCTCATTTAGACATGCTCGTCCGAAACCTCTACAAAAGGACCGCAAAACAAGTTTTAGTCAAATATTAGGAGCTCATGTAATTGATTAGGAGCTTTTCAACACAATTATATTGCAAAACCGCAATTTCTGTACTTTTTACTCAGTTAAAATTCCAACGGGTCTATCGAAAGGGCCATTTAGACCTGCTCGTCCGAAACCTCTACAAAAAGTACTACAAAACAAGTTTTAATCAAATTTTAGGAGTTCAAATAATTGATTAGGAGCTTTCCAACACAATTATATTGCAAAACCGCAATTTATGTACTTTATACTCAGTTAAAATTCCAACGGGTCTATTAAAAGGCCCATTTCGACCCGCTCGTCCGAAACCTCTACAAAAAGGTCTGCAAAAAATGTTTTATTCAAATTTTAGGAGTTCATGTAATTGATTAGGTGCTTTTCAACACAATTATATTGCAAAACCACAAATTCTGTACTTTTTACTCAGTTAAAATTCCAACGGGTCCATTGAAAGGCTCATTTAGACATGCTCGTCCGAAACCTCTACAAAAAGGACTGCAAAAATGTTTTATACAAATATTAGGAGTTCAAATAATTGATTAGGAGCTTTTCAACACAATTATATTGCGAAACCGCAATTTTTGTACTTTTTACTCAGTTAAAATTCCAACGGGTCTATTGAAAGGCCCATTTAGACCTGCTCGTCTGTAACCTCTACAAAACCTCAATTTCTGTACTTTTTACTAAGGTTAAAATTCCATCGGGTCCATTGAAAGGCCCATTTAGACCTGCTCGTCCGTAACCTCTACAAAAAGAACCGCAAAAATGTTTTATTCAAATTTTAGGAGTTCATGTAATTGATTAGGAGCTTTTCAACACAATTGCATTGCAAAACCTCAATTTTTATACTTTTTACTCAGTTAAAATTTATTAGGACTGCAAAAATGTTTTATTCAAATATTAGGAGTTCAAATAATTGATTAGGAGCTTTTCAACACAATTATATTGCAAAACCGCAATTTCTGTACTTTTTACTTAGTTAAAATTCCAACGGGTCCATTGAAACGCCCATTTCAACCCGCTCGTCCGAAACCTCTACAAAATGGAACGCAAAACTAGTTTTAAATAAATTTTAGGAGTTCATGTAATTTATTAGGAGCTTTTCAACACAATTATATTGCAAAACCTCAATTTCTGTACTTTTTACTCAGTTAAAATTCCAACGGGTCCATTGAAAGGCCCATTTAGATCTGCTCGTCCGAAACCTCTACAAAAAGGACTGCAAAAATGTTTTATTCAAATATTAGGAGTTCAAATAATTGATTAGGAGCTTTTCAACACAATTATATTGCAAAACCGCAATTTATGTACTTTTTACTCAGTTAAAATTCCAACGGGTCTATTGAAAGGCCCATTTCGACCCGCTCGTCCGAAACCTCTACAAAAAGGACTGCAAAAAATGTTTTATTCAAATTTTAGGAGTTCATGTACTTGATTCGGAGCTTTTCAACACAATTATATTGCAAAACCTCAATTTCTGTACTTTTTAATCAGTTAAAATTCCAACGGGTCCATTGAAAGGCCCATTTCGACCTGCTCGTCTGAAACCTCTACAAAAAGCAACGCAAAAAAAGTTTTAGTCAAATATTAGGAGTTCAAATAATTGATTGGGAACTTTTCAACACAATTATATTGCAAAACCGCAATTTCTGTACTTTTTACTCAGTTAAAATTACAACGAGTCTATTGAAAGGCCCATTTAGACCTGCTCGTCCGAAACCTCTACAAAAAGGACTGCAAAACAAGTTTTAATCAAATTTTAGGAGTTCATGTAACTGATTAAGAGCTTTTCAACACAATTATATTGCAAAACCTGAATTTCTGTACTTTTTACTCAGTTAAAATTCCAACGGGTCCATTGAAAGGCCCATTTACACCTGCTCGTCCGAAACCTCTACAAAAAGGACCGCAAAAATGTTTTATTCAAATATTAGGAGTTCAAATAATTGATTGGGAGCTTTTCAACACAATTATATTGCAAAACCGCAATTTGTGTACTTTTTACTCAGTTAAAATTCCAACGGGTCTATTGAAAGGCCCATTTAGACCTGCTCGTCCGAAACCTCTACAAAAAGGATTGCAAAACAAGTTTTAATCAAATTTTTGGAGTTCATGTAATTGATTAGGAGCTTTTCAACAGAATTATATTGCAAAACCTCAATTCCTGTACTTTTTACTCAGTTAAAATTCAAACGGTTCCATTGAAACGTCCATTTCGACCTGCTCGTCCGAAACCTCTACAAAAGGACCGCAAAACAAGTTTTAGTCAAATATTAGGAGCTCATGTAATTGATTAGGAGCTTTTCAACACAATTATATTGCAAAACCGCAACTTCTGTACTTTTTACTCAGTTAAAATTCCAACGGGTCCATTGAAAGGCCCATTTAGACATGCTCGTCCGAAACCTCTACAAAAAGGACTGCAAAAATATTTTATTCAAATATTAGGAGTTCAAATAATTGATCAGGAGCTTTTCAACACAATTATATTGCAAAACCGCAATTTATGTACTTTTTACTCAATTAAAATTCCAACGGGTCTATTGAAAGGCCCATTTAGACCTGCTCGTCTGAAACCTCTTCAAAAAGGACCGCAAAACAAGTTTTAGTCATATATTAGGAGTTCAAATAATTGATTAGGAGCTTTTCAACATAATTATATTGCAAAACCTCAATTTCTGTACTTTTTACTCAGTTAAAATTACAACGGGTCTATTGAAAGGCCCATTTAGACCTGCTCGTCCGAAACCTCTACAAAAAGGACTACAAAACAAGTTTTAATCAAATTTTAGGAGTTCATGTAATTGATTAGGAGCATTTCAACACAATTATATTGCAAAACCTCAATTTCTGTACTTTTTACTTAGTTAAAATTCCAACGGGTCTATTGAAAGGCCCATTTAGACCTGCTCGTCCGAAACCTCTACAAAAAGGACTACAAAACAAGTTTTAATCAAATTTTAGGAGTTCATGTAATTGATTAGGAGCATTTCAACACAATTATATTGCAAAACCTCAATTTCTGTACTTTTTACTTAGTTAAAATTCCAACGGGTCCATTGAAAGGCCCGTTTTGACATGCTCGTCCGAAACCTCTACAAAAAGGACTGCAAAAATGTTTTATTCAAATATTAGGAGTTCAAATAATTGATTAGGAGCTTTTCAACAGAATTATATTGCAAAACCTCAATTTCTGTACTTTTTACTCAGTTAAAATTGAAACGGGTCCATTGAAACGCCCATTTCGACCTGCTCGTCTGAAACCTCTACAAAAGGACCGCAAAACAAGTTTTAGTCAAATATTAGGAGCTCATGTAATTGATTAGGAGCTTTTCAACACAATTATATTGCAAAACCGCAATTTCTGTACTTTTTACTCAGTTAAAATTCCAACGGGTCTATCGAAAGGCCCATTTATACCTGCTCGTCCGAAACCTCTACAAAAAGGACTGCAAAAATGTTTTATTCAAATATTAGGAGTTCAAATAATTGATTAGGAGCTTTCCAACACAATTATATTGCAAAACCGCAATTTATGTACTTTATACTCAGTTAAAATTCCAACGGGTCTATTGAAAGGCCCATTTCGACCCGCTCGTCCGAAACCTCTACAAAAAGGTCTGCAAAAAATGTTTTATTCAAATATTAGGAGTTCATGTAATTGATTAGGAGCTTTTCAACACAATTATATTGCAAAACCACAATTTCTGTACTTTTTACTCAGTTAAAATTCCAACGGTTCCATAAGGCTCATTTAGACATGCTCGTCCGAAACCTCTACAAAAAGGACTGCAAAAATGTTTTATACAAATATTAGGAGTTCAAATAATTGATTAGGAGCTTTTCAACACAATTATATTGCAAAACCGCAATTTTTGTACTTTTTACTCAGTTAAAATTCCAACGGGTCTATTGAAAGGCCCATTTAGACCTGCTCGTCCGAAACCTCTACAAAAAGGAATGCAAAACAAGTTTTAATCAAATTTTAGGAGTTCATGTAATTGATTAGGAGCTTTTCAACACAATTATATTGCAAAACCTCAATTTCTGTACTTTTTACTCAGTTAAAATTCCAACGGGTCCATTGAAAGGCCCATTTACACCTGCTCGTCCGAAACCTCTACAGAAAGGACCGCAAAAATGATTTATTCAAATATTAGGAGTTCAAATAATTGATTAGGATCTTTTCAACACAATTATATTGCAAAACCGCAATTTCTGTACTTTTTACTCAGTTAAAATTCCAACGGGTCCATTGAAACGCCCATTTCGACCCGCTCGTCCGAAACCTCTACAAAAAGGACTGCAAAACTAGTTTTAATCAAATTTTAGGAGTTCATGTAATTGATTAGGAGCTTTTCAACACAATTATATCGCAAAACCTTAATTTTTATACTTTTTACTTAGTTAAAATTCCAACGGGTCCATTGAAAGGCTCATTTAGACATGCTCGTCCGAAACCTCTACAAAAAGGACTGCAAAAATGTTTTATACAAATATTAGGAGTTCAAATATTTGATTAGGAGCTTTTTAACACAATAATATTGCAAAACTGCAATTTCTGTACTTTTTACTCATTTAAAATTCCAATAGGTCCATTGAAAGGCCCATTTAGAGATGCTCGTCCGAAACCTCTACACAAAGGACTGCAAAATGGGTTTTCATCAAATTTTAGGAGTTCATGTAATTGATTAGGAGCTTTTCAACACAATTATATTGCAAAACCTCAATTTCTGTACTTTTTACTTAATTAAAATTCCAACGGGTCCATTGAAAGGCCCATTTAGACCTGCTCGTCCGTAACCTCTACAAAAAGGACCGCAAAAATGTTTTATTCAAAATTTAGGAGATCATTTAATTGATTAGGAGCTTTTCAACACAATTATATTGCAAAACCTCAATTTATGTACTTTTTACTCAGTTAAAATTCCAACGGGTCTATTGAAAGGCCCATTTAGACCTGCTCGTCTGAAACCTTACAAAAAGGACTGCAAAACAAGTTTTAATCAAATTTTAGGAGTTCATGTAATTGATTAGGAGCTTTTCAACACAATTATATTGCAAAACCTCAATTTATGTACTTTTTACTCAGTTAAAATTCCAACGGGTCCATTGAAATGCCCATTTACACCTGCTCGTTCGAAACCTCTACAAAAAGGACCGCAAAACAAGTTTTAGTCAAATATTAGGATTTCAAATAATTGATTAAGAGCTTTTCAACACAATTATATTGCAAAACTGCAATTTCTGTACTTTTTACTCAGTTAAAATTACAACGGGTTTATTGAAAGGCCCATTTAGACCTGCTCGTCCGAAACCTCTACAAAAAGGACTGCAAAAAAAGTTTTAATCAAATTTTAGGAGTTCATGTAATTGATTAGGAGCATTTCAACACAATTATATTGCAAAACCTCAATTTCTGTACTTTTTACTTAGTTAAAATTCCAACGGGTCCCTTGAAAGGCCCATTTAGACATGCTCGTCCGAAACCTCTACAAAAAGGACTGCAAAAATGTTTTATTCAAATACTAGGAGTTCAAATAATTGATCAGGAGCTTTTCAACACAATTATATTGCAAAATCGCAATTTCTGTACTTTTTACTCAGTTAAAATTCCAACGGGTCTATTGAAAGGCCCATTTCGACCCGCTCGTCCGAAACCTCTACAAAAAGGACCGCAAGAAATGTTTTATTCAAATTTTAGGAGTTCATGTAATTGATTAGGAGCTTTTTAACACAATTATATTGCAAAACCTCAATTTCTGTACTTTTTAATCAGTTAAAATTCCAACGGGTCCATTGAAAGGCCCATTTCGACCTGCTC